>CM028359.1:83350431-83909117 GCA_016618105.1 Dendrobium huoshanense | reverse complement strand
GGTTAACCCGATAACCCGATAACCACGAACCAGCCGAACTACTTCAAAAAATGCGAGAACATCCGAAACGTCGCTTCCTTCCTTCTTTTTTCAGCCGATTTGCTAGACTACAGTCCATCTTCGACAAGGAGAAGTTGCAGGTTGTATATTTCGAACGAAGCAACTTCATCTTCTACGCTAAGCCTGTTGAGCTTCATCGTGGCAATGGGAAAGGTTTGTTTTCTCTTGAGTTTTTATGTATTTTTAGTTAATTTTGAGCTTTCAGGGTTTGTTTTGGAATGATGTTGTGAATGATATTTGCCCGTTAAGTTGTGTGACAAAATGTACCGCTCGGTACCGTTGGGTACCGGTGGGTATTGCTGCGTTTTCCTGATTTGTACTCAGCGGTACCTACCAGATTATGCTGTGATATTTCTGTAAGCATTCTAAGTTGTACAAGTCATTGTAGATTTAGGGTTTGTTTTTCAGAGTTTATTCTTTATTTTACAACCGAGTTGTATTGTAATTTTTCTCCTGGTTTCGCTGGGTACCAGTCGGTACCGGTAGGTATTACTCGGTACCTCTCGGTACTAGTTGGTACCTCTAGGTACCGATTGGTATCCATAGGTACCGATTGGTTTATATATGTGCCAAACTGGAATTAAATTTATCCTAATCATTAACGCAGGGATATGTGCCGAAGATTAGTTTCCGTTGCAGAACCTCAACCTTCAGAGAAGTATGTGATCATTTAGTTGAAATATTTGGCGAGAACCTGGTTGAGAGTTTGAAGCAATATAATCTGCATCATTTTCTTTTTATGCCACGCCTAGTGCAGAATGTGCCGTTGGTATACAAGTTGTTGTCCTGCTGGGACAGTAAGAAACAATGCTTTATCTTTAAGGATCAGAAGTTACTTTTCACTGCCGATGAAGTTGCTATGATTTTAGGACTACCAAACAGAGGCAATAATTTTGATATTGGTAGTGCTAGAATTACTGGTAAATCAGCCAATGATATTAGGAAAGAGGTGATTAGTTTAGATGAATCTACGGCAATCCCTGATGTTTTGAAGAAATTCATAATTTTTTTGTTGTCAAACTTATTTTTTCCACTGCACAACTATCGAACACCAGCCTCTATCATCAGTGTGGCTCGGAATATTGATAAATTTTTATCGTATAATTGGCCGGATTCAATCAGAGAATTCCTTGTTGCTGACTTTAACGCCATTGCAAAAAAGATGAGGAAAGGACAGCCACTGGGTTACTTTAATAGATTTGTTCATATTGTAATTGTGAGTGCATTGAATTTAAATTATTTTGTATTAATTGATGATGTTGATTATTCATATATTTTAAGTTCATATTATGTATGAGTTCAGATATGATTTCTTGAACATTATACACTCCACGAACCATTGAACTCGAAGTCAAGACCACGGTTTCTCCGCTGGGGATCCGATGTAGTTTACAACGACGCAGATGCATCTAGTTTATTCGATGGTCTCGAAGTTGGTCATTTATTAACTTCTTTTGATGCTATAACAACTGAGGAGAGGGCTTTATTAGCAATTCCTCCCCCACAAGCCCCACAGACATCACCTGACAAAGTTCCTAACAAAGAGATCATCTTGCACACACCTCATGAACATCTTTCTACACCTCCAACATCACCTACACCCAAGAGTCCTGTAAGACAAAACACCCCGCCCCCAAGCCCAGTTCGGCCGCCCCCTAGCCCAATCAGCCCTGGTGGACCTAGCACTGAAACACCACATATGTCACATAGCCAGCAGCAGCAGCAACATACTCCCCCACCTGAATATACAGTTGAATATATACAAAAGGTTTTAGATCAAAATAGATTTCTGAAAGGTAGGTTAATAACCTTGGAGACAATGATGTCTCTGAATGAACGAAGAGTGGAGGCAGTTGAATATTATATTTTTGAGCAGAGGGAAATGAATAAGAGATTGGAAGCAATGGAGAAGTTCTTATCTGAGAACTTCCCTTCATTCAACTCCTCGACTGCAGCAGCTCATGTTCAATCTTCGTCCAGGACTATGAGTGATGAAATGAAGAAGGCAGAGTGTGTAGAGGTTATTGCGGAATGTATGTTTGAAGACACCCAGCCAATAAAAGATGTTCTTGCCAAACCTGATCCAAGCAGCTCAGGCATAGCCAAACGTGTGAGACGTCGGGTTGACCGTAAAGCTAAACAGGTTAAGACACCATACACCAAGGGTCAATATAAGAGGAAGGTGTCCAAAAAAGCTGCTGCTAGGCCCTCCCCAGCTAAGGTTGAACTCACAAATGCTCTGATTGAAGTTGATAGTCAAAGTTCACCTGGACCAAGACCAACTCCTACCAAAATAGATTATCCTGGTCGACAAATGATTAGTGACGATATGAGGATGTTTATCGATACTTACCTTAAGAAATATACTGATATGTAAGTATGTAACATTGCAAATTATCTGTAAAGGCATTCTAGTACCGATTGGTAACGGTTAGTACTGGTAGGTACCGTTCGGTACTGGTAGGTACCGTTCGGTACTGGTAGGTACCGTTCGGTACTGGTAGGTACCGATAGGTACTGATAGGTACCAGGTGGGTACTGGTAGGTACACTTCATATTTTGACACCCCGGCTTTTATTTTACAGGTCAGATACAATTTATACTGCAGGAAACATCCAGATTTGTAGAAGTCAGATCGATGAACTATTAACAGACCAATATCTGGAAGACAACCACATCGACGCGTTCGCTAGTTTGCTGGTTGAGAAAAATAAACTTCGTCCTGACCTTTATCAACCATTTATTTATGTTTCGAGTCTGCATTAGGTAATGGTGTTATTCTTCTTGCTATACTATTACTGATTATGCTTAAAAGTTATCCTAACCCGAATACACATACAGGCATCCAAGAAATATAACATGGAAAGTAAGCAGTACGTGTCACACATTAACAAGGAATCCGTTACCGCTTCTAACTATCTGCTACTACCAGTTAATGATAATGAACATTGGACTCTTTTGGTTACTTATTTGAAAAAGGCAACTTGGTATTTTTTTGATTCGTTACCTAACCCCATGCATCGGGCCGTGCTTCCACTAGTGGTTAGTCGGGTGCTTTACTTTGTAATTGTGCTGTACACATTCGTATTGTGAAATAAACGTTAATGTTACTTAACTATGATTACAGATTAATCACTTACATGAGGAAACTCAGGGCTGCTTTCAAACTGATATCAGATCGTGGAAGGTTCTGGAAGCCGAGGGAGTTCCAACACAAACCAACGGTTATGACTGTGGGATGTTCGTTTGCAAATATATGGAAAATATTATTCAACCTAACTCTGTTAAATGGGATTTACTAATGAACTTGCAAGCTAAAATGCCTAAGTTTAGAGCTGAACTAGCGTTTATGTTGTTATGTTCCACGTTGAAACGATAGTCTTGATACAATTATAAAATGTAAATAGACAGACCGTTCTTAATTGGTAAATAAGTCATTACATTTTATTTGTTTTACTTCTTAACTAGACAACGAACATGTTGTTGGAGTTGCGTTTGTGTAGGGCAACATCCAAATTCTGTCAGTAACTCAAACTGTAAATCTTGCCAGTCTTTGATTTCCAAAAACATCTTCCTTTTGCGACCATAGACACGTTCATTCTTTAATTCCTGATAAAGATCAATTAAAAATCGATCTTCAGCTGGATCCCACGGGTGATAAAGAATTACATTCTCAACATCAGAAGCTTGCTTGACCACATAATCAGAGGTAGTTGATTTTCCTTCAGAAGTCAGCGCATGATAACGCTGCTGCAAGAAATTAATACTTAGGAGGTGATGATAATTTACAAAAAAATTCTTTTGGACAGCTTTCCAACCCGTAGAATTTAAGAACCGACCTGATCGGTTTTCCTCAATAGCAATCTCCTCCCTCCATGCCACTTTTAGCAAACTATCACAACGATCATGCCATGTATGAACACAGCATCTACATATTTCATTCTGTCTTGCTTGCTATTCAAGTTCACATTCTGCAGCAACATCCACGCAGTAATGCATTCTAATTGTGGCAAACTCTACAAATTCGTTGATCGGCAAGCCGAGATGAAGTTTGGCATCCGGCCACCGAAGTTTACGAACCATGGTAGAACTTTTAAAAAAAACCATGGAATTCCTAAACTTATATATCTTTAAATTTCAACCACCAAAGTTAATGCCACAACTACCCATCTTAAATACCTTCAACAGTACAACTGCCCAATTTAATTTCAGCAAACATAGTAAATATCAACCCACAACAATAATCCATAGTTCAAGCACCGGCAAATTGTACTGCTCGCTAATACCGAGAGGTACCGAGCGGTACCGACAGGTACCGAGAGGTACCGACAGGTACCGGCATGTACTTAGCAGATCAGTACCGATAAAAAAAATAACGAAGTTTCTACAATAAGATATCAATTAAAGTAATGACATATATCAAATAAAAAAAATCCGAAATTCTGAATATTCATCCATGCCTTTCAGCATCAATAAATCCATTCATCATGTTTACATATTCAGGGTTGGGCTGACTGGTAGGTCGACGAAGAAGCCACTCATCAGTGAAGCATTCCGGTATGTTCAAAAAGGGAACATGACTAAAACGTTCCACATGTGTTTGCTGATGAATTGAAGCAAAATAATCTGGAATGTTTGCAAAAGAAACTCGGCTACTAGGTTCCGCTGGTGTAGGCTGTTGAGTTGAAGCGTAGTACTCTGGTAAATTTGCAAAAGAAAATTGAGTACTAGGTTCCACTGGTGTAGTCTGATGAGTTGAAGGTGTAGGTTGTTCCTCAGCTTTCTTCCTCTTCGGCTTTCTTTTCTCCCAATGACTCTTCAACCTTGCATTTGAAACTCCTTTGGGTATGCGCTTTATAGGGTCTTTTATTTTAGTTCGCATGCTTGAATTCGTATTTAAGTTTGAGTCCTTGCCGGCATTTAAAATTAGATCCACATTCTCAGCAATCTCAGACATTGCATCAATCATGTACTGTTCTGCTTCAGTATTCCCTTCACCTGTACATCTAATTTGATATGCAAATCTAGTAAAATAATTTCTGAAAATCATACTTCCTATACCATCCGAGGGACATCCGGTAGCTACCATAGATGACAACGGCCTGTCAGAATAAAGGTCCTTTCTTGCCCGACCTGACCATCTCTTGAGTAGATATTTTGGATTTATATTAATTATATCAAGCCGCCTTATCACTCTCAGGCAGTGAGAACATAGTATTCCCATCATACCGAATTTTCCACAGCTGCATTCGATGCTACCTTCCGCATCATCAAAATTAACTGTCCAGTGGCGAGGCTGATCAATGTTCTCAACAATTTTGACAAAAAAAGTGGATAAGTCAGTTGAGGCTTGAGCTATGCACATTCCACCAACACCTTGTAAAAACTCCTCCTCAAAGAAAGAATACAATTTACGCGAATAAAAACGCGCGGCCTGCCTTAGAATTGGACTACTCTTCACTAAAGGGACAACATCAGACTGACTACATTTGAAGTCTTCATCCTTTTCATTCCGACGCCATGTCTTCATCACCTTCTCTAATCCCAAAAAACATTCAGTGATGGTGCTAGTAGGCTTAGAAATGTCGTGGCACACATTGTTAGTGGATTCACTGCGTTGTGTTGAAAGAATATCAAGGTTAAAACAAGTCTTGTTGTATGCTGTGGACCACTTGTGCCTTATTTTGTGGAGCTCTTTCAACCACTCATGGCTATGAAGGTCCCCTTCATTCAGCATTTCAGTCCAAGTGCTTTCAAACTCTTCCTCTGAATCACACCTGCTGAAACATTTATAAATCAACCCTCTAACCTTGTTGTTGTTGTTGTAACAATGCATCTTGGCTGGAAGCTTCTTCATGATGTGCCATTGGCAAAGCCTATGGCGTGTTTGCGGAAATGCAATTTGTATTGCACGAGACATTGCCTGATCCTGGTCAGTAAATATTGTAATGGGATGTTTGCCACCCATTACTCTCAAGAATGTTCTAAACAGCCATGTAAATGATTCTACTGTTTCTTCAGACAGAAATGCTACCCCCAAAAGAATATTCTGCCAATGGTTATTAACTCCAACAAAAGGTGCACAAGCTAGATTGTATTTGTTCAGTCTATAGCTGTATCAAAAATTATAACATCTCCAAAGCAGTCGTAGTCTATTCTACCAACACCATCAGCCCAGAAAAAATTCATCAATCTATCTTCCTCATCATATTGGACTTCCCACACAAACATATTATCATTGTTTGCTCGGTTTTTAAAAATTTCTATTAGGGAATTGGTATCCCCAGTCTCAATCTTGCATCTTCTGTTTCTCTAAACAAAGTTATATGCATCTCTTCTTAAAAAACCAACATACTCCCTCCCACCAACTTCATCAGCTAAGTATGTGAATGCATCAATGGTTCTAATGCCAGCATCAGTCATAGATTTAAGAACAAATGCTCTCTCTTCGGTTATATTCATGCATGACCTCAATAAATGTTGATCTTCAGGCCTTGCCAACTCATGGTTGTGGTTCTCAACACATTTATTAACCTTCCATTCCCCTTCTTGATCAACTGAAAATCTAATCATTGCGGGACACCCAGTCCTAGTATTGGCTTTCCTGTATTTCGATTTGGCATTCAGGTCAAGGCCCTTCTTAAAACCAGCTTTCGAACATACAAAATCTTTCATTCGAATCTTCCGCGAATTAGGCCAGTAAGAGTGATGATCTTTGCGAACACTAAACCCAACACTATGCGTGTATCGACAGTAAATATCATAAGCCTCTTTCTCACTATTACAAACAACCTATGAACAACAACCAAGAAGATTTTAATATTCGAAACACACAGACAATTTCAAAATAACTTCTGTACCTACCGGTACCTATCGGTACCGACCAATACCTACTGATACCTAGCGGTACCAAACATTTAAAATGTGTACTAAACGGTACCGCCAACCCACCAATACATATATTCTCACAAATACAAACTTTTTAAAACACTAAACAAGTCACGGCTTTCATATCATATTTACCGATAATATATCAAAGTTTGGTTGGGTATTCAGTTGCAAATCATCTCCACCTCTAAGCTCTGACTCTTGCGTAAAACCGTCCATCTCTGGCCGCTCGTTCATCTCTCCCGGCACAAAATCCATCTTCAGACCTTGCGCCAAGAAACCTCAGACCTTCCGCTCTTCTCGTGCTTTCTGTGGTTTCAAGTGTTACGAGAATAAAAGTTTTAACTGAGGTAAGAAAAAAACGCCAGCAAATATAACCCTAGCTTTTACCGCGCATTTTTTGAAGTAGTTCGGCTGGTTCATGTTATCGGGTTATCGGGTTAATAGAGCACACGATCTCCTTATTACGGTGGGATCAAGGTGGGCTCCACGTGGCGCAAAACTACTTGTTTGCATACATAGAGCTACGTCCGCACTCCGCACCCAATAAAATCTCCTCTCTCTCTGCTGTCAAATGTCACCTCCCTCTCTCACCTGTTTCTCTCTCTATCCTTCCTATTTCTACGCCAGACTTAATACGCCTAATTAAATGACGTTTTATTATTACACTAAATTAATTAGCGCATTTTAAAATACGCTACTTAATATAACGTATTTGTTCATATTTAATTTTTTATGAATTCATGCTTCTTTTACTAATTTTGATTATTATCACGCTTCTTTATAAAATTTGGCCCAATAGATATTAGGAAACAAGATGTTTGATGCCACATATCTCTAAACAGAGATACCATACAACTAGTGATATTTCAATTAATTAAACTGCCTTATTAATTTATTTAATTAGATTAATTAAAATTTTAAATTAATCATATTGACCGATTGACATTTTAGCATTAAGGGCTAATGAAATACGATTCATATTGATTATATTATATTGTACAATCATTCAAAGGTCTATGTTCAATTTTAGAATTAGGATTTTTTGGCTCAAGGCATTTAATATAGACTAATATAAATGTATATGCATAGAATGCACATTACTAGAAATGAATTGAGAGATTACAATCATGACATAGAAGAAGCAAATAAAGGTACATTTAGGCTTCGTTTGGGACGTACGACTCTCTTCTTGCTCTCTAAAACAGCTTTCTAGTGCAAAAAAATTTCTTGAATTTAATTTTTTTGTACTAGAAAATCATTTTAAAAAGCAGTACGAAAGCTGTTCCAAACAAAGCCTTAATCTCATTAAAATTTTCAATGATGAGCAATAAAGAAAAATATGTAAATAATTTTGTAATACAATATTTTAATAGTGGTGTGAGAGGAAGTCAAAAAAGCTCAAAAATTTGAATGTAAATGTCCTAAGAAGGGAACTCATTGAAAAGGAAAATTATCACATCTGCCATGGCTAGACATGCTCATGAATGTCTCATAACACCTCCAAATCATAATACTAAAATAATTGTGAAATAAAATTAAGCATAAAAGTAATAAACATCTACACAAGAAATGAAATGTTTTGATCTATTGAAGTTATTTTAGAGGCACTTTTTATATCCTTTGAAGTGTTTTAGATTCTTCTTTAATTCATGTTTTATGATATTATCAAGTTATGTTCTATCATTTACGTCCGATATCCATTCCCGCATCATCTATATGAGCTTACCGGGCCAGATCGTGACAAGAAATTTTAGTTGGCCTGATCTAGGAATAAAAGAAATATTTGCATTAGTTAGCGGTAAAAGAAAACATCATAAATAGAAGTAAATATATGAGAGAATGAACATAAAGACTTCTATATTAAAATATACAAAAAATATATATAATTAAATGATAATACCATAAAAATATTTCATTTTAATATTCAATGATTTTTGATAAATCTAATTTTTAAATTTTGAAATATATATTGGAATCACCAAATATTTGTTATAAAGCAAAAACAAATGAACACAAAAAAGAGAACAAAACAATTAGATGATAGAATTAAATACAACATACACATACACTAAATTATTATTAGAAACATAAATAGTACATCAAAGACGATACAACTTAAATTCTAAAATCATAAACCAAAATAAACCATTAAATCCCACAAAAGCAAAAATATTTAATATAAGATTCAAGGAAACAACTCGAATATCCTGATCGAATTACTCTACAAGAGACAAGAAAGAAGCCTTGCCTACTTGTGGAAGTAGATCTCCTATTAATCCTTGGCTAAGCACATCAAATGAAAAATGAGATAGCATTTTCACCATGGATCCATAATATCACATATATGACCATTAAACTTCATGACAATGATTAACATCATACAACAATGTCATCAAGAATTTCTTATATTGATATCCAACCAAGAACCTTAGGTTAAGAATTATCATACCAAGATTTCATTAAAATTAGAATAGAATAAGCTAAATTAAACATTAATAGAAGCAATATTGTAAGCTTTGGAAATGATACTACATACAAGATTCGATCACCTTAACAAAAGGAAAAGTTATTTTCTAACGTCACACAAAATAAATAGCATTTATGAATATCATGAGATGTTTCTCTCATCTTATATTATAGAAGTAATCATCATAATCCACAAGCAAACAATTAGAAGTTTGTGTTGATATTTAATAAATGAATTAGGAGCAACAATATGAAAAATGAGATTCTATAATTCTCAAGATCTACATGAAGCTAAGAAAAAACATGAGCAAATATTATCAACCACAAAGTGATGCAAAATAAGACATCAAAAGGTTCAAATATTATTTTTGTAAAAACATCTCATTTAATGTTAGGGCATATCCTACCTAATTGAATTAGTATGAATCGAGTTTAATTTTTATCAATTGATTGTCAACATCAAAGTTCATATATATATATATATGGTTCTAGGAGCTATCAGAATTCATCTAAAACTTCAAGAAAATAATCACAATTGGATATAAAATCAAGATATGTTAACACATCAATACAAATTGATTGGAGGCAAGCAAAATTTTTCAAGGAAAAAAACTCTCTCAAGACACGAGCATATTTAAAGAAAGAATCACATTAGTTGACTATAGCTACATTTTCCATTTCCGCACAACTCTCATTATCCTTTTTAATCAATGAAAATCCTCTGGCTATTTTTAATTTCCAAAACAATAGTGCTTTGATGTCACTATAGGGGTGTCAATATTTGACACGACACGAAAACCCGACCCGGACCCGACCCGAAAAATCCGGGTTGGACCCGACCCGTTTGATAAACGGGTCGACAAAACAGGTCGGGTTCGAGTTGACCCGACGGGTTGCCGGGTCAACCCAAAAACCCGTTTATTTAAAAAAAAAAATGAATTCCCGCCCGCTGCCCCCGCCCGCGCTGCCCGCTGCAAGCCCTGTCCGCTGCCCGCTGCAAGCCCTATCCGCTTTGCCCGTTGCTTCGGCAATCGCGAGTCGCAATGCGTGCTCGCAGCCCGCTGCCGCGGTCTGACGCCGGCGACGCGTGCTTGCAGCCCGTTGCTTCGAAATGTCCAACCCGTTTGCAAAAACGGGTCGGGTTCGGGTTGACCCGTTTAGATCCGGGTCAGGTCGGGTTCAACCCGAACCCAACGGGTTGACCCGAATTGTGTCACAATTCATGAAATTAGAATTACCTTTGCTATGGTTGATTTATCAGAAGGTCCTGCAACCCATAGAGAATAAATAATAAAAATTAAAACACAATTTTGTGAGAAAAATACTTCCATAAAGAACAGTCACATCTCGCTTCTAAAGCTCCTCCTCTACTTCTTATACTACTAATTTGAAGCCCCTCCTATGCCTCCAACTAAGGAAATAAAAATTTTCCATCTCACGTCATCTTGGGGAGAGGGAAAACTAATCTGAAGAGAAGAGAAGAAAAAAAAAAGATCAGATTAACTGTTTATCTTATTTCATGGCACTGACACTGCCTATTATCTCTATTTCAATAAGATTATAAACAGATCAACAATCAAGATTAATTTTTTAATTATTTGCCAACGACACAGCCTACAAATGTTGAACAATCAGCAGTACATAAGGACAAATCGTATCCCAACAAAGAAAGAAAGATTTCAGATTTCTATTCCAAGAAAACTCCTTTGTAGGAATCATACTTGGACTAAAAATCCTATCTAAATTAGGATCGGCACTACTAGGGGTGTAAATTTTTAACACGACCCGAAACCGACCCGGAAAAATCCGGGTTATGGTCAACCCGGACTCATGTTCAACAAATCAACCCTTTTTAAAAACCGGGTCGAGTTCGGGTTGACCCAACAATCCAAAATTAACACGAAAACTCGTATTTGACCCGGAAACTCAAGATTGACATGTTTTTTACCCGAAAATCAAAAATTAACCCGATTTTTTACCCGAAAACTATCAATTTTGGGTCAACCCCGGGTCATTTGTGTCGGGTCGGATTGACCCGGACCCGAATCGGGTCGGGTTCGGGTCTGAGAACTTAACCCATTTTTAAAAAACAATTCGGATTCGAGTTGACCCGAATGGTGCCGGATCAATTCCGAGTTCGACCCAAACCCAATCCATTGACCTGAATTGGAATTTTTATTGCGTCCTCCCACCTGACGTAGAAATACGTCCTCCCACCCCTAAAAAAACTTAGTTTTTGCTAGCTATTATTTGGTATTAACGAAGAATATCATCATGTGAAGACAAATACCAAGTTATATCGAGCTATACCGAGCAATACCGAGCTATACCGAGCAATACAAAAAAATACATAGTTTTTCCTTGAAAAAACTTGGTATTGCTCGGTAAAGCTCGGTATTGCTCGGTATAGCTCGGTATAACTTGGTATTTGTCTTCACATGATGATATTCTTCGTTAATACCAAATAATAGCTAGCAATACCGAGCAAAAACCGAGTTTTTTAGGGGTGGGAGGACGTATCTCTACGTCAGGTGGGAGGACGCAATAAAAATTCCCTGAATTGACACCCCTAATTATACGTGTTAAAAAAGGAGTAGGTAATCTAGCATTACAGTCAATTCAAAAGACTTAAATCCCTAAAGCTAGAGCCTTTGAGCAACAAAATGTTAAAATAACTGAAAGACCACATAAATATTCTATAGTTACAAAAAAAAAAAAAAAAAGTGCTTTCTTCCATTAATTAGAATCTTCACATCTCTAAAATGAAAATAGATACCATTCATAGAGCAGTCTTTCACCAAAATAACTCCTGCCCTTGCAAGAAGATTACAGATTAAGGGTTATTCAGCCAAGAAAGTTGCATGAGGAAAGAATCGAGAGCAAATTTTTCCCCGTTGAAATAGGAACTGAGAAACTAGAAGAAAAATGGGTTCGGGTCCAAAAAATTTACCCTTTTGCAAGAACGAGTCGGGTTCGAGTTTACCCGAATAAAGCTGGGTCAATTCTAGATTCAACCCGAACCTGATCCCGACCCGTGACCCAAAATTGACACCCCTACTCTAGACCTTCAGAAAATAATTCTAATCGAATATTATAACTTCTACATATTTTAAAGTATGACTATTTCTTACATATCAATGTGGACACCCTCTAGAGACCATAAATCCTCCAGATTTGAAATTTGTGACTTTTGGGAGAGCCTGTGATTTGTATTTATAAGAGGTCATCACGATCTCAAAGTGCATGTGTTAGCCTGCTTAACTAGCTTATGCACAGTAGCAACTTCCCCTTAAGATGAAGATGGGTGTAATATTTCTCCAGTACTAATTAAAAAGTGGGGTGGGGCTTCTCTACCCAACAATGATCGGAGTACAATGAAAATCTTGAACAGAGGGCTTGAAACATGAATAGAGGCATTAGTGCAAAATCATAATAACTTCATTTATATCTCACCCTTTTTTACTTTATGGCGCCATTATCTCTCATCCGAGTCCAAGGCATCTCCATGAAAGTCGCCCTTTATTAACCTCGCATAAACCAGCAACATCACACCAGTCAATCTTCTCCCACCCCACCGAGAGAGCTTTATTTATTATTTCTACCTGCAAACCTTCTGCCTGTTATGTTGGTAGAACTGAAAGAGAAGTCTATGGACTTCACCATAACTTCCAGTGGCAAAAACCAGGCGGTCCCTAATCCAAATGGGGAGTTTATCAGCAGGCCTTGAGAAATTTTGATTAGAGGAATTGTAAGTGTAACGCGAGTCTACTAATAACACAGCAGCAAAATCATGTACATGCCTGATGGCTCGACCTGATACCAAGAAAGAAATTAGTGTGAAAACAAAGCAGCTTTTTAATATAAAAATCAAAATTTTTGTACTAAAAATTGCTTTAAGAAGCAGTATGAAAGCTTGACGCTTCTTAAAACAGCTTTCTAGTACATAAATTTTAACTTTTGTACTAAAAGTTGTTTTATGAAGAAGTAAGAAAGCCGTCCCAAACGAGGTCTAAGTCGTGAACTTTGTACCTATGGACTGATTAACCGCTTTCATACACAAGTTGTCGTAGTATTCTTTTCCTCTTTGTTTGCAGCTTCTTAAAATGTCAAAACCAGATTGAACTGATTCACTGCTGCTAGCTCTGCTGGTTTTTTGTGAGGTGTCTCCAAGCCCTTCTATATGCTTAATTCTTTCAATCAATTCAACATCAAATAAACTTGGATATGGAAGTCCAACCATAATAACACAGCGACCCATGCCATCACTGAAGTTTATACCTTCAGAGATCTTTCCACCAACTACGGCAAGGAGAATTGCACCAGAAGTTCCTGGATCAGCTTTTGAATTCCCACTGAGAGGATATATGCTTTCCTTGTATTCCCTAAGAACAACCTCCACATCCACGTTATTTCTGGGTTCTCTAAATAAACGCTTCTTCTTGAGAATTTTTGGCAGAATGCCAGAAGCCTTCCATGCACTGTAAACCTGTCCTTCGTACTCAAAGGAGGAGAAGAACACAACCATCCCCTCGGGAACTATTGCCACGAGATTGGCAATAAATCGACCCAGTTCTTCTATCTGAAAAACCACAGGTTTAAAGCAGACAAAATTGTTCAGCTTAAAATAAGAACTTTGAAAATACTCGAATATAAACAACGGCCAAGAACAACACGAGATATTTTATTCAATTTATGTATTTACTACATAAAGTATTAGCGCATCAGAGAATGTGTCCTACCAAAGGAACCAAAAAAAAAAGCAACACAAGAAACAATAGAAGATTGGATTAGACTTATTTTCTAAAGATTTTCCTTAATGAGACAAGGAATCAAATAGCATTTATTTAGTTTTGAGGAATCAAGATTTTGTCTTAAATGCAAGCCCAAATGATTAAGTATATCTCAACTATGAGACTCAACATCATTATTAAGGAGCTCTGCTTGTGTCCTTGATTCCACACAAAAAACAAAAACAAAAAACAGTGCTCCTATACAGCAAAGAAACAAAAGGAGATTCAAATTCAAAGAGGGTTAATCAAATAAAGGGTCCCGCATACAACAAACGGTGTAAATGACAAGGAGTGTCTTTCTCAAAAATGGATTGCAAGGGACGCTAAGTCAACTGATCCTTAAAGGAAATGCCAAAAAGTACAAGGTTTAAGAGGGGCTGCCCATGAAGAGAATGATAGGACTTGCAACAATCCAAAGAATGATGTAAGGAAAATGGGTCTCATAATACACCAAAGGGACTACCTGATGGTGAGGGTAACGATTTTATAACAATTATAGAGCCAATTAAGAGAGCTGGCCAAAGAATGAGGCTTACAACTCAACAATAACGAGAGGCAGTTGCCCAATCTAGATTGGAAATCCCACAAAAGGATGCTAACCTTGGAGAACGAAGGTGGGGCAGATGACTCTACAACAAATAGAGAGAGCCACTGAGATCAGGACTTACAATAATCCTACCAAAGATAAAAAAGAACTTCCTAAATCTAATGCAATAGATTTTATGTAGGAATAAATAATAAGCTTACAAGGTGATTTATAACCTAACCTTAAAAGATAAAAAAGCTCGACTCCTAGTCCCATATCTTCTAAAAATTAAAAGCTAACAAGGTGTATTAGAGCAATACATCAGCCGAATAATAGAAACTAAGTTCTCTTATTTGTTTGGTGGATGATTCTGGGCTAAGAAAACTGACAAGGAAGTTAGTTATCTAAGTAGAGATTGTGAAACCTTTTATGAAAATAAAACTAAACAATAAAATATCGAGACACATTTTAGTGTAATGGTAAGACTTTCTGATGCGGACAACCGACGGTGGATGATATTCAAAGGAAGAGTCGAAGATCGACGACCGAGATCACTCCGTTTTATTTTAGTTTATTAATTATATTTTGATTTAATTTTGCAATTTTTCTTTTTTACCCTTTTTATTTAAGAGTCTTGTCTTATGTAAGCCCAAGGAGCAAATTTGTCTTTTAGTTTCTTTTGAGGCCAATATATAAAGGCCCCTCTCTTGTATTAGGGATGATAGAATTATAATAAAATTTGTGTTATGCACTTGTATTCTTTTGGGAGGACGTTAGTGAGATTCCTATGGGAATGAATCAAAGTTTTCACCAGCCGCAGGATGGGTCCAAGCTCGTGGCTTGAAGTCACTTGGAGAAGGGCAACGTATCGCCCGTCAGTCTTCAGAAGAGTCCAATGCTCGCGATTTTGTCTTCTTTTTTTTTATTATTCTCTTTATTTTCCTAACCGCCACTTCCCCATCTCTCTTTCTCCTATTGGCCGAAAACTCCACCCAAACCCTAGGCCAAAAGACACCCAACCACCGGCCCAATCCCCTTCCCAAAGCCGCCGGCCATCATCCATCCCTTGGCTCCAAGATTCAAAATATAGCATTCAAATCCTTTCCTAAATTAGCTCCCTTTAATTTTGGAAACAATTTAAATTCATATTCAATTAAATTTTAATTTCAATTTTACTTCATAAATGAGAAAAACTATTTTAGAAAAGTCCCTCAAATCATGCAATTTTGAATTTTAAATAGGAGTTGATTTAAATCCACTTTCCTATTTTAAGATTCTAAATATAGCCACATTTAACCCCTCATATCAATCACCCATAATCATGCTAGCCGCCGGCCCTACCCCCTTCCTATTTCCTCTTTCCCTCCACTTTTCAAATTGATTATTGAAGCCATTCCTTATTCGATGCATGTTAACTTCAGAAAGTTTTTAAATTCAAATTTAAATTAATTTGAATTTGAAATTCTTTCTTAAAATAGGATGAATTATATTAGGAGGCTTTCCTTATTTCTCCCTATTTGAATTTAATTAAAGACCTGTCATAATTCTTCTTTCCTTATCTTCATAATTCAAGTTTGGAAATTCCTTTAGTCCACATTCATCATATGTGGACACATTCACCGTATGTGGACACATTCAACATATGTGGATGCCTTTCCTTTTTCCCCTCTTTTGGCCAACCCCCTCCGTTCTACATCACTTTTATAAAAAACTCTAGAATTAAACGTGCTCGCATAAGAGCAATCTTAAGATGAGTGACCTCCTAGGAAGTTACATCAGGGGGATAAAAATGTGAGACCATTAGGTCAAAGCAAGCAATATTTTGATGGTTTTATAAGTTTGAAATATTACATGAAGAGGTAAACAAAAATAACAGACAATCCTATATGAACTTGATATGGATAATGTTCTAATAGATTGTATTATTTATTGACAAATAACTTCCAAATACCAAAAACCATATTTATTGCCAACGGAATTATTCATACAGATTGATTTATGTAGTTAAACTTGAGATCAAGTGTACTTTGTCCATATAAAAGAAAATAATAAATGCAAAAAGTATGTGAATTCAAGAAAGGGGGAAAAAATCAGATCAGATCTGTTGCCATAATTAATTATTAAAATATGAAAATGTAAATGAAAAAAGATTAAATTGGAAAGTTAATATTTGAAAGCTTCATTACCATAAGGATACTTTAGAATATCACATAAATCAAATGTACTTTGTTTTGTAGAATTCGCAAGTAAACGAACAAATCCAACATAAATTACACATTTTGTAAACAAGCAGAAAAATAAATAAATAAGTCCTCACCATGCTTGGAGAGCTTCTTGAATTGTAGCTGAAATCAAAAGTTAACCCAGAAGGTCCACAAGAAACAGCAATTGGGAGAATACTCTCTGGAGGAACAATATGTTTGCATGTGAAAAATTGCACTTGATCAATGGAAAGGGCAGGGAGGAGGCGCACCCTGCTCTCCTCAATAGGCTGCAGAGTGCCTCCTGCCAGAACAATTGCATGTGTTTGATCCATAATCTGAATATTTTAAATTCAGAATTAGGTTGCAAATTCTTCAAGAAAGTAAATTTCCAGGAAATAAGTATCAAAATTGCAAGACCTCGGTAAAGATCCTATCCCCTGAAAGCATAACATATTTAAGATAAGCATCTCCTATTTGCCTCGAGTTTAGCAACCTTTGCCTAGATAGTATTATTCTTCCTTCATTGTCCTTATTTGTCAGTCGAAGTAAAACGTCAGCTAAAGCCTGGAAGCTAGACACAATGCTTCCTTCTACATTGATCCTCTGATTATCAGCATCTTCCAAAACATTTTGAGAGCCAGCTTTCAGGCCATATCCACTGACCTACAAGGATGATACAAAGCCATCGCATTTAACCAAAAAGTACTACATCAGGCAAACAAGAGAAAATTGGAAAATACCTTGTGAATAATGTTGCTCTCCTTCACATAATGAACAAGTTTGACAAAGTTGATGTTATCAATATCAAGAGAAAATAAGAATTCATTTATTGTCATCGAATTATCTTCCTCAAGAGGAGCACTTTCAGTCAGACAAGCACTAAATTTAGAGTCATCATCCTGATGGCTTAGCAATAATCGAAGGATCGACTTAGTTACTTCGATCAGAGTCTGGATGTACCGCCGATTCCCAGCACCTAAGCATTTTCGGAACTTCTCAAGGTAAAGTTGGAGGTGGGACAGAACCTGCTGCAACTGCGGATGGACCAATTGTAGTGGGATGAATGAAGTTCAGGAGTTAGTAAAGGAGAGTTTACAATTTCAGGTATACAAAAATGATAAAGTTGAAAGATTACATTCTATTATCACAATTTGTAGCCAAAAGAAGCAAAACATATATCTCTTACCATGAATCTTCCAGACAGAATGCTGCTAAAAATTTAAATTAATCTCATCAGTTATTTGATAAACAAAATGATGATCAAGTAGAACAAAATATTGAACTCTGAAACTACTTTAATCAATGAATAACATCGGCACAGATGACTTAGACATCTCTAAATTGAAAATTTCTACATATTTTTCTAATTTCACTTGTTTCAATAGCAACTTAATGTTCTGGAAGACTACCTTAGACATTGAAACATAGCTAAAACTGATCAATGGTGGAAACATACCTGCGCTGAAGTAATTCTTGCATTGTACATATTTGTGAGGGAGTCTGCCAAATTATGTGCCTCGTCTATGATTACAATGTTATTCTTCAGGTTTAGACCAAGTGATTCACGCGAAGATTTCTGGAGAAGGGACTGGTATGGAAGTACCACAAGATCAGCTGCTCTAATCATGTCACGTGAACCATAGTATGGACAAGTTCCAATCTTACTACCCAGTTGATGAAGATCCTCGATGTCTAATGCACCAAGTTCTCGAATTTTATCCTTGAATGATTTTTGTAAATTATTCTTCCGCAACATTGGGCAACCACAAGAATGTTTAGGACGGTGCAATCTCCTATTAGTATCTTGAACCTGTGTATCACACTACTACACCATGAGTATCATTGTTTTGACGTTCTCTTTACTTAAAAAAATGTACATCTTGATATTGTTGATTCTTTCAGCAGTGAACAAAGCAGCAAATAAGTTACAAACTTTGATAATACTAAAAACCATTATTACCTCAAGTAAAATCTCATACTCAATGTTTCTTTCTTTGAGAATAAAATTAGCAAGTGCTGAGTAATAAAAAAATTTCATTATTACAAATTAGTCAATAGAATTGCATACCTCTTAAATCAAAGTAATTTTGTATAAGAGATAATAGCAGAATTGTTAATTAAATTTGTGAATAAAATAATAGTTGTTAATTAATTTTATTAATTTGCACTAGCTGATTTTACTTTAAAATAACTATTTTATTTGCTAACAAGTTTCTCTTGTAGCCTCTTGTATAGCCTTGTATATTGTTTGTTTCTTGTTTTCCCATTATAATAGGTGGGTCCTTCAGTTACATGGATCAAGCAAACCAAAGAGGCGAACCGAGAGCAACTTGGGAGAGAGGCTAACGGAGAGCAATCCAAAAGTGTGAAATGAAGCGTGAAAAAGCAAGACCGAATTGAAGCAAGAGGTGGGCGTAGGGATTGCAGACGAAATCGAAGGGAAGGGCATTTGTTCAAGTAAGGAGGCGAGGGGGAAGAGTCTTAAGTTTCTTCCTACAAGCTTTGAGATTGTTTGGAAGCCAGGACAACAAGAAACCAATCTAGGGCATCGTTGGAGTTGGCAGTTTTGCAAGAATTTGAGGAAGAAGAAAGGATCTAGAGCTACAACAAGGTGGAGGTATATCAGTGAACTATTCATTCTTCCTTGTAATAGATCAGATTCAAGATGATCAGCTGATATTGTTTCTATATTTCATTAGCTTGTTTGTTGATAGTTGCTGATCGAATTGCTAAATACTATGCTCTTGTAATCTGTACAAGTTAATAGAAAAAGGAAAACCCTCTTTCTCCCCGTGGATGTAGACACTCCATGCCAAACCACGTAAATCTTGATTTTCTATATTTTCTTTTAGCTGATTTGTTTGTTGTATATGTTCATCTTGCAAATGTTAAAGATAGAATTGCTCTAGAGATTTATTATATCTGATATAGTTTGCTGATTAGGAAAGATTCAATCACTTTGGATATTTGTAAGTTCATATTAGTGATTCTTTTTATATATATCATTTAGTGCAAATGCTTAAGTGCTAAACTAATTAATTGTAGAATAATTAATTAGTTGTTACTGTTTAAATGAATTGTAGCTAAAGATTCATCCTAGTTCTTATTTTTGTTTCTTATCAAGTTGTTGCACTAAATATTTAATATATTGTAGGCAAATTTGAACTGGGTCCTTAGGCCTTCTTTTATTGTAGTTTGTGGATTCATATTAGTAAACTTGAAATAACAATTTCTTATATGCAACTTAAAACCCTTAATTGAAAATCTCAGTAGCTCTCGTTTGGAAAGATCCTAAAGTGTTTGGATTTAAAATGTCCAAGTCAAAAAAGTCTTGAGGATAATATGAATGATTTCAATAAAATTGTAATTGATTTAGAAAATCTTAGAGTTAAGGTGGATGATGATTATCAAATAATAATCATCCTAAATTCACTTCCTAGATCAAATACTCCTTTTGTTGAAACAATGAAACAAGCTCGAGAGACTTTATCATTTGAATAGGTTCAGAATGCTTTGAAATCGAAACAGATAGAAACCAAAATTGAAAAAGAATTAGGAGGAGCTCTAGGTTTGAATGTTAGCGATAGATCAAAGAAGAAAAATAAATAAACAGATATGCAAGTCAAGGTCCAAATCTAAAGACAAAATTCAAGTGTTTTCACAGTCACAAGGAAGGTCATTATAAGAAAATTTGTACTAGTCTGAAAAAGGAAGGATACAGGAAAATTAGTTGAATTTGGGGATGCATGAGTAGCATCAGATAGATTTATGAATTCAAAGATTTTGGTTATTACAATAAATTCTAACAGTGAATATTGGATAATGCATTCAAGGTGTTCGTTTCAGATGACTCCTAATAGACAATGGTTTGATTTGTTCAAAGAAGTGGTGGGAAAGTCATTATGGAAAATGATGCAACTTGTAGAGTCCTTGAAATTGTAATTGTTAGAATTAAGATCGATGATGGAATGACTAGAACTCTTACCAAAGTCAGATATGTGCCAGAGCTGAAAAGGAACTTATTATCTCTTGGTACTCTTGACGTACTCAGTTGCACGTTTAAGGCAAAGAATGGTATTTTTAAGGTGATAAGAGATTCGATTGTGATTATGAAGGGCAAGAGAGAGAATGGATTGTATTATGTATTGGGAAGAACAATGACTGATTCAATAGGAACTTCAAATGTTATAGAGACCGATCAAACAAAATTTTGGCATCTTCGGCTAGGTCAAATGAGTCAAAAGGGATTAAATGTTCTACACGAACAAGGAGTTTTTGGCAAAGACAAAGTGGATAAGATTGACTTATGTGAATATTGTATCTTTGGAAAATAAATTGGATTAAAGTTTGCTACAGGATAACAACTTACTAAAGGACTATTGATACATTCAATCGGATATTTGGGGACCTGCTCCTATTTCAATTTTGGGTGGAGGTAGATATTTTATCTCCTTCATTGATGATTTTTCAAGAAAAGTCTAGATTTATATTTATAAGACTTAAAAATGAAGCATTTAAGACAATCAAGCGATGAAAAATACTAGTTGAAAATAAGATTGGAAAGAAAATTAAAAGGTTGAGAACAGAATAACAGATAACCGATTGAAGTATTTGAATTATGAATTTACTAAATTTTGCAGAGGAAATAGAATTGTCCGACATAAAACTATAAGAATCACTCCGCAGTAGAATAGTACTATTGAAAGGATGAACATGAGCTATGATGCACTGACACGCCTCTTAAAGAGAGGGTATGCAGTGTCGAACATGTGTCGGACACGGACACGTGTCGAACACGGCATGGACACGTGTCCGATACGGCATTGGAGTGTCGGAATTTAAAACATTAAAATTTAAATCGGACACGTGTGTCCGGTTATTAAATGATAAAATCGTCCGTTCTATTTAGCCTTTTCGCGAACGAGAAGCCCTATTTTTCCGATCCACGAAAGAAATCTTCTAGGGCAGACCGGGAGAGCTCACAGTCGACGCCAAACGGAGCCCGCTGTCTTCGCCTCCCGTTCCTTCGTCATTTCTGCTCTGCCAAGCAGAGCTCGTCTTTCTCATTCCTTCGTTCTTGCGTTATTTCTGTTGTCATTCGAGGCAAAGTTTGCAATCAAGGCCAAACAGAGCACCTTCTGCGCGCAAGAGAGCCAAGAACTGTAAGTGGATTTCGCCATTTCGTCTCTTCATTGTTGAAAAACCTGATGTACATGCTCGGTACCGCTCAGTAAATGCTTGGTACTGCTCAGTACATGCTCGGTACTGCTAGGTACATGCTCGGTACTGCTCGGTACTGGTAGGTATATGCTCGGTACTGGTAGGTACATGCTAAGTTAGGAAAAACATTTGAATGAGGGAATGTGTCATTTAAATGCAATTATTGTGGTGGCACCTACAAAGGATCTTATTCTAGGGTGAATGCACATCTACTTAAAATTTCTGGCCATGGAATAAAAATGTGTCCTAAGATTACTACGTCGCAGTTGATTGAATTGAACAGACAAGTTGATGAAGCTGAATCTAGGATTCAAAGGACACTCCCTAAAGAGGTACATTTGCCATCTACTCATGACTCATCTCACACTTCTTCCTCATCTGTGAAAGTTGATCAAGATTTATCATTTAGAAGTGAAGGATATGAAACAAAGAAAAGAAAAGGAGTAGTCAGTAGTCCTCTAGAGAAGGCTTTTAATTTGCAGCAGCGAGAGGAATTGGATGGTGAAATAGCAAGGATGTTTTTTTTAAGCGGGACTTCCTTTCAACCTTGCAAGGAATCCTCATTATAAAAATGCATTCATTTTTGCATGTAACAACAACCTCGCAGGATATGTTCTACCTGGCTACAATGCATTAAGATCAAAATTATTGGAAAGAGAAAGAGCACATATTGAGACATTGCTTGAACCAACAAAAGGAGTGTGGAAAGAAAAAGGTGTTAATTTGGTGTGTAATGGTTGGACAGATCCTCAAAGAAGACCCCTTATTAATTTCATGGCCGTTACAGAGAATTACCCAATGTTCATTAAAGCAATGAATTGTGAAGGAAAATACAAGGATAAACATTTTATTGCCAATTTGATTAAAGAGGTGATAGTCATGATTGGGCCTTCAAATGTTATGCAGGTTATTACAGATAATACACCGGTGTGTGGAGCTGTAGGATTATTGGTGGAGCAAACTTATCCCCATATATTTTGGACACCCTGTGTTGTGCACACTTTAAATCTTGCTCTAAAAAATATTTGTGCAGCAAAGAATACAGAGGCTAATGAAATCATCTATGTTGAATGTCATTGGATAACAGTGGTTGCAGATGATGCTATTCTTATCAGAAATTTTATTATGAATCATTCTATGAGACTTTCAATGTTTAATGATTTCTCCCACTTGAAAATGCTAGCTGTTGCTGAAACTCGTTTTGCCTCTGTAATAATCATGTTGAGAAGATTCAAACAAATTAAAAATGCTCTTCAATCTATGGTGATTAGTGAGAAGTGGTCTTGCTATCGAGAAGATGATGTTAGGAAGGCAATGTATGTTAAAGAAAAGGTCTTAGATGATTTGTGGTGGGATAATGTAGACTACATTTTGACTTTCACTGATCCAATTTATGATATGTTGAGAGAGGCTAACACAGATAAATCACGTCTACATTTGACTTATGAGATGTGGGACTCTATGTTAGCAAAAGTGAAAGAAATTATATACATACATGAAAGAAAGTTTGAAGACTCAAGTTTCTGGAGCATTGTCTATACTATTCTTGAAGATAGGTGGAGCAAAAGCAACACACCGTTGCATTGTTTAGCTCATTCATTAAATCCAAGGTATATTTAAATTTATCTTTTAAATTAATTTAAATTTGTTGGTAAATGAACATATAATTTTAATACTTTGTATTATTTGAAGGTATTCAAGTAAAGAATGGCTTCAAGAAAACCCTCAACGTGTCTCACCACAAAAAGATTTAGAAGTTTCAAATATGAGAAAGATATGCCTGAAAAGATATTTTCCAAATGAGGAGAGAAGAAAAATTAATATAGAATTTCCAAAGTTCTTTGGATATTTTGAGGATTTTGGTGATCAAGAATCTTTGGTTGATAGATGGAGGATGGATCCAAAAATATGGTGGTTGATTCATGGAGCTTCAGCACCTCTTCTTCAAACAATAGCAATAAAACTTCTTGGTCAAGTATCATTCTCTTCCTGTTGTGAGAGAAATTGGAGCACATACTCATTTATTCAATCAATGAAGAGGAATAAAATAACTCTACAACGTTCTGAAGATTTAGTTTATGTGTATATAAATCTTTGTCTTCTATCAAGGAAAACCCCATTTTATATGACAGGTGATAACAAGATGTGGGATGTTGCTGGAGATGGGTTCGAGTGCCTTGATGATATGGGATTAGTGGAGGTTGCAAATCTTTCTCTAGATGAACCAGAGTTGGAAGCAATGATATTCAATGATGATGATATTGAAGGCTAAAGACCAACATCTGAATCTAATTTTATCATTCCTTCTATTGAGTAGTTAGACCTTCATGTTGTATTAAATAGTTTTTTGCTTATATTTTTGTGTTTGTACTAGACATTTTGTACTAAATCTTTATGTTATAAGCTAAACAAGTTATCATGAAATTGATTTATTATTGCTTGACATTTTTACTATAATGTCACCTTAATTTTTATATGTTATATTAAAAAATTATTATGCCGTGTCCACGCCGCACCCGTATCCTATATTTTTAAAAATTGCCGTGTCCCGTGTCCGTGTCGTGTCGTGTCTGTGTCGCCGTGTCCGTGTCGGTGCATCATAGAACATGACTAGCTAGAGAAAGTCAGATATATGCTATAATTTGCAAAAATGGATAAGCATAAGCATTTCTAAAGAGAAGCAATTAATATTTCGTGCTACTTGGTGAATAGAAATCTGTCTACAGCTCTGGAACTAAAAAATCTTGAAAAAATCTAAACAAGCAAAAAGGCAGACTATAGCAATCTAAGAATGTTTTGATATCCAGTGTATATTCATATGAATCAAGGAAAACTAGAACCAAGATCCAAGAAAGATATATTCTTAAGATATCCGAAGGGAGTAAAGGGGAACAAATGTTGGCTTACCTCTGAATCCAAGTGTATAATTAGCAGAGATGTCATCTTCAATGAGCAAAAAATGATGATTGATCATATTACTGAAAGAAATCAGGAGACCACAAAGGGAACTGTGGAAGTTCAGAAAGATTTGTCAAAATTGGTCAGGAAAATAAAGTCTCCTTAAGAAATATTTGCACGGATTAAAACATACTCCACGACAGTGGTATAAGAAATTTGATTCATTCATGACAGAATTGTTTCAAAAGAAGCTCATTTGATATGTGTGTTTACTACAAAAGCTTTTCAGAGAACAGTGTAATATACTTGCGTCTATATGTTGACAATATACTAATAGCAAGTGATAGTCTTTCAAAGATAGATCAGTTAAAGCAGATACTAAACTGATGAAAAATTTGGATTACGCCAGATGTATAATAAGGATAGATATAATATGGGAAAGAAATAAAGGTTTATTACATTTGTCTAAGCAAAACTATATCTAGAAAGTTCTAAAAAAAATTGGAATGGAATCAGCCAAATTAGTTTCATCGCCACTGGATTCATAGTTCAGGATTTATGTGTCACAATCATCAACTACAGAGGAAGATCAGAGGTATATGGGTTTAATTCCGTATGCAAGTGCAGCTAGCAGTTTGATATATTCTTATGGTTTGCCCCATGTCAGATATTGCTTGTGCTATGAGTATGATTTGCAAATTCATGGTTAATCCGGGAAAAAGCACGGGAAGACTGTTAAGTGGATCTTCAAACATCTCAGAGGATTAGTTGGTATTGGGTTGACTTATAGAACGGAAAATTGAGGCAGATGGCAAATTTCAAGATTTGTGGATTCAGATTATGTAGATCTGGACAAGCGTAGATCTTTGATATGGTATGTTTTTTGAGTCTACAGTAATAGAGTTAGCTGAAAATCCAATCTTCAATCAATTGTAGCTTTATCAACCGCAGAGGCAGAAATATAATAGCTACAGAGGCAATAAAAGAAGTCATCTGGATGAAAGGATTTCTAAAGGAGCTTGAGAATACATAAATAAAATAAATTATAAGGTGTGACAGTCAGAGTGCTATTCAGTTGATGAACAATCAAATATTTCATGAAAGAACAAAGCACATTTATATCAGATTGTATTTTATCAAGGATATTCTAGCTCAAGGCACTGTGGAAGTTCAGAAAGTTCATACATACAAGAATTCAACCGACATGATCACCAAGATATTAGTGATTCTTTTTATATACATCATTTAGTGCAAATGCTTAACTAATTCATTGTAGAATAATTAATTAGTTGCTACTATTTAAATGAATTATAGTTAAAGATTCATACTAGTTCTTATTTTTCTCAATAGTTATTGCACTAAATCTTTAGTATATTGTAGGAAAATTAGAATTGAATCTCTATGTCTTTCTTTTATTGTTGTTTGTGAGTTCGTATTAGTAAACTTAAAATAACAGTTTTTTCTATGCAACCTAAAACCCTTAATTCAAAGTCTTAATATCGATTTGGAAAGGATGATGAATTGAAGAATAACTTTAGATCACAAAGAGCACATGTTTTGTGGAATGTATTACTACAATTCACTCTCAGTTGATTCATCGCCAGCAAAGGCGTGGCACATGCTCTCTGACCGGGAGGTTTTGCTGCAAAATGACACCACCATATTATGGTCATAGCCAAAGCCCGTATGTTCCCTAATGGTTAAAAGCTATTTGAGTAATGAATTATAGGGTACACTTTATAAGATATAAATTCCTCTATTAACTAAGGTTGACTTAAATTCATCACCTTAGGCAAGCATCCACCCTAAGTCTACAAGGTATCCTTGGACGAAGCAACACATGGTTGCCGACAAAGTTCCTTCTGTCAAGTTGGGTCAACTTCCTCCTCTGACTAAGTAGACCAAAGACCATAACAGCCTGGGACAACCTAACCAAAGCTAATGTCATAAAGTCCTCGCAAAATGACTGAAAAATCTCTGGGTAATATCTTATCTAAAACCCAATCTAACTTCTGAAAATTTACCCTAGAATCTAAACTTGTTAAAACTTCCCCTTCAACAAAAGCAGAGTGGCCAGCAAGCGAATTTTTGGAGCCCATAATGATATGTGATGGGGACATCAGATTTCGACACGTGTCCCACCGCCGGAGGCGCAGATCGACGGCCACGATCCAGAGTCTCTATTTTTGATGTATTTGCATTTTAGATTATTTCTTTTATTTTTCTAGTTTGCCCCTGAGGGCACTGCTTCTTTTATGTAGCCCCGAGGGCATTTACGTCATTTTGTTTTATGTTTATTTTGGGCCTCTTTATACAGGGCATGATGGATTGTAATAGCTATTATTGATGAATGAAAATTTTCTACATTTCTTATTCTCTTTGTGAGTGCAACCTCCTCGATCTCTTAGTGAGTTCGTAGGAGAAGCTAGATCTCTTTGTGAGTTCTAGGTTTCCCTTGTTCTACTAGTTTCCTTCACTCCTCGTGAGTTTGTCGTCGCCGTGAGGATTTGGATTGAAGAGTTTGTGGAGAGTGGAAGTCGCGTGGAGAATCCCAAAGAAAGTGGTCTGATTTCTTTCCCCTTGCAGCTGCCGCCGCCCAGCATGGGTTTGCTCAGAGCCGCCGTCCACTTTGGCTGAAACCTCCCGTCGGCCAGTCTTCCCCAGGCTTTTGGCCACGGGTCCAGTCCCTCTCGTGCAGCCCTCTCCCCTCCCATCCACCACTCCTCAATCCCAGCAAACAGCCAAGCCGTGAACCCCCTTTTTTTTTCCACCTCAGCTCACCGATTTTTTATTCCTTGCAGCCTTTGCTGTCGTTACTTGTTGTGTGGCCCAAACCGTGGAAATCAAGCATTTAATGCTTGATTAATTGCTCTTTCAATCAGCCAATACAGCAAATAAACTCCAGCATATGATTATAATTTGAAATTCAAAAGTGCTTATCTCGTATACCCATGAAAAGGAAACTTTCCTTTCGTTAAAATCTGAATTTACTGCAGATTTTAATTAAAAATCTGTTACTTAATCATGTGGGCCCCATTTGATTAATTACTTAAAACTTCTCTCCCCCTCCATGTGGCCGGCCCATTGATGGGCTCCCCCCCCCCTTCCATTTATACAAAATAACACCACAAAATCAGCCCAGATTTCTTCCCCTTTCACCGCCCCATTAAACCCATTTGAATTAATTTGAATCCATCAAATTAATTCCCTTCCCCATCTACCAAAAACTGAGATTTGTGCAGAAATTTTCAGTTTTGTCTTTGGAGCTTTTCTCTAAGCAATCACATCAAGCACTCAAGGTAGTTCCCCTCCTCCCACAACCCGCCATCTTCCTCCCTTCGCTTCCCCGCGTCTTTGCTTTCATCCCTACGCATCTTCAAGAATGAATGGAGGAACCCGAGTGGAATTTCGGGTTTGAGTACGACAACCGAGGAAGAGTCAACATCCTCCGATTGCCCTTCTTCGACGTCAGTTTTGATTTCGACGACACCGTCGAAGAATACTTGGACCGAATTCTACCAACATTAGTAGATTCCATCGACGAACATTTTTCCGTCTACACGTGGATCATTGAAGGCCGTCCACCCGCTCCTCCGAATCCGGCTCCTTCCCCGGCGACAAGTCCTCTCAAGATCACTTGCATATTAGTGGCATCGCTAAGTCTACTTACGGTCCTCTTCCGCTAGCCACCACTTTCAATATGAGTGACGGATCTCAAGGTGAATGATCTAGATTTTAAATTTGGGGCTTTTGTTTATTTCTAGCTTATTGCATTATTTAAAATTTTGGTGTTATTTTGTGAGGTTCATCAACTCTCTACTTGTAACGTATTATCATTATTTTAATCTTCAATGTCCTATTCTTAAACCAAACTTGAGTAAGCAAGAAGTTTTAATTAGTAACGTGAAATCAATAATTTTAATAATTTCTCAAGTGCAGTTCTTACTTCACCGCGTGTTGTTTCACATCAATATGACTCAATAGTAAAATAGGTATTCATTCATGATGAAGCTATTTTTTGTCTTCATGATCTGAATGCATACTGGTTTGATGGTGGCAGAAGGCTTCAATAACGCTCATGAAGGTGTACCCCATTTTTGAGTCAATAAGAACAATAATAGCTAGCAAAAGATAATCATCCTTAGGAAACATATGGTTGAGGTTGGTGAAGTTAACACACGTCCTCGCCTCATTATTACTTTTTTCTATCCATAACGATGTTGGAGACCTAACCTACATACTAGAACTTCTAAATGAAATCAGTCTCAAAAAGTTTGCTAGTCTTATTTGATGGCCCCATCAATCTCCTCCAACATGTTTAGCTTTCCTTTGTTGGCAAGTTTATAATATGCTCGAATATTCACTTAGTGACACTAGTTACTCAACTCCACAACAAATGTCCCATGCAAAAACATAAATGTTACTTAATAAAACATTCACAAATTTAGTCAAGGATTTACCTATCAAAATGATATTATTGTCACCCAAACATTTGACTTTAAGCCTTATCAATTTTGTACACCATCAACAATAGTTCAAGTGTCAGACAATCAAACGTCATTGAGGTTACAATCTACATTGCATGAGGACTCCTTTAGTCCTAGCCTAAGGTATGCAGATGTAGTGGATTTCGAGGGTTTAAATGCATATTGAAATTTTTTGGAAATTTCCCTGAAGCGCCTAATGCTGTGTTTTTTACTCTCTAACGCTAAAGTCTCAATAAAATATGCATTTAATAAAGCGCTTCGGTGCGTGGCGTGGGAGGCGGCGCTGTTAATTCTGTAGGGAGTGACGTGTGACGCTAGAACAAGTTTTAATATTAAAAATATCCAAATCCACTATTCCCATCCATTTTATTTCTTGGACAACCGAGTTAGAAAGTGAGGGGGTTTTGTAGAGAGAGAAAGTTCAGCTGAGTCGCTTCAGGCTTTTTTAACCGTTGGACCAATTCTAAAAGTTGCTCGAGTCGAGATAGGTTACATTTTATCTTTCATATTTCAAAAATTCGATGCTTTTGAGATTTTTTCGATTGAATGTATAATTTAGTTTTAAAAAATGCAATTAAATCAAATTTTGGTAATTTTTGTCAGTGTAACTTTTGATATGTCATCAATATGACTGTTCTGTTTGTTTTGAGTATTTATTTGAGATTTTCTACCAGGTGAATTTTAAAAACAACGATTTTTATTAATTTAAAAATTTATTTGACATCCAAAAATAGTGTTTTAGTTCAGTTAAAGCTTCAGAATGTTGTTATACACGACTTCTGATAATTTGATTAATTTTTGAAAATGTGAATTTCTACTCAATTATATTTTTTGTTACCTACTGTTAAGGCATTTTGGCAAATCATGAATTGAGCCCAATTATACTTTATTTGATATAATACATTAAAATATATAATATTAAATAAAATGTGAAAATCTGTTGGCGAAAAAAAAGGATTATTTTAACTATTAAATAAGAAATTTAGCAATGAAAAAGGATTTTGTTAACTAATATATACATGAGAAATTTGAGCCTAAAGGGCTATTATGATTTTGAGGCCGAATGGTTATTCTAATATTCCCTAAAAAAGGATTTTGTTGGTAGAGAGAAGGGATTCATGTCATTATTGTTCGACAAGTTTAACACTGCCGTTGCCAGGTCCCAAGTCCTAGATGAAAAAAGTGGAGGGTTGCGTTAGGTAGTCGACAGCCAGCGTAAAACTTATCGAACAATAATGACATGAATCCTTTAAGAAATTGTACTAATGCTAGGGCGTCCCCTGGAAGCGACGCGCTGTATGGCCTTAATACAGTGACAAGTGTGCAAGGGCCGCTGCACCGACCCCCGGGTGCAGTGTTAAATAGGTAAGGGTTCCTACATCAAGGACGGATGTGGGCAAAGAAGCTAGTCCATGAAACTAAAATTAGGATAGGAACTTGGAATATAGGTTCCCTTACAAGAAAACTAATGGAATTAATATATATTATGATTCATATGAAGTTAAATATTTTGTGCATTCAGGAAACTAAGTGGGTTGGAGAGAAGGCTAAGGAAATTGATAGTTTAGGATTTAAATTTTGATATTCGGGTAGGAGTCGTACTAGAAATAATGTAGGTGTTATTATAGATAAGAGTTTAAAGAATAATGTTATAAAAATTAATAGGATTGGAGATAGAATTATAGCTTTAAAGATGGTTGTTGATGATAAGATTGTTAATATTATAAGTGCTTATGCTCCTCAAGTAGGTTTGGATATGAGTTCTAAATTAAATTTTTGAATGACTTACAAGAATTAATACAAAAGATATCTCTTGACGAAAGATTTTTTATTGGAGGAGATTTAAATGGACATGTTGGTAGAGATGTAGATGATTTTAAAACATTCATGGTGGCTATGGATTTGGAACGACGAATAAAGGTGGCAAGATCATATTAGATTTTTGTTTAGCTTATGATTTTTCAATTGCTAATATTTTTTTTTAATTGCTAATACCTTATTTAAGAAAAGTAATGAGCATCTCATCACTTATAAAAATGGATATAGTACAACCCAGATTGACTATTTTCTTATTAGAAAATTAAATCATTTAGATTGTAAAGTTATTCCGAGTGAATTTATGTACCCAACATCGATTATTAGTTTTGGACTTTAAGATAAAGAGGCATAAAATAAAAAATAAAGTAAAACGTTTTTCTAGGATTATATGGGGGCATTTAAAGAATATTAACAAAAAAAATTTTGAGAGTAAGATTTTAGATCTTAAGATTTTGTCTGTGCATGAGAATGCTAATGTTATGTGGGAAAAAATAACTAGTGATATTAAGAATATTGCAAAAGATGTGTTTGGAGTATCAAAGGGAAAAGTTCCTAATAGTAAAAATAGTTGGTGGTGGAATTCAATTGTGCAAGAAAAAATAAAAATAAGAATATTTGTTATAAAAATTGGTTTAATTCTAAATATTCTGATAATTGGGAAATATATAAAGTTGCTTGTAAGGATTCTAAGAAAGCAATATGCGATGCAAAGACATTAGCTTTTAGTGATTTATATAATACATTAAATACTGAGGGAGAAAGATATATGTATAAGTTAGCCAAACAAAAAGATAGAAGTAGTAATGATTTAGTTCAAGTGAAGTGTATTAAGGATGAAGATCAAAAAATACTTTTCTTAGAAGATGATATTCAACAAAGGTGGATGAGATATTTTGCTAAACTTTTTAATGAAGATTGTGAAAATAAGATTGACTATAGTGACCTTAGCACCCTAAATGAAAATAAAGATTTCTATTTTTATCGGCGTATTAGTAAAACTGAAGTTAGAGAGCCTTTAAAGAAAATAAAGGGTGGAAAAGCTGTTGGACTGATGATATTCCAATAGAGGTGTGGAAATGCTTAGGAGATAAAGGGATTTATTCGCTTACTAAACTTTTTAATACTATTTTGAAGACTAAAAAGATGTCAGATGAGTGGAGAATGAGTGTGTTAATTCCTATTTTTAAGAATAAAAGTGATGCACAAGATTGTACGAATTATAGAGGTATTAAGTTAATGTTTCATACTTTAAAACTATGGGAGCGAGTTATAGAGCATAGGTTGCGGCGTGATACTAATGTTTCTCAAAATCAATTTGGATTCATGCCAGGTAGGTCGACTATGGAAGCCATACATTTATTAAGAGGTTTGATGGAGAAATATAGAGAAAATAAGGAAGATTTTCATATGATATTTATTGATTTAGAAAAAGCATATGATAAAGTTCCAAGAGAAGTGCTATGAAGAGTTCTTGAAATGAAAGGAGTCAATAATGCTTATATTCAAATCATTAAAGATATGTATGCATGAGCTATTACTTGTGTTCAAACACAAGGTGGTTTGACCAAGTATTTTACTATTTCGGTTGGGTTACATCAAGGATTAGCCTTAAGCCCATATCTTTTTGCTTTAGTCATGGATGTTCTCACTGGACATTTGCAAGAGGATGTACCTTGGTGTATGCTTTTTGCTGATGATATTCTTCTTGTTGATAAGACTAGAGAGGGAGTTTAAGGTCAACTTGAATTATGGAGGTCAACCTTAGAGTCTAAAGGTTTTCGCTTGAGTAGATCTATAACGGAATATATGGAGTGTAATTTTAGTAGTAATAGACCTAGTGAGGGGATTGTGACTTTGGATGATCAAGTCATTAATAAGAGTACACGTTTTAGATATCTTGGATCTATTGTTCAAAGTGATGGTGAAATAGATGGGGATATTATCAGTAGAATTCAAGTTGGATGGTTGAAGTGGAGGAATGCATCGGGCATGTTATGTGATAGAAATGTATCCCTCAAACTTAAGGGAAAATTCTATAAGATGGTAGTGAGGCCTGCAATGCTTTATGGTGCTGAATGTTGGCCAATAAAAGAGAAGCATAATACTAAGTTAAGTGTGGCAGAGATGAGGATGTTCAGGTGGATGAGTGGCTTTACCTTTAGAGATAGGATACGAAATGAGCATATACGTGAAAAGGTTGGAGTAGCTCCAGTAGAAGATAAGATTAGAGAGAGTCGCCTTAGATGGTTTGGTCACATAAAAAGACGGCCTTCCGATGACCCGGTTAGGAGAGTAGAGGTATTAGATTTGCCTTGTATTAAGAAAGGTAGGGGTAGACCTAAAAATACTTGGTTAGAAAATATTAGGAATGACCTTTCTTTATTAGATTTAAACGAGAATTTGACTTTTAATAGGACAATGGAGAAAAAGGATTCATGTAGCCGACCCCACGTAGTGGGATAAAGGCTTAATGTTGTTGCTGTTGTTTGGAGAAGGGATTCTGTTGGCGGCGAGAAGGAATTTTGCTAACCATTATATAAGTAAAAGAATTTTGAGTCTAAGGGCAAATTTGAAATTTGTTATAAGATATTTGTTTATATTTCAGTTCAATTTCATTACAATTTCAGTAACTATTTAAATGCATTTAGTATTAGTATTTGTTTCAATTTCAGTTTTTCGTACAATATTTCAGTTTGTTATTACATCACAATATTTTCATTCCTTTTAGTTTAGGTTATTGATTTCTATTTTAAGTTATGATAGTCTGTTGAGCCATATTAGCTCATTATTATTTTTGTTTCTGTTTTCAGGTATGGGGAAGGGTAAGGAGCGAGCCGGATAGTTTGGGTATCAAACTCTAATCTGTTTTGTAAGTATGTTTTAGTTAGTTTGACTTTTTGTAGGCTTGGCTTTTATGTTTATTGTATTCTCTATTATCAAACGCTGTTATAAATATACCACAGATTGTATATGTATTTTTTGATGATAATAGAAAAATTATTTTGTTCTTATCACGATCAAGCACGGTATAACCTATGGGTATCATGTCAGGTTAACTTTCAAGGAAAAAAATTCGAGGGTATCAGATCAGGTTGTGACAAAAGGTCAGTCAAAGATTGCATGTATGATGATAAGGTTTGCAAGACCATAATGTTGATTGTTTGTTCTAATGAAAGCAATTATTGCAAAGGCCCATGATAGCCTAATATGTGACAACTTCATAAGATTGAGGTTCTTTAGGCTAGCACCAAGTCTCTCCAAATCATGGATGAAGGGTATAAAATTCCTCAAGTCAATGAAGAATTGATAAATCTCAAATCAACTCAATTGTGTTTTCACTACGACCACATCATTACAAATATTATTGCTGACAGGAATATTCTACAAAATAACGAAAGGTGAGTGAATCCAGATAAGTTTATCGCATTCACTTGCATCCTTCCTAGGCTTTATAAGAGAGAGTCTTCAAGTTCTTGTTTGATGATGGTGTCGATGATTCCAAATGGTTAGATCACTGCAAGATAAGCCTAGATGATCAATGGATCTTTCACACATCCTTAGCAAGCATCTACCAAGAATTCCTTCAAGAGCTACTGCAAGAACACTCAAAGGTTCGACCAAGACTTCATCTTGTGACCATACTCATAGCAAAAACTACATAGATTGTTTCAGTCCCTCTTTCCCAAAGGAGCACGAAGCTTATCCAAGAGCCCAAAGTAGTCTCATTCTTGAATAACCACCAACCCAACTAACAGATGTCGGTTGAAGGTTGGGTGAGGCTCATAGTTTAAAATTGCGCAATAAGAGGCGCGCCTCTGTGCAATTTGGACCTAAAACGCCTTGAGGCCTAAGCAATTTTGGCTTTAGCTGAGGCGTACGCCTCAAGCAGTGTGAGACGCGCCTCAATTGCGCAAGTTTGCTTGAGGCGTGCGCCTCAAAGATTGGGTCCCACTCACTTTAAGTAAATAAGAAAAATCCCTCTCCCTTCTACCGGTCCAAGCCGATCCCGCAAGCTTCCCGATCCCGTGACCTATTGTTCCCGATTTCGCAAAAAGCTCCAGACCCCTGCACGTCTCTGGCGCTTCTCCCGCCGGCGCCGCCGCTCGACGGTGAATTTCCGGTTTGCTTGAGGATTTTTCAACGTGCGCCTCAAAGATTGGGTCCCACTCACTTTAAGTAAATAAGAAAAAGCCAAGTCTTTTCAATTGCCTCTCCCCTTCTACCGGTCCAAGCCGATCCCGCAAGCTTCTCGATCCCGTGACCTATTGTTCCCGCGACCCAAATATTTCGCAAAAAGCTCCAGGCTCTTCCGTTGTGGTCGTATTCAAACCCGTAGTTCCACTCGGGTTCGTCCATGCATTCTTGACGGGGAGACTGGGTAGTCGCCGCAAGAGACTCTCCAATGGGAGGGAGAGAGGGGCGGCGGGTAGGGGACGCCGCTCGCCGGTGAGCCCTTTATTTCCAGGGAGCCCAGCCTTTCCAGTTTAGGTGTAAGTCTACATTCCTTAATGGAATTTTACAGCTTGATCGGTAGGTTCTTATCTGGAGTTTTTATTGAAGTTTATTGGAGTATTTCAATGAAGGGTCGGAGAGGGAGATAGCGGAATTTGGGAGAAGAAGGGGAGGCCGGCGGCCAGGAGGCCTCGTGGAGGCTGTGGGGGTCGGCGGGTGGACTTGGAGGGCGGCAACAAGAGCTTGGCTTCTTGTTTTCTCTTCTCGTCTTGGGGTATTTGGTGGCGGGAAACAAAAAGTAATCTCAAACCTGATTGATTTCCACCAGGAACTCACAAAGAGATCACGAAGAACTCAAATTTACGACATTGAGCTCACAAAGAGAACAAAGTGAAAATTTTCATTCAATAATTCATTAATCATTACAAGATACAATGGCCATTATAGGCCCAAAAGAAAATAACGCGCAAAAGTTAATGCCCCTTTACACAAGCTTTACCCTTAAAATGAGAAACCGAAAATAAAAATATAAAATGAAAACTGAAGATACAAGTGAGATGCTAGCAATCACGGCCGTCGATCTCCGTGGTCGTCTCTGATAAGCGCGCTGAAATCTCCTAGCGATGACCTCATCAAAAAGTCTAATACGTCATTGCAGAGGGACCCTTCTTGGAAATACAGTATACAAATAGACATAGGCAGCGGTGAGAAGACTTATGTGTATTTGAAATAATTTTTTGCGAGAAAATGGTGAAGGGCAGAGTAACCCGCATGAAGGAACACTTATCATGCTCTCATAAGAACGTAGCACCGCGTGCAAATGTGTCGGACAAGGTGAAGGATGAAATTATTGCTTACATGAAGAAAAGTACCACGGCAAAACACTTACAACATGAGTAATTTGATGAAAGGGTCAAACATAGTGCTTACTTTAGGAGCGAGAGTGGAAAGGGATTTTTTCTCCATTATACATAATAAAGGTGCACGGGGTCAGATGGACCAGTATATGACTAATCCAGGAGAGGATAGAGGAAAGCACAAATGATGCCTGCAGTTGGTACCATAGAGGGTCGACGCCAGGTTTGCATGGAAATTGGCAGTTTTTTTTTTTTTTTTTTTTTTGAGAATTCATACCATTTAATGTTGCGACATCGTCGGCCTACTTCAATATGTTGCAGTCTGTAAGGTTGTATGGGAGAGTGTTTAAGACACCTTCCATGTATGAGTTGCGAACATGAATTTTGAAGGAGGAGCTGCAGAACACATAGCAGAGCATTGATGAGATTAAACGGACATGGATTGAGACTGGTGTTACCATTATGTCAGATGAATGGTCTGACATGAAGAGCAGGAGCATGATTAACATCCTTGTCAACAATCCCTACGGCACGGTGTTTTTATGATCAATTGAAGCTTCAGATGAGGTTAAAAATGTTGCATTCATTTTCAATTTACTAGATGGGGTTGTTTAGGTGATTGAGGAGCAATTGGTTGTTCAGGTGGTGACTGACAATGCCAGTGCATACAAAGCAGCTGGTCAGATGTTAATGGAGAAGAGAAAACACCTATATTGAACCCCCTGCGCAGCACATTGTATCGATCTCATATTGGAGGAACTTGGTGATTTACCTCAACACAAGAGCTCTCTTTCTAGGGCGAAGAAGATCACAAAGTTCATCTACAACCACTCATGGGTCTTAGCCTTGATGAGAAAGCTTTCAAAGAAGGAAATCATTCACCCTACAACCACTAGGTTCGTTATTACATTTGTGCACTGCAAATTATTTTCAATTCCTAATGCAAATTTATTCTACAGGTTTGTCATGTCTTATTTGACACTGCAGAGCCTGTTGGATGTGAGACAACCTCTTGAAACAATGTTTACATCAACAAAATGGCTTAACTCTACGTGGGGGAAGAAAACTTGTGGGAAGGAAATATGAAAGCTAATTCTAAATGATAAATTTTGGGCTATTGTGACCTATGCCATATTGAGCACGAGACCCTTGGTGCAAGTTCTACGTTTAGTGGATGTCGAGAAGAAACCAGCCATGTGTTTTATTTATAATGCTATGGATGAGGCAAAGGAGTTGATTGCACATAACTTGGGAGGAGATGAGGCAAGTTATAGAGAGATTTGGGATATCATTGATGCTCAGTGGGAGGTACAGTTACATCGTCATCTACAATTCTACATGCAGCGGCATATTATCTCAATCCTCAATTTCAATTTCAGAGAGAAAATCTTCAAACCCGGAGGTGAATCTAGGCTTGTATCATTGCATGGAACGACTTATACCGGACCAGACTGTTAGGGAGCTTACAGATTTACAACTTGTTCTATTTCGGAATAAGGAGGGATCTTTTGGTCTGCAAGCAACAAAATCAACTATTGTCAAACGATCTCCATATATACTTATTTTTGTAAATGCATAACACTTTAATATGTTCTGATTAATATTTTTCTTCTTGAAAATAGTTGAATGGTGGATCCAATTTGATGATTCAACACCTGAGTTACAGAGTTTTGCTATTAGAGTTTTGGGCATCACTTGTTCTTCTTCTAGGTGTGAGCGAAACTGGAGTACATATAGTCAAGTGCAAATAAAGAGAAGAAATCGGCTTTCAACACTCAAAATGAACTCTCTGATGTATATTATGCACAACAAGAGGTTGAGAGATAGGAGGTTGAGGAACAAGGGGTTGAAGGATGATGAGGACCTGTTTGTGTTTGATGATGTGTCATCTAATAATGAGTGGTTCATAGATGATGAGATAGATTAGCCATTATCAGACCTGCAGCTAGAGTATCTAAGTGTGGATTTCTTGAGGGGCGAAGCAGATCAAGAAGATACATCCACTAGTTCTGCAGCACAACAACCAAATAAAGGTATTCCACAACTTCTTATATGCTATCGCATTATATTTATATCAAGTGAGCAATTAACATGATAATAATCATTCTTGTTGAACATGGAAGAGAAAAGTGAGTCACATTGAAGATGATGAAGATATGACATTCATAGATATAATTGGAGAAGAAGATTCTCTTGAATACCCATTTAGTGATGGGATATGATTAGATTTTATATGTTCTTTCTTAATTGTACTTTGGGAGTTTTGATAGACTAATATTTTGTGATTTTGTACTTTGGGATATGATTTTATTGCATCTATTTTTTTACTTTCCACTAATTTCACATGTCATTTAGATATTTTTATTGTATGATAGAAACTTGCTATTATTTACCTGCTAAAACTCTTAAATTCTCATTTACGCAATTCTGCGTCCGTGAGGCTTACGCCTCACACCGCCTCGAGACTTATTTACCCAATTTTAAACCTTGGTGAGGCTCAATGGGCCTAAGATGGTTGAATTATAGAATAGTTACAATCATCAAATGTGGTGGACTTCTTGGAGAACTTGGGTGGTGCCCAATGAAGCTATAAGCATGTTATTATTGATGATCGAATCCATCCTCATTTCCATCGCATAGGTCAGCGAGCCCTTTATGAACTCCTTAATAGTGACATACTTATTGGCCTTCTCTAAGAGTAAGGGCATAGGTCAGCGAGCCCTTTATGAACTCCTTAATAGTGACATACTTATTGGCCTTCTCTAAGAGTAAGGACATGGATTATAGTATGTTCTTCATAACTGTGAACTCAAAGGAACCATCCATGAGTCATTGCACGATGTCGTGATACCCGAGGATCTTGACCTAATACATTCTCTTTATTCATTAATCAAAAAGGCACTCATAAATTTAGAACTTATGATATATTTTTGAAATTTTATAGCATCCAAGATCTTCTAAAGGGAGTTCAATGGATGCCAAAAGCCAATTCCTAGAATCCTTTACAACAATTTCTAAAAATTTCACCATAAGGGTTTACAAGGAAAAAGGAACAAAAGAGTCATATTTTGTAGATCAAGTTTGAATTCATGGAAATATTCAAACACCCACACAGAAAGAGATTAAAAAAAAAAAGAATTCAAAACTGCAACAAAATCATTTAAAGTGGAGGGTTAACAACCAAAAAGAGGAATTTAGAAAGCTCCACATTCCACTTCAAGAAAAACTCCATCTCACTCTTAGCCACCCATCACAAGGAGAATGTTCTTAGGAATATTCTCTCGACATTTTCATTCAATCATTTAAATAAATTATGGAAAGCATTTAGATAAGAACGTATTTTATTAAATAGTTTATCTTGAATGATTAGATGGTTTAATTTGTTTATTTAAATAGATTATTTAGGTTTTTCTTTGCTCGATATTTTGCAAGTAACACTTTGTATGTGTTATTTTCATCAATCAATGTAGCAAAAATATTGCCTTCAACTCATCTAAGTCTCTCTCTCCTTAATATCCGCCAGCTCTCTTAATATCCGCCAGCTCCTAGCCTCCTATTCCCAAGTGCAAAGGACCATCAACCACCTCTCTTTCTATCTTATTGTTTCCATGGACGGATGCTACCATCATAGAAAAAAAGCACCAATTGAGGGTACAGCCACAAACTACAGCCATCAAAGAAGGATCCAAGAATGTAGTTTGTTGCTTGCTCTCTGTTTTGGATCAAGCAGTGAATTTATTCATTGTTTTAGTTTAAAATCACACAAGATCAAAGGCGGGCAGCAAAGATTTGAGGAAAGGAGGAAATATTATCCTTATTCATATTGCCACCAACAATAATCCTCTTACTGGAGCAGCAGGAACACTCTTTAACCAACACAATCGGGACTAATATTCTAACGCTGGCAGTGGCAATACACTTTAACCAGCACCACATCTACCCCCCTCTCTTCTAATCTGCTTCAAACTTGTACAATTCCCATTTATCTCTTCCTTCACTGTCAGTCGCAAAGTTTTCCCCTTACCTAAAGAACCCTGCTTGGTTTAATACTCTCTTCTCCTTACTCTCAAGAAGAAAAATTGGGTCAAGATATTCGAACAAATTTTCTTATCAAGATGGGCTTTAAAGTCTCGAAATTTATTTTGAGATGAGTGCAATTTAATTTATTTTAAGTGTTGTACTCATCTCGAAATAAATTCAAGGACTTTAAAGTTCTTTTTTCTTAACTAGGATATCTTGACACAATTTTTTCCCTCATCCCCTCCCCAGCATGACACAGCCAACTACCACTCTTCTAATTTTTTTTTTTCATTAACCTTGCATTCTCTTTTGAACAATAACAATAGTCAGAAATACGCCGCTTTTCAATCACAATTATTAAAGGAAATCTTGTGTGATCGAATTCTAACAGACCAAAAAGCTGAGCTTATTCCAACCACAGTTGGACCGGAAAATGGCAACTTGTGCTAGGTTTAACTAGTTTAAGAAATAAGGTCCTGTTGATTATGGGTTGCCTCCAAGCATGCCCAAGTTGAAGCCATGTGCATCGCCAATGCCTTATGACCCATCAATCGGCCTTTGCTTGAAAAGATCATGCCTGAAGTTTAGTGGGTTTGGCTAGATTTGAAAGCATGGGATATAAAGAAAAGCAAACGCAAAGATTAAAACCTCGCCAGAAAAAAAAAAACATAAATTTTTCAACAATAAATAAAATCAACCTTGCTTTTGGAGTTGCTACGATTTCTCTGCAGCTCCAAGCAGCGCTCATTAATCCGGTTCACACTCCCGAGCTTCAGAACTTCTAAAAATGTCACAAATAAGTCCCAAACTTTGGCCAACCACGAAAATCATAGAAGGTAACAACTACTCACCGGGATTGATGCAAAGATTCTTCCTGGAGCCCAAACAGATGAGATTGAGCTCTGAAGCAAAGACCGTCCTCTTAAACTCTTTCACAAACTGTGACAATTGAGAATGGGTCCTGCTCGTGAAATATATCTTGGGGGAGCTCTCTTGATCCTCCTCAACATCTTCACCACTACTGCTGGAATCCAAACATCTCCTGCCTTTCCTCTTCGATCCTCTACCGCCATTGTCCCAACCATCCTCTTCACTCTCGTAATCATCCAACAAAAACTCCACATCATCATCCCCAGTGAGACCTTCTGGCCCTTTACCCTGGCTCTCGATCGTTGAAAAGGGGGCTTTCTTTTCCGCATCCCAGTCTCCAAACCCTAATCGCTTCCCTCGCTTCTCTTCCTTCTGTTGACCATCTGCAACGACGAAATCTCTCATCCAATCGGGCTCCTCATCGCCATAACCAATATCTGGAATTTCCGTTGTCTTCTTCCATTGCTGCTGCTGCTTTCGGCGATCAACGAGCCATTGGAGCGCGCTGCAAATGATGCTTAGAGTTTTGCCCGTCCCTGCCGAGGTAATGTTGGAAACAAAATAGAAACTCGTTGAGTGCGATAGGTTGTCATGGAGACGAATGCACCCAAGAACGAAGAGGAAAGTACCTGTGGGGCTCTCGAGCATGGCGACGCCTCCTCTGTCGAGCGACTTGTAAAGGAATGACATAAAATCTATCTGGATCGAGTAGGGCTCAAATGGGAATGCCGGAAAATCTGGCCTTGGCGTTGAACTATCTTCCATTTCTGGGATTTTTCCTTCTTTTCAGAGTTTCTTTGCATTACTTCACAAGAAGTATCACCGTCGAGGTTTTTGCTACCACTTCTTCTTTGCAATGGCGCTGCTTGTTTTCCCGCGCGGCTCTTGCTATCACGTGATGACGAACTCTAGGTCACGTGACCAAAAAATTTCACTAGTTATTAATTAATATGCATTATTTTTTAAGGAATTTACATGCATACAATAGACTTTGGTATATTTATATATTTAATATCTAAATATTTGTATTTAGTTATATGTAATTTTAATAATTAAATTATTTAAAATATATGCATGAAAATATATTTTTATTTTAAGTAAATTAATGTTAGATTCTTTTAATATAAATTAGAGATTTAAGTGTTATGTAAATAAATATAAAGATTTAAGCATTCAATATTTAAGTATATAAAAATTTTATGATATGTATGTAAATTGCCTTTCTTTTATCAATTTTTTTAATAAAAATATATTAGAAAATAAGGGGATTCATATATATCGTAGAATTTTTATACTACAACAACATTAGCAAGCCTTTATCCCACCACATGGGATTAACTACAATCCCACTACATGGGGTTAGCTACATGAATTATTTTTTTCTTCATTATCTCTTATTAAGAGTTAATTTCTCATTTAAATCTAATAAAAATTTTATTTCTAATATTTTCTAATCAAATTTTTTTAGGTTTATCTCTACCTTTCATAATATAAGCCAAATCTAATGCATCTACTCTTCTAACCTTTTCATTGGAAGGACGATGTTTTACATGACCAAATTATCTAAGGTGACTCCCACTAATCTTGTCTACCATTAGAGCTACCCAACATTTTCATGTATATGATTGTTTTATATTTTGTCTTTAAAGAGTAAAACCACTCATCCACATGAGCATCCTCATCTCTGCAAAACTAAACTTAATTTTGTAATTCTCTTTTAATGACCAACATTCTATGCCATAGAGCATTATAGGTCTCACCACCATCTTATAAAATTTTCTCTTCAATTTGAGGAGTCTTTTTCTATCACACAACAAGCCTAATACATTCCTTCACTTCAATCATCCAACTTGAATTTTACTAAAAATATCCCCATTTATTTTACCATCACTCTGAACAATATATCCAAGCATCTAAAATATGTACTTTTATTAATGACTTGATCGACCAAAGCCACAAATCCCCCACTAGATCTATTACTACTAAAATTATACTCTATGAATTCTATTTTAAATCTACTCAAACAAAATTCTTTAGACTCTAAGGTTGACGTCCATAATTCAAGTTTACCTTCTAGTATGGACTAAACAACAAATATAGGCTACAATGGTAGTGATAACAATAAGTCAATTATGAGCAGGCAATCAACACTAGGTGATGATGGCACTAGTGGAATCAGCTTGTAATGTATTTTAGGATTTGACCAAGAATAAATGAGTTTAAAATACATTAAAATAATGAAACCCTACAAAGGGTCTATTTTGGTTGGAAGTAAAGAAGGTGTAAAGTGCTCGAAATGCAAGGGTTTTGAAAATATTGGTGTTTGGTTGGATAAAAAAAGAACGCGAAGTAAAATATACTATAAACCTTTTTAGTTCATTTTTGAGGTAGACTAAACTCGCTCAATTTTGAGCAGAACTATTTACACCACAAGCAAACTTGCTTGACCACTGCTAATACCCATCGCAACCACCGTCACATGCTAGTGGCCACCATCGCCATCGACCGTCGTGACCCATCAACCACCACTAGCGCCGCCACCAACCTCCACCATCTTTGAACTTTACACTACATTCATTTTACTTCAATAAAAAAAAATATTAGCATGCATTTACTTTATAGTCATCCAAATAACTCCAAAGTATTTTTTTACACTACATTCATTTTATACTGTATTTTCTTTCATTGTATTCCTTGCCAACCAAACATCCTATAAAATCTCAAACTCTTAACTATCGAGATATTATCCTCTTTGGCCTAAGGGCCTCATAATTTTATCATGTTGGTGTAACTTCCTAGGATATTATTAATCCTAGGATTTCTCCGGGATAAGCATGTTTAATTGTGGAGTTTCTTTAATGAAATTTCAACCATTACACCAAAAGGCACCTTAATATTTAAATGTTTAACTTAGCGGAGTTTCTTTAATGAAATTCAAACCATTACACCTAAATGCACCTCGATATTTAAAAGTTTAACTTATTTTTACTTAAGGGGATTCAAACCTCTACAATTAAGCATGCTTATCCTGAAGAAATCCTGAGATGTGTAACCGCTTAGGAAGTTATACTAATAGGACAAAACTATGATACCCTTATGCCAAAGTAGATAATATTTTCATAGTCAAGAGTTTGGGCTATTATAAATGGTAACAGCGCAATACAGAAGATAAAAACTATGAGTCATACAAGACAAAGTGCTATGTCATGGGAGCCACCTCTTGAATCCTGTATGGAATAAAGTGTTATGTAGCAGAAGTCACCACTTGAACTTATAGGAGCCACCTCTAGAATCATATATGCCTGGATGATGATTTAGAAATAAAGAAACTAACAAGAACATCAGTTACTTAAGTGAGGGAGATTGTGAAATCCTTTAAGTAAAAAGAAGCTGAACTCTTAAATATCGAGGAGCCTTTTGGTGTAATTGTTGAAATTTCATTTAAGAAACTATGTAGTTAAGCATGATCATCTCAGAGAAATCTTAGGATATGTTACCTCCTAGAAAGTTACATCAATAGGACAAAACCGTAAGATCCTTTGTCCAAAGTGAAAAATATCTCGATAGTTAAAAGTTTGAGCTGTTAAACATCCCTTGAGTGAATTTGAAATTCACCAAAACTTTACTCTACATTCCTTTTTTCATCAAACTACTACCAAAGCTTATAAAACCTCTGCATTTGAAATGCTCACTTTTCATCAAACTAAACAATTCCTTTATGAACTTCTTTAATATTAATCTCTCTAACACCCATGACACAAATCTTTATATCTTGAATGATTTACAATAGGGGTTTTAAAGGTCAAATCTTTAGCCTTATGCTTTTTATCTAAGTTATGAAGTTGATAGAAAGCATAATGGATGTTGTGAAGTGCCATAAATTGGGTAAAATACAAAGAAACTAAAGTACATTGAAACACCTTAATTAATCTATTTAGAAATAGTAGTTTAATTGCCTATAACTTACTCATTATTGATTACTTCAAAGGGCTAACAAGTTTTCTACTCACATGATTGTCCATTAATTAGCAAGAAGAAGTGTAATGCTATGATAATTACTTTGTTCAAATCGCTAGGGGGCATTTTAAACTCAACACTGATGGGTGTTCCAATGGTTTTGAGGATTTGGGTAGCATAAGAGATGTAAATGATGATGTCATCATCTCGTTTCTTAGATTTATGAATTCATGCTCTTCCATTAAAGATACATTCAACGATTTATATCTGAGCAATTGAGATTGATGAAAAATCATTAGATACGTATTTCATAATATTCTTTGTGAATGAGATGTATTTAATATTAAGTGTAAGATTAGACACCTCGTCATATGTTGCAACTATAACATCAATCAAACTTCTTGTGAAGCTAATCAAATTATTGATTATTTGGCATATCTTAATTTTAAGGACAATAGATCATTTCAAGGTTATCCTCCTATGATATGCTTAGGAGGTTTGCAAAACTTGATAAAATGCATAGCCCTTATCTTAGAGTTTAAAATTTTTTCTGCTCTATGATGTGCAATCTACTTTACTTTTTATTCATTCTTCTATATTATAAAAATTTATTTTATATATATATATATATATATATATATATGTATTGAAGGTGTAGGTTATGTTTTTTTTATGGTTATCCTCAAACTATGTATAATAGATTTTTATATTCGTAGTGGTGAGTATCATTTTATATATAGTGCATTTCTTATGACCTCTTATCATGCTTTGGCTTTTAAGGTGTGTTATTCTCTTATGAAATTTGCTATTTTTGCCTCTAATTTGAAATTATTTTATTGAGTTGAATTGTCAGTTACTGTTAATCCCTTCTCCCCCATCTCTCTTACTTCAATTTTTTTATTTGGAAATGCTAATCTAATAGTAGCTTTTTGGGGCAGTTGTGGATTTTAACAATCATGTATGCAATCAATTTATAAATTTTGTTCTTCTAACAAAAAAATAAGATTAAATTTATCAGCGGCTTTACTCCTAGAGATAGGATATGAAATGAGCATATACATGAAAAGGTTGGAGCAGCTCCAGTAAAAGATAAAATTAGAGATAGTCGCCTTAGATGATTTGTTCACATAAAATGACGGCCTTCTGATGACCCAATTAGGAAAGTAGATGTATTAGTTTGACTTATGTTAAAAAAGGTAGATTTTGACCTAAAAAGACTTGCATGTTGAAAAATATTAGAAATGATATATTTTTTATTAGATTTAAATGTCAATTTAACTCTTAACTAGATACAATGAAGAAAAAAGATTCTTGTAGCCTATCCAACATAGTGGGATAAATGCTCCGATCCCACATATTGGGATAAAGGCTTGGTATTGTTGTTGTTGTAATATATATATATATATATATATATATATATATATATATATATATATATATATATATATATATATATATATATATATATATATATATATATATATATATATATATATATATATATATATATATATATATATATATATATCCTAATTAATCATAAAGTAATATATACATATTTTACTTCTCTTTCAAAATTAAATGTCTTTTATTAGCATTTGACTCTTGTGTATTTTTATTGTTAAAAGAATCAAATTTTAAAATAAAAGTAACCATTAAGATAGAGAAAAAAAATATAAAGTCTCAAAATATGAGCCAATGTAGATATCATAACTGTTGCGGGCTAGAATATATGCGGCGGTCGAGTTTGCAAATTCACGTCTGAGCGTTGTACGAATATTCAGCACACAAATAGAAAAAAAGTGAACACCAGGATTTTTACGTGGAAAACCCTGAAAATGAGAAAAACCACGGGGACATGCCTAGTTGAAAAGTTCCACTAGTGTTGCGTAAATTACAAGAAGCTGATTCGTCCCACAAGTTAGGACAATCAGATTACACTAAGTTTCTCCTGAATTAAAACAAAGTTGTGCAAAATCCCGGCATTTCCTGAATATCCGGCAGAATTCAGGCGTATTCAGGCGGCGGGAAGAACTCCGGCGGTGGTCGAGCGAGGAGGAGCTGATTCTCCTCTTCTTCTCTTCTTCTCGCTTCTCTCTCTTCTCACTTGCTTTTTTACGCTCTTATGAGAAATGAGGGGTCTATTTATAGTTTTTCTGGAGTAACATGGCTTGTAAATAGATGAAAGATCAGGGGCAAATGTGCAGTGGTTCGATGGACGGCCGATATTGAATCCCTTGATCATGGATCGTTTATCAGGCATTTGAAGATCTCAGTGATGTCGGAATTCGGTGATCTTGGGTTCATTGGATTCTTCTTGTCGAGCCGCTCGATTCGACTAGAAACTCGTCAAAATCGGAGACCATTTGGCAATTCAAATTGTGGTACAAACTTTCCAACAGCGCTTCAGGTGCTGGATTTGGGCTCATTTGGGCTCAGATTGAGTTGAATTTGGTGTTGTTGGGTTCGTATTTCTGAGACGCTCAGTTTGACTGTAAGCTCATTGAAATCGGAGTTCAGGTGCTCCCAAATTTAATTTTTGAAGTTTCCTGCTTAATTTTGCATCCGTGTCCGATCAAGATAATTTTTGCATGACGTATCAATAACATAAGCAAAGCTCGATGCCACCTGAGTGGATACTAGCATTGTAGAAGGTGAATATATATAATGAAAGATTATCATAAAAGAAAGCATACACAAGAAAAAAAAAAAGTAAAAATAAGAAATCATGAATATTGCTATAAAAGAAATTCAAGATGTGTTGATCCTCTGTGTTCCAATGGAATCATGGAAATTAGGCATAGGTTCATAATTCAATTCTTAGTAATAAAAATAATGATTAATTACTTTGCAAGTAAATATGGAAAAGTACTTCTTGTATATACACATTACCCTCCTTTTATATATTTATAATATATGCTTACTATTTATTAATGATGCAAATATATATGATATTACAAAGAAGTTATTTAGTGGGAGTTAGTAATTTAAGAAGAGATAAATTATTATATAAAAATAGCACTTGGACAATAACTAAGCTACATAGAGAAAAGAAAATTTTATAAAATAAATAGATATATAAAGTCAAAAGAAGTGTAGATTGGCAATGTAAGGTATAAGATGAGGTTGGTAGAAGGTATTCACTTCACTAAAAGTTTCAAATAGTCTTGATCTTACTTGAAATCACTCGGAAATCGTTCGTCTATAAAATAGATCTCGTCGGTACATACAGTATGTTGGATTGATTAAAGGAGAGTAGTACACAGGTAGGACAATCAAGCACCTACAAGCATGAGAGTGGGCGAGCATGACGTTGTATAAATTTGCCAAATGGTGTTCTATTCAATAAACGGACTACATTGACATGTTAAGAACATCAAATTTGCCAAAAGTGGACCGCCCATGTTCGATTCACGTGAACGTGAGTAAATAAATAAAAAATTATGGGTGCAATGTTGTGCGAAATCACCAAAATGATGTTTGTTTAGAAAACGGACTTTGTCGTTGCATTCAGAATGTCGAAAATGCTTAGAAAAGATACTCATATTGCATGGGTTGTCCACTACTGGAAAAATGTCTATTACCGGCGGTTTATATACCGCCGATGGTACCGGCGGTGTCGCCGGCGGTTTGACCGCCGGTTTTTACCGGCGGCCTAACAGATGGGTTTGGTACATTAAGCCGTCGGTACTAGCAACGGTCCATAAACCGCCGGCAAACCGCCGGACATCAATATGAACCGGCGGTTTAACGGCGGCCGGGACCGCCGTTGATAAGTTATTTTTTACCGGCGGTCTAGACCGCCGGCAAACCGCCGATAAATGCCCTAATACGAACGGACCCGAACCTCGCATTTCATTTTTACTCTTTCCTTCTCTCTCTCTCGTTTCGGTCGCTCTGTCGTCGCCTCCGCTCGGATCGACTTCCGTTTGTCGCCGCCGACGAAGCTTCTCTGACCGCCGACCCCAATCCGACCGCCGACGGTTAATCTCCGACCTCCGATCGCCGACCCAATCCGACCGCTCGCCTCCGCTCGGATCAACCCTAGATTTCTATTTTAAGGTAATTTTTTATCGTTTTTCTTTGATTATTTGTTCTCATTAGACAATTGGAAGTGTTAGAGTTATTTTGAATGATTTTGGTAGTAATGTAAGAGGTAATGTTGTAATCATTTGGGTAGATCTATTATTTTTTTTTATTATGTGTTATTTTAGTTTAGGGTAGATCTAATTTGTTAATTGTGACTTTGGATTAGAGCACGATAGGAAGAGAGAGATTGAGGGAGAGAAAAGAGAGGGAGAGGGAGAGAGATATATGAGAGAGCAAGAGAGAGAGAGAGAGAGAGAGAGAGAGAGAGAGAGAGAGAGAGAGAGAGAGAGAGAGAGAGAGAGAGAGAGAGAGAGAGAGAGAGAGAGAGAGAGGGAGGGAGAGAGAGAACAGGAGCTAGCATTGAGATGAGGGAGAGGGAGAGAGAGAGAACAAGAGAGATAGATAGATAGCAAGTGTTAGAGAGAGCGAGAGATCGAGAGGGAGAGAGAGAAAAGAGAGGGAGAGGGAGAGAGAAAAGAGAGGGAGAGTGAAGAGAGAGAGAGAGAGAGAGAGAGAGAGAGAGAGAGAGAGAGAGAGAGAGAGAGAGAGAGAGAGAGAGAGAGAGAGAGAGAGAGAAAGCAAGAGCGACTAGAAAGAGGGAGAGTGAGAGAGAGAAAGAGAGAGGGAGGGGTAGAGAGAGTGAGTGAGTGAAAAGGGAGAGATATGGAAAAGAAAGAGGGAGAGTGAAAACGAGAATATATGTGAAAAGTAAATCCACTCATCCACCTAAACATCCTCACCACTCATCCACCTAAACATCTCTGCAACACTTAACTTAGTATTATGCTTGTCATTTAATGGACAACATTCAACACCATAAAGCATTGCATGTCTCACAATCTTATAGAATTTTCCATTAAGTTTGAGGGGGACTTTTCTATCGCACAACAAGCCCGATGCATTCCTCCATTTCAACCATCCAACTTGAATTATGCTGATAATATCCTCATCTATTTCACCATCACTCCGAACAATAGATCCAAGATATCTAAAATGTGTACTCTTATTAATGACTTGGTTGCCCAGAATTACACTCTATATATTTAGTTTTAGATACACTTAAGTGAAAACCTTTAGACTCTAAGGTTGACCTCCATAATTCAAGTTTACCTTCAACTCCCCTCTCTAGTCTTATCAATTAGAAGAATAGCATCAACAAAAAGCATACACAAAGATACATCATCTTGCAAATGTCTAGTTAGCAACAAAAAACATACACAAAGATGAGAATGTTTAGATGGAGAGATATTATATAGCAACTTTCTTGGGTTAATGCCCTTTACTTTGGAGATCAATTTCATTGAAAATAAAACTATATATGAGTAAATCCACTCATCCACCTAAATTATAACACGTTTGCACATGCATGTATTCTAATAAATGTTTTCATAACTATGTAGGGTGACGTTTGCTTCAACGTCCAAATGACTATCAAAGAAGAGAGATATTAGATGTATAACAGATTATTGTCGGGTCGAAAAGGATTGAGACATGTTCAACGGTGGAGCTAGAAAATTTATTCAGCGGGGGCCTAAATTGGTTTTTTTATTTCCAAAAACTTTTTTCATTTAGGCTTGGAATCGGCATATGCAGCTATGTTTTTTTTTTCAGTTTATTTTTTAACATATTAAATATTAAATATAAAATAATAAAAAATTACACTTTATAATGTATACTTTTCATATTTTTAAAGAGTTAAATAAATTTTCATTATCAATACAATGTAATATTTTTTTTCTCAATATAAGCAATTAATATATCATTCAACCACTAATTTTCAATTTTATTTCGTAATCGATTTTTTGTAATATTCATTGTAGAAAACGATATTTCAAATTGGTAATATAAGGCCAATTTCAATAGCTTGAAAATAAAAGGATATAAAACATCTTCATACTTCGAATCATTTTTTCAACAAGACTTTCTATATATTTTAAGGAAGAAAATTGTTCATTAGACCACATATCAATAATATCAGTATCCAATTGATTTGCAAGGAGGAAGATTGGGGGTTTGACTCGAGGCAGAGGAGCGTTCCACATTCGTCTTCGCTCAAGGCAGTAGAGGCGTTCCGATTTTACTTCAGCATTCGTCTTCACAAGGAGAAATTATTATGTGCGGAATCCAAAATAAACTTTCAAGCATATTTCTCCAAGAAAATCAATAACAAATTTATTTGATCAATTACAATCTTTATGAACCATATAAAGTAAATTTCATATATTTCAATAAAAATAGAAACAAATGACATTTAAAAATCAATCAATGATATATATTTTTATTTATTTCTTAATCTCTTAACTATTTATTTTTAAATTTTGATAATCTATTTTTTTCTTTTCTAGAATATTTAGATAGATTAAGACAAATTTACACACACATCACATAGATAAGACTCGATCCAATATAAAACATCTTAGTTGATAATCAAAACTTCCAACCTATTGATCAAAATCAACAGTGTTCTTTTCTTTTCATATACAACAAGACTAACTTTTTTCCATGTTAGACCATCAATAGTAATGGCTACCATCTCATCCCACAGTCTTTCTTTTGTGACAACTACACCTCAAATAAAGAAATGCAGATTACATTTTATTAGCTTTGATGTGATAGATTTGAATATAATTTTCAGCAAGTGATTGGAGGCCATGATTAGTGCTTGAATAAAGCTTTTTTTTTAGAAGTGGCTGAGAGCTACAGATTCCTTATGCCGACTTGTATAATGGCTATGATTAGATGGATAATTTTCTAAGTCAAAAAAAATGTCTTGACGTGTTTGCCTAAATGCACATAAGATAATGATGTAATTAGCTCCTAATTAACAAGCTTTTGATAATAATATCAGCTTACCAGATTAACTAAATGTTTAAAACATTAAAATATCAAGAAATTTGTATTACCTGAATTGCCTCTTAATTTTTTCTGATGTTGAGATTATTTAGATCTCTATTTAAAAAATAAATAGATTAAGACTTCGTTTGGGACGATTTTTTTATTGTTTTTTAAAGTAGTTTTTTAGTAAAAAAATTGCTTACTAGAAAACTGCTTTAAAAGCACTAAAAACTCCGTCCCAAACGAAGCCTTAATTTAAATTTAAATTTAAATTTAAATTTAATTTTAATTTTAATTTTGATAAACAATTAAAAAAAAAGCGTTCTCAATATAGTTTTGAAAATAAAAAATAAAATTTGAAGATATTTACATAAATTTTATTAAGAAATATTTTTTTAATTAGAATATTAGATTAGACTTTAACTAACCACTAGAGCTTATTTTTGCTTCTCCTATATTATGGCACAAGCTTCATCATCATCAAGCATGGTGAAAGGAACTTCTAGAAGGAAGGGGCTCCATTTTCCATAAATTATATAAGCGTGTTTTTTTGTATCTTTTTAGAAACAATGTCGATATTGACTGATAATTATAAATATATTACAAATATATGTAAAAAGAGGCCCTTATATGCAATTATTTACTATTTATTCCTCTCTCAATTAATTTGGGCCTATTATGTAAAAATAAATGTTATAAGTAATTTCTTATAACAACAAAATACAACAATAACAACAAGTCTTTGTCCCACTATGTGTAGTAGGATACATGAATCCTTTTTCTCCATATTGACCTATTAAAAGTTAAATTCTAATTTAAATCTAATAAACAAAGATCACTTTTAATATTTTATAACCAAATTTTTTTAGGTATACATCTATCTTTCTTAACATAAGTCAAATAAAATTCTTCTACTTTCCTAATCGAGTCATTGGAAGACTGTCGTTTAATGTGACCAAACCATCTAAGACGACTCTCTCTAATCTTATCTTCCACTGGAGCTACTCCAACATTTTCACGTATACTTATTTTGTATCCTATCTCTAAGGGTAAAACCACTTATCCACATGAGCATCCTCATCTCTGCAACACTTAACTTAGTACTATGCTTATTTTTAATGGCCAACATTTAGCACCATAAAGCATTGCATATCTCACCACCATCTTATAGAATTTTCTCTTAAGTTTGAGGGGGACTTTTCTATCACACAACAAGCGCGATGCATCCCTCCATTTCAACCATCCAGCTTGAATTCTGTTGGTAATATCCCCATCTATTTCACCATCACTCTGAACAATGGATCCAAGATTTCTAAAACCCCCGCAGGGGCGCTTCCCCTTGACCCCGCGGCCCGAACCACGTCAGGGGGTGCTGCCCCTTTGGACCCCCGACATATATGAGGAGCGTACAAAGATCAAGGATATGTATAATAAATAGAGGTCGAGCCAAATTCAAGGCAACTCCAACATACATTTTGTAGAAATTGAATGATTAATCAATTACATCATTTTGATTTTTTTTTTTCAAACAAATCATCCATACTTCAACCTAATTTTGTTTAATAATAATTCTCATTATATAAGATGTTGATGATATTTTATAAATGTATTATGTATTCAAGTAAAATGATATACATATGTGTGTGTGTGTATATATATATATATATATATATATATATATATGAAAAAAAATTCTACTCATTTACTAATAAGTTTGCCCCCCCCCCCCCCCCCCCCCTTTCCTCTAAAAATTGGGTCCGGTTCCGCCCCTGACTGCAACAGTCCTAAACGGACCTTGATTTGCCCAATAGAAAAGCTTGAGGAATCTCTAAGGAAGAAGAAAATTTATAAGAAAAAAAAAGGTTGACCTTGGCTCAAAGTAAAGGTAATTATTATAATGGCCATATGAGGCTCTTTAACCTACCTCTCTTTGAAGTCAACCATAAAAGAATTTGGCCAGCTCTTCCAAATCAAACATTTCAATGAATTAAAATAAAAAAAATTCAAAGAGGTTTGGAGTTGATGTCGAGAGAAAAAAACTAAAATAGAAAAAAGAGAGTGCTACTATTATATATAGAAATTTATCTTTTTTGATGTCATTAATTTATTTCTTCAATATTGAAATATCTTGTTCATTTGCATATATTATGTGTTTAGTGTGGTGCATGATTGTGTCCCTCTTTATTTAATAAGCAAATAATAAATCCCATTTATTTTATTAGGAAATAATTTTTCTAAAATCCATTTTGATGTGATATCCCAATCTTAAATGATGTGGGATGTGTGCCAATCATATTGGGAGATCGAGTAATGATTGGTGCCCTCTCCTGGTGCCTATGATTATGTAAAAACACATATTTATGAGAGACAAATATTTAAAAGTGCTAATGACTTACCCTTGTGGCTAATGGTTGGAAGTATATGGCATATGAAGGGCAGTGGTATTGATGGCAACCTTCATTGTATTGTTACTATTTTTTAATCTCCATTTCTCCTTGATATTCAAGTAAATTCAAGAGCAAGTTGGATTATCTTTGTTCAATTTGAAATGAAATTACTTATAGTTCTACTTCAATGTATACGTTAGTGCATTTATAGGTTTTAAATTTAATGTGAAAATAAAATTATTTTTTATGTCTATAAAAAATGACATTTATAACATATGTAAATGTATTTGTAGATTTAAAGAGGACAATATTTCAATTTTATGAAAGAAATACTAAAAATTGACATTTATCTAGAAAATGCAGATTCAACATTGGTTATGTAATATGCATGAGAATTAGTACATATCAAACGGTACTGATTATGCTTATGATAAATTTTCACACTATATCAATCTATCTTATTTTAATATTGAAATAAGAGTTAGTACATATCAAATAAATAAGAGTTACCCTATGTATATTATTGAAATAGTCGTATATGTGCTAATTTCATGTTTTCATATATTAAGTTAAATGTAGCTTATATATGTTAAAATGCTGATATTTCCATATCCAAATGATGAATTTCACGTATTCAAATATATGGTGAAATGTAACTCGTACAAGTTGAAAATGTTAAAATTGTCAAGTTCATGTATTTAGATGTCATATTAAACGTGATTTATACATGTGAAAAATGTGAAAGTTATTATGCCTATGTGATGCCATGAACATATCATGTTCATGCGCGCGCGCGCACACACACACCTAAATTCAAATGAAGTTCATGTAAATATTGTACATTTACTCATGTTAGTACTTGACGTGTTTATACTAACATTATTTTTAATCTACTATTTCTAGTTGCACTATAGATATCATGTTAGGAATTGAATCTTATATAATCATCACATTACTTTTTATTAAAACTTTATGAAATCATGTTTAGATAATTAGTAGCTTATAAGTAATTATATTTATATAATGAATATTGACCTGTTTCGTAGATCTCGTTTAGCCCACTGAGTAATATGTACTCACCCTACATTGTTTACATATTTCAGAAAATGGAAAAACTCCATCTAAGTACACAGAGAATTTAATATGGTTAAGCTCAAATTGCAGGTATGTCTTTTGCCATAGATTCATTCTTTTTGACAATCTAGTCGAATATGTAAATGAAATATTATGGAAAGAAAACTATACTGGATTGTTATATATGACTATTTTGATGAACGAAAGTAATGCTATATATGTTATGTTTATTATATCAATAAGATTTCAATTGGCTCTGAATGTTGTTTATTGATAAAATTATTTAAGTAAGATAAATTCTTTCAATTATATCTTAGAATGTGAGTACACCATTCTTGTTACTCAATATAGATCTTGCAACAAAGGAAAGAGTCTAAATTTTAAGGGTTTTCTATTGCCTATTATGAGTCATCAAAATTTTTATATCACTTGGAAATGATCTATCATTTTATTCAAAATAGAATCTTATTGCAAAGGAGAGAGTTCAAATATTAGGGCTGCTTAATTTCTTTTTCTTAAAATGAAATGCTTTTTTTTTTTTTTTTCTATCAAATATAAAATATGACACCATTAAGTGCATCCTGTTTGTCTTTATTGGGAAAAATTATCAGGTCAGGTGACCTGATGTAGCTCTACGTCCGGTAGCTAATAATATGTCGCAACTCATATTCTTTACCACGCGACCCGACGACCCGACTCGAACCGAAATCCGGGATTACTATGTTCGCGTATTGCTCGGTATTACTAGGTATTACTTAGTATTGCTAGGTATTGCTTGACAATAATGAGAAATACGGCTCTGTGAAGAGCAATACCGAGCAATACCTAAAAGAACTCGGTATTGCTAGATATTGGTCTCCACAGAATGGTATTTTTCGTTTTTATCGAGCAAAATCGACCAATATCTAGCAATACCGAGCAATAAGCAAACTCCCGGGTCTGTTCCGGGTCGAGTTGTCGGGCCGCGCAGTAAATAGTGAGAACACGTGGCGCCTGTTTACTGCTCACCGAATATAGAGCTATGTCAGGTTACTGGACCAAATAAACATTCTTTTATTGGAGCCTTAGCTTTCTTCCAAAGAATATTTTGACCGTTTTCCTCTAAAAAGAGGGTCATGATGTGCAGTGGCCAAACAAAGGAACTTTTATTTGGTCCGGTGCAAGGACCTAGAGGAAGGTTCGGTTTTGCCTAAAAAAGTGCAAATACCGAGTTTTTTGAAAAAATACCGAGTTTTTCAAAAAACTCGGTATTTGCACTTTTTGACCTATTTTTGTCTAAAACCGAACCTTCCTCTACATCCAGTGAAAGGACCTAATAATTGCTCCAAACAAAGATCCTTACACCTTTCACGTTGAAGTTGAAGAACCTAATTGATGGTGAAGATTTTACTTAAAGACTCCACTACAAATTTAGGATAAGTGGATAAGTATGATTGAAGAGCTTCAATACTTGACCATTAGAAAAGAGGTAATATTATATATGTTTTTCTTAAGATATTGATCTTTTAATTAGGCATTGAGAATTTAACTCTTAATAGGCAGAATGGAAAAAAATAGATTCATATAGTATTAGTTGTTGTATTCTAAAGTATCATTTTTCTAGCAAATACTATATTTCATATAAGAGAAATTATCATATTTATTTTGAATATTTTTATATGTATCTGAGTATCTCAATGCTTAATTGATGAATATATTAAAATTTATTATCAAATATGAAATAAAAATCACACATGCTTTGATAAAAACTAAAAAAATAAATTTCTTTTACAATAAATTAAATATTAAAAAATTATATATTAAAACAAATCAAGTTAATAATAATAATAATATATTAAAGTTACATGATAATGAAACTCATAAGGGATGTTTGGCAACAAGTAGGATTTAACTTGAATAGAGTTTAATAAATTATGTAAATATGGATTTAATAAATCATGCTAAATTTAAATTCTTAAAACTAGTTGAAAATATAAATATTAAATCATGTTAAATATTGTGATATTACGAGGATTTAAGGCCCACTAGATAATATGACCTCAAAGTCAATTCCTTTGTTCGCCCTCTCACTATTTTCCCGGGAAATTATTGGGTTCGGACACCGGACGATATTCGGAGCCCAATGAAAATGCGCCACATCATCTCCCTACTCGGTACTGAGCTCAATATTTCACAGTACTGAGCTCGATACTGCTCAGTACCGAACTCGGTACTGTGAAGTACTGAGTTTAGTACTTCACAGTACCGAGTTCAATATTACTCGATACTGTGAAGTACGGAAGTACTGAGCTCCTATTTTGCATGTTGTGGAATGTTAAATTAGAACGGTAAAATTTACAAAATCCAAAATTTATCATAAAAAGAATCAAATATTAATTTATTTTGTCAAAAGTTCTATGGATTTAGCATAAATCCTGCCCAAATTCCGCCTAAATCCCGTTGCCAAAGAGGCCCATAAATATTTATTTCCAAAAAATAAAAATTTCATAGAGATATGAGATGATACGCGATTTTTTTTCTCATAATTTATAGAAGGATGGTCTGACCAGAAGCTTCCTTTTACTAACATTCCCATCTTTGTCAGGTCAGAGCCAGCGGCTATAGACCGTGTGGGCCCATCCTCTCCGGTCCACCAAACCTTTCCTTAGGTCTATAGAACTTTTATCGCGAGAAAAATCGACGGGTAGAGATAGAGAGAGAGAGAGAAACGTAGGGAGAGAGGAAGGGAGATCAGTACAGCGGCTGAACGGATTATTTTGATCGCCGCGGCGATGTCCGCCTCTCCCTCTCCAACCACCGCCCCCTCACCAACCTCAACTTCGCCACCTTCACCTACGCCACCGACCTCCGCCACCCCGCCGGCTTCTTCTACTTCCCCTCCACCCTCAAACGCTACCGCTTCCCCTCCTGCGCCGGTCTCCTCTCCTCCGCCCCCAGCTGCCGCGACCCCACCTCGTTCTTCTTCTCCGCCGCCTCCGGCCGCCGCGACCCCGCCTAGCTCTTCTTCTCCTCCGCCTCCGGCTGCCGCAACCCCGCCTAGCTCTTCTTCTCCGCCGCCTCCGGCAGCTGCGACCCCGCCGAGATCCTCTCCTGCTCCTCCTACGGTCACCAATCCACCATCTCCCGCGCCTCCAGGAAAGCCCTCTCCGTCGAGCCCAGCTCCACCAGGGGGATCGTCATCTTCAAATAGCCCGCCGAGTTCGCATGGTTCGTCTCCCTCGCCGCCTTCTTCACAGTCCTCATCGTCGAATTCGAATTCAACGGGGCTTGTGGTAGGGCTGGCTGTGGGTGGAGTGCTGATTCTGCTGGTTTTGGGTATTGTTTGTGTCTGCTGCTTTAGAAAGAAGCGTCGGCCGCAGCCTATTCCGCCAGCGTACCAGCACTATGGTGCTCCGCCGCCTCCACCACCAGTGAAAGGTGACGTCTCTTATCTTCTCCACTCTGATTTCTGTCATCTTTGTTAAGTTGTGGATCTGATGGATGTCATTGGCAGCTTAGGGCATGAGTCGTGTAGCAGAGGGCTCTTGATTTCCTTTTCGCTTCTATCTGCGTGCTAAGCTATCGGGTTGATAAATTGAATTTCCCCATCATTGCATCATGAATTGACTTTTTCTTTATTATCTAATTAACAATTCTTTCTACCCGTTCAAGTCTGAGTTGCCTACGTCCAATTTATATAATTCTTTTATTTTGACATTTTTTTTCTAATTTGTATGGAAGCAAATAAACCCAACCATTATGTTTAATTGAGAAGCATCTCTTATGATTGACAAAATTCCATTAACTAATGGAGTCGCAAATGCTTTGTTTGATTTGAAGGAATTAGTCATAAAGGAAAAAATGTTTATGTCATAATTACATCAAGATTTATCGGTTTTGTGTTGTTCATAGGAAATTCATTTTACTTAGGAGCTGTTTGGTTTTTTTTATTTGCTTGTATTTTAGAAATGTATAGTAATTAGAATGGTTTTTTTTTTTTTTGAAATATATGTTGTTTAGTTGTATGCAAATAAAATGCATTGAAATGTTTTTCTGTTTGTATGATATATTTCAAATGCATTGAAATTCGATGGGGTTGCGATAGTGGTGGTGGCTGATGGTATAAGCGGTGATTGGTATAGGCAAGGGGAGGAGGCGGGAATTGGTCAGGGGTGGCGGAAGGCGGTGATGGGCGTTAGTAGTGGGCATCAACAGATAGTGCTTAAAACTAATTCAGTTCTTTTTTTATTTAAATTTATCACCATTTCCTTTCCATTTAGGGATTGTTTGATTTGATGGAATTTGAGTGAAGGTAAACGTATTTACTTCACAATTTTATATTAGTGTTTTGCTCCAATAGAAAGAAAAATGTATTGTGTCATTAATGTGACTCACATTTCCTTTCCTAACAAGGAACAAATACTTAATTTCTCATCAACCAAACAAACAAAATAATAATAATAATAATAAAGCTCAATTTCTCTCCAACCAAATAAGTGGGTGAAAACTAAGTTCAATTCATTTCCTTCAATTTTCTCTCTTCCATTTCCTTCAGGGTTACTTGCTTTCAATTCATTCAAATCAAAGAGACCCAACACTGCTGAAACATTGAAAGAATTTGTATCTGAATCATTTTGTTCCCAACTACCTAAATATGGTACTTTTGGCTGGGAGCCCGGGATAAGGCTATTGACGATGACAATAGAGACATTTGTATTTTTATTCTTACACTTGTCAATTCAATTCCTTTACAATTTCCATTTCCTTTTCATTTAGGTATGTTAGGTTTGAAGGAATTGGAGGAAATGCAAATGCATTTTTCTTTCAATTTCATTTTCTATGATCTAATATCCTCATCACAAGAAATGAAAACTCAATTTCTCATCAACCAAACAAGAAATATAAAAATAAAATCAAGTTCTCTTCAACTAAACAAGTGGGTGTGTACTAATTTCAATCCTAATCATTTACTATTCCGTTTACTGTGCAATTTTATTTCCTCTATTTCAATTCCTACAACCAAACAGAGCAAAAAACTACTGAAATATTGAAAGAATTTGTATCTGAATCATTTTTGTCATGACCAGCTAAGTATGGCATGCATAACTGGGAGAACATTATGGCTAAGATAAAGCTATTATGAAGAAGATGATAATAGATGGGCATTTATTTATTTAGTTGGTTTTTTGTACTTTGTAAATCAGGATTTAACTTTTAGGGTCCAAACTATTGTTATTAATTTTACCAGGCTATTTATTATATAAAAGACTTCATGATTCAAATTTTATTCTGCAACTGTTTTTTGGTTTTATATTAAAGCTGAAGTTCTAATTCATCGTACAATCAGATCAACCTTATGGGCTGCAAAATTATCAAAATGCTCCTCCACCAGCTGATTATGTTATGAAAATGCCTCCAAATCCACCAGTGCCACCATTCCCTCCACGCCCTCTTCATCCAACCGCCCATGTCGGAGGCCTTCCTCCTACACCACCGTTTACGAGCAGTAGTGGGGCTTCTGGATCGAGTTATTCTGGCTCTGAAAATCTACCACTTCAACCATCACCAGGCCTTGGTCTTGGTTTCTCAAAGAGCACATTTACATATGAAGAATTGGCAATGGCAACGGATGGTTTCTCTGATGCTAATCTTCTAGGGCAAGGTGGTTTTGGATATGTTCATCGAGGAATGCTTCCAAATGGCAAAGAAGTTGCTGTTAAACAACTGAAGATTGGTAGTGGGCAAGGCGAGCGTGAGTTCCAGGCAGAGGTTGAAATCATCAGCCGTGTTCATCACAGACATTTGGTTTCGTTGGTTGGATATTGCATTGCTGATGGAAAGAGACTTCTTGTTTATGAATTCGTTCCAAACAATACACTGGAGTTCCATTTGCATGGTAAGAACAGAATTTGACCTCTATACTTTTTTTTTTCTTCTTCTTTGCATGTAAGCCTCTGCACCTCATTATAGAAGTTTAGTTCCAGAAAATGCTGTAACGTGTGATAAATTTATTGGTTTTCTTAGTAATATTAGTAGGCTAAGAAGTAAATTATTGAAGATTATCTATTTGATTAAGTAATGGATGGCTCATAAGTTACTTAAAAGAATTTAAATATACAAGAATCAAGAAATATAGCTCTTAAAATGAATCCATAGTTAGGAAGAATGCATAAAGCTGGCCTCATAAAGTCGATCAAGTTTGTCACTAACAGAGATGAATACGCTCAATTTTTTCAAATGTTTTTGACGATTTTGAACTTTTTTATGTTGAACTTACAAGAAGTTCATATCATCATATGGGGCTTGTTTGTTTCAGGGTTATTCTGGGGTCAACTTCACACTTTATCCTTCAAATAGGTTTTTTGCTCAAGTCAATCTTGATTTTTTTATTTATTCCGGTTCACTGTTTTAATCCAGCTTAAAATAACTTGCCCCTCTCTTTGCGTTCGTATAAGGATAAATTGAAACTTGAGTTATCTTCCTAATACATGAAACTCAGGATTAACCCCTATGGAATATTCTTGCCAACTAAGAATTTATTTATTTATCGTAGACTAACACAAATAGTATAGCATATTTGCACCATTATCTTAAGCCAAATTAAAATAACCTAACCGATACATAACCCCAATCTAAACAGATCCATTAACTATTAAAAACTGATACCAGTATTAGTAGAATGGCCTTTTTCTTTGTGATGAATTGACTTAATTGGTAATGTCTATCTTCTAGATCAGATCATGAGACTTGTTGTTTATAAAATTTGATGGTCATGATTTCTTTTACCGTGTGCCAAGTAGCATTTACGTTTCTGTGAGCTTCATTGCTGTCTCTTGCTGTAAATGAGGCTTGTTGATTACTCTAAGCTCAATTATGCACTTTCTGCTTTATTTTAAGCTTTTTTTAATATTATTCTTTGCAGGTAAGGACCGACCAACTTTGGAATGGCCAACAAGATTGAAAATTGCTCTAGGCTCTGCAAAAGGACTTGCATATTTGCATGAAGACTGTGAGTTTCTAGGCTTCATCCATCAATTACTTGTTGTTCTACACTGCTTCAGCTTTCCTAATTATGGCTATAAGTCAATTCGACCATGTTCTTATAGTGCTGTTAATTTTGCAGGTCATCCTAAGATTATTCATCGTGACATTAAGGCATCCAACATCCTTCTTGATTTCAAGTTTGACGCAAAGGTAACCATAACATATAAAAATTAAACAAAAAAAAAAAAAGGTTTGACGCATATAGGATATTCAAAATTTGTTGTCTTCTTTTTTCCTTTTATAACTTGCCCCTCTCTTTTCTCCTGATTCTCTTGGCTTACAAACTGGTGGTAGTTTGAAGTATAAGGATTCATAGCTACTCCAAATAGTTGGGATAAGGAAAATGATGATGAAGAAACATCCATGAAAAAAATCTTTTGGCTGCTTGGCATTCTATTAACTTTGTGAAGATACTGCTTCTCTTAACTTAGTAGCTGGTGGTTTTTTGCAGGTTGCGGATTTTGGCCTTGCAAAAATTGCATCGGAGACCAACACCCATGTCTCTACCAGAGTCATGGGAACTTTTGGGTAAGACTTTTTTTTCAATCTGTCTACCAAGAGCTTTAAATCCCAAGATTACTCTGGTGAGATAGTAATGTTTATCTTATCTCTGTTACTTAATTATCCTTTTTCTCAGGTATCTGGCCCCCGAGTATGCATCTTCTGGCAAACTGACAGATAAATCCGATGTTTTCTCTTTTGGAGTCATGCTTCTTGAGCTAATCACTGGCCGCCGCCCTGTTGATTCAAGCCAGTCTTTCATGGATGACAGTTTGGTTGATTGGGTATGTTAGATGTATATTAACTACCAACTTGATTATTTATTATCCTTCTAAGGTTCACTTGCTGCATAAAGTAGAAGCCATTCTTCTTTTGCAGTGTAAATTAAGACCCATAGATTGAATAATTTTGCTACATTTGCTCTCATCAATGTGATTTGATGGTTGAAATCATTCAAATTCATATTCTTGTTACCCCAGGCAAGACCTTTACTTACACGAGCTCTTGATGATGGCAACTTGGATGCCCTCACTGATCCTAATCTGGGCCAAACATACAACCCGATCGAGATGAGACGAATGATTGCTTGTGCTGCTGCCTGCGTTCGCCATTCCGCAAGGCGAAGGCCGCGGATGAGTCAGGTACTATTATTTTTCATTAAGTATCCACTTTTAACATTTTAAATTTAGCCACCCTGAGCTTAGAAATCTCTGCTAACACCATATGAAACCGTCTGTAGATTGTTCGGGCCCTGGAAGGAGATGCATCTCTTGAGGATCTGAATGAAGGAGTTAAACCTGGGCAAAGCAGTGTCTATGGCTCTCATGTTAGCTCAGATTATGATGCTATGCAATACAATGAAGATATGAAAAAATTCAGAAAAATGGCATTTGCAAGCCAGGGCTATGAAAGCAGCGTGTTCAGTGCACCAACAAGCGAGTATGGTCAGATTCCATCAACTTCCAGCAGCGAAGGCAAAGAAATGGGTAATGTGAAGAAGAGCCAAGGTTTTCAGTAACTCACAATTAACCTTTTTCCTGCATTGTTAATTGTAAATTGCAGGATTTTTTTTCTCTTTTCTTTGGGTCTTTTATCTCATTGAACATAATATTTTTTTTTTTTAAATTTGAAGTTTGAGAATTGTTGATTTCTTCCAATGAATGTGTCTGTAGAGAAAACTAATAGACGATTGTCAATTCTTTAATATTCTTGTCAGGGCCTGTTTGCTTCAGGTCCTTTGATCTAGTTTCAGTTTTGATGTGTTCCTTTGTGGCAAAATTTATATATATATACAAAGAGTTGGTGTTTAATGGTGTTCAGTACTTTGCTCTGTGTTGCAGATTCCTGCACTGTGCTGCAATTGGGTTTGCCATTTCCCTAAATCCAATGAACTTTCTGTAGTGTTGCAGATTTAAATATTAGGATGATTTGCAGTGATTGTTTCTTTTAGAAAAAAATTATAGGGCGAAAGCCCAATTTCATTATCAAAAGTGATTAATTTCAGCAAGTGAAGAAGAAAATTACAACCTCACGCCGGATGGCATCCGGAGGCTAACTAGAATGCGCCGCGTCATTTTTTTTCTCGATACTGGTGCTGCGTACTGCTGTGTACCGGATGATATGGCGCATTCTGATTGGCCTCCGGACCGTCCGGTGTCCTCACAGAATAATTTCTCTCAAAAATGAGACAGTGAAGTGAAAGTTGTAGCAAAAGAGGATACAAGAGAACAAGCAAGAAAAAATAATTGCTAACAAAGGAACATAATTGTATTTTGAAGAGAAACACTAGAGACAAAGGCTTCATTTGGACGACTTTCTTACTGCTTTTTATAGCAGCTTTTTATTAAAAAATTAAAATTTTTGTACTAAAAAATTATTTTAAGAAGCAATAAGAAAGTCTTCCCAAACGAAACTTAATACCCAAAGTGCAGAAACTAATACCAAGGCCATCGGAATAGAATGATTTAGTGCAGCAGCAACACAAATTACAAATCGTTCTAAAGAAGATTGATTTTCTACTCAAGATAAAAATCAATGAGGCTAAACTCAAATTACAATAAATTGAATCAATTTTAAAAGTATTTGTTTTTCTTAAAAATGAATGCAGAATAAAATAAATGACATGTCTTAAAAAAATTCGTTATTTGGATGAACGTAAAATAAATATAATTTTTTTTTTAATTTTAGTAAAATAAATGTAGTGTAAAGCTCAATTATCGGGGTGGTCAATGGCCGACAGCAGTGCGGGGTGGCAATGATCTATTTGTGTAAAACCAATTTTAAAATTGTGGTTGAGAAATGAGCTTTTAAAATTAAACAGCATTCTTACTTTTAAAACAGCTTTTCAGTAAATAAATTAAAAATTTTATACTAAAAAATTGATTAAAAAGTAATAAGGAAATCATCATAAACAAAGTCTAAAATAGGCCAAAATTGATTATATATATATATATATATATATATATATATATATATATATATATATATATATATATATATATATATATATATATATATTATAGTAGGTCAAACTAGTTTTGACAGATCTAACACGGCTCCATAGTCAATATCGTGAGCTGATACCATTTTCGTAAATTTTACAAAAACAATGGGCATTCCGCTAAGCCGTCCCGCCCAACCCGTGTATTCGCAAAACAATTTCTTGGTTCTCCATTCGTTCGCCTCTCTGCGGACTTCGTAATCTAGGAATTTCTCTCGAGGGGAAGCGAACCCTAGGTGTTCAAGCGGCCCCTTCTGACCAGCCAATTGAATCCTAGCCATGGCGTCCCGTAGGCGTATGCTTCTCAAAGTCATCATCCTTGGCGACAGCGGGTGAGAGCCTCGGTCCCTTTTGGTTTCCCTAAAGACGTAATTTTTTTTTCTTTCTATCCGCTCTTTCTAATTATTCTGTTTCTGAATCTTTGGCAGGGTCGGGAAGACGTCTTTGATGAACCAGTAACCTTGAATTCTTTTTGGATTGTTGACATACTTTCACTTTTTAGGAAAAAAATGATCTTTTTAAATAATGATTAAGAAAGTTTTTGCCTTGATTGGTTCCGTGTAGATATGTCAGTAAAAAGTTTAGTAATCAGTATAAAGCTACAATTGGGGCGGATTTTTTAACCAAGGAGATCCAGTTTGAGGACAGGCTCTTTACATTACAGGTGAGTTCTTTCTTTAGCCGTTAGGGTTGATTTGGTTTCCTTATTATATTATTTTAGTTATCTTAAGAAGTTTGATTTCTGTTTGACGATTAGGTAGCTTTTGCTTTGAAAATTCTGTTTCTTGAAGCTTTGAATTGCTTCTTATACTCTTCATACTGCTTAGTTATGATATATGTTTTGTTTTGGTTCTCTTTAGCGTGAACCTTATTGGATGATGTTATTTGTTGGCAGATATAGAACCTTTAACACACTTTTAGACGATGTTATTGTTGAATGAGTTTTTTATATGTAAAAGCTTTTACTATTGTTGGAGTTAATTAAACTTTTCTCTTAGGCTTTATTTGGTTTGGAGGAATTAGAAGAAATTAAATAGAAAGGAAATGCTAATGAGTATGAAATTTGTTTTTCCTCACTTTGGTTCCGGGAAAGTTTAATAATTACCTTTTTATTTCTTGTTTGATTGATGAGAAGTTTAGTTTTTGTTCTAATAAAATGTTCTATCATTTGTTTGCTAAGGTTGGGCAAAGGATTGATAATGTGAAATGCATTTGTTAACATTTCTTCGGTGAATTCATTTACTATTACAAATATCTGAATGAAACATTTAATATGAAATTGTTAATTAAAATGAATTTGTATGACTTCCAATTCCTTAACACTAAGCATACCCTTATGGTCTTCATTTTTAGTTATTGTGGTTTAAGTGGCCTAATTAGGTCATTTACATGACAACGACTGTTGTTGACTATTTAGTTTTTCATAACTTCTTTATTTTTAATAGGATGTGCTAAAACTTGCACTTAATATGATTGCATTGGGAATGATTTATAAAGTTGACGTCAAATAATTGGTAATTAAAATGATAAAGATGGTTATCTTTGTCACAGATTATGCTAGTGTTAATAGCCTGAAAGGTTCATTGTGTAATTAAAATGAAATAGCCAAATGATTCAAGTGATGTTTTTACAATTAAGTTGCTTCTTTTGTTTATTATTTTTGTCACATGTTGTCATCAAAATTTTAAATATTAAAAAAGCTTGCTTTTAAAAATTGACAACAATTAAATGTTATTGAGGATTACAATGATTTTAAATAAGCTAGATGCCTTAGAAAGCGTATAGCTAGCTAAGCAAATACTATAACTTTTAACAATTATATAAGTGACTTAATATTATGGAAGGAGAAAAGATGAATAGAATATCTAAGGCAAGTGATAAGAATTAGATGTTTTTATAAAATTAGATGTGTTAAAAATAATGGCAAATTAGAACAAAAGAGAAAATTTTTGAAAGATAAAAGGCTAGAATTAGTAGAGCAAATACTTTGCATATGATGTGCAATTTCTATGTGTGATATTAACAATTATTTGTTAATATTATTAGAAGATAAAGACATACTAAGGTGTGATGGGTTTAAGTATTTTAGATCAATTATATAGATTAATTAAGAGAGAAATGAGAATATTATATGGTTATAATGGAGAAGTGCTTGACTACTATCAATTAAGGCTTCGTTTGGGACGGCTTTTTTATTGCTTGCTAAAACGGAGTTTTAGTACAAAAATAAAAAATTTTGTACTAAAGCTCTGTTTTAAAAAACACTAAAAAAGTCGTCCCAAACGAAGCCTAAATTAATGAAGATTTTCATGGATCCAACAATCAGACAAAAAAAAATTTATGCTTGTGATATTGTATGGATCTAACAACTAGATGGAAAAATTTCGTTGATAGCTAAGTTAATTATGGAAGAAATGAGAAAGTTAAGATGGATGAATGACAGAGCTATGAACTATAAATTTATGAATAATTATATTAAAAGAATAGTTTGAGTGTTATATTGAAGATAAGGTAATTGAAATTGATTTGGTGATTTGGACATGTATGTAGAAGGTGGAAAATGCATCCCATTAGATGCTTAAATAAATTTAGTGTTGAGAATTTGGAATGAGAAGGGTAAACCTAATACGTGCGTAGTTCAAAATGATGCACAAATAATATTATCAACTCCTCAATTAATACTCAATGATGATTACTAGAAAATCAGGATTAATTAAATCAATCATAAATAGTTGGGATAATACTATCAATCATGATGCCATTAGACATATATAGAAACTTTTATTAGATTCTTTATTCATTTGAAACACTTATGCACATGCACACACACAGGCACACGTACATGTGCACATACGCAAGCATACACCCACACTTTTGCCTTGTTAAAACCTATCTCTTGCAAGCATATTTATATGCTCTTTAACATTAATTTTTGCACAAATAGTAGTTGAGCTTCATTGAACATACTTATATGGTGGTATAACCATTTGTTGTGTATTTATGAAGTAAGATTAGACTTTGGAGTTTAATCATTTTTATCTTTGTCATGGCAATCCACTTTTAAAAGCTAGGCCTACTAAGAATAGTGAAGTGTGTCCTATTTTAGGTGTTTGAGTTAAGGATGATTAATCTAGGCCCGTAAATTTGATGCGAAGATCATAAATCCCATGGAAATGTGTGAGATGTTTTGATTATGGGGACCCTTATTTACATTAAAGATACATGTGTGGTAAAATACACATTTGTTGTCTCACTTGGAGTTTATGCGTATCACAAGAATATATTGTAACAAGGTAGATCTATCAAAAATACCGTGGCTTGTGCTATTTTGGGGATTGAGTTTAGGATGGTTATTATCTTTTGGAAACATGTATGATTTTCTAGTAAGGGAGAAACTCTCATTTGTCTTTAACTTGCTTAAGGAGGTTGTATGCATCTTATTCTATTTAAGATTATGTATATTAACTCATCTAAATGTTATATTGACAGTAGATCTATGTTGCATCGATACGGATACGTCGACACATATTCAATATGATACGATATGAATACGGGATATGCCAATTATTAAAAGTCAAAGATACGGGTACGACGTGGACATGACATTATAATTTATGAAGTATACATTAAAATTAAGAAAGCAATTAAATATTTAAAATGACAAAAGAATATTAAAGAAAACATCATATTTAGTGTTGTAGCTTATAATATCAAAAGAAAAGTCAGCATAAAATGTTTAGTACTACATCAAAAACATAAACATAGACTATCTAGTGCATGAAGTTTCAACTATTTAGTGGAAGGAATGGTATGATTAGCTTCTTCAGGAATTTGTCTTTGGACTTATATATCATCTTCAATAAATATGCTTCCAAATTAGCATCCTTGTATCATTTTTTCAAGGATGTCTAAATATGTGATTATTTTTTGCAAGAATTATGAGCTTTATACATATAAACCCTTAGCTAGATGCAAGTGGAAGTGAAATTTTGTAAGTAAAAAACATGTATTCCTTCTCCATTAAACACACAATAAATGTAGAAAACACAACAATAAACCCAAAATGAAAATAAAATGATGAAATAGTTTCAAAGAAACTAATAAGTAATAAGAAATCCAATCAATAAAATGCTAAAACTCTAAAAAATTGCACAGAGTATGGACGGTGTTTACCTTTTGCTTGTCGTTACCCTTACGATAGCTGAACCCTAAATTGTAGCCCTCCTCTTGTTTGACAACTACACATAGGAGTATGGACATTCAAAACACATGAAATAAAACACACAGATGGACGCTCCTTCGGCTTGAGAAAATGTAGAAGGCTCGAAAGTGAACCTTCGAATAATGACGCACGGCTTGCTCATGTATGTTCATCCTCCTCGCCTACTCGTGTATGTTCGCTTTTTCATCTTGCTCCTTGCATGATGCTCACAACTTTCTTGGTGTCCGTTGCTCCCGCTAACGACGAAGATGAATCAGACGGTCGAAGAAGCCTGCTCGTTCGGCCTTCCCTAGCGTCGGCTGCTGCGACAAACAAAGAGATGTGAAGGAAAAATCAAAAGCCCTAGCCCTGCTCATGGAAATGAATACCGAATATGGGTGGGCTGTTTCTTTATGTAACATATATATATATTTTAATTATTTAATAGGATATGCGTGTCTGATACGCATATCCTTTTCAATTTATATATTATTTTAATGAGATACATTTTTGACATATCAGTCACGTATTCGAGCCGTATCGGGCGTGTATCCGTGTCCGTCACGTATTCGATATAGTACGCCTTCATAAATAGGTGTATCGGTGCATCATAGCAGTAGATTAAGAGTTTTTTACCCCATCACACCTTTTTGCACAACTTTTAGATGGAATTACAAAATGATTCAGCTAGATGAGTTTTTAAAGATATAATTGTGTATTTAATAGACTCTCTTTCGTTGTGTTATGTATCAAAAAGAGTCAGAAGGGCCTCATACCATACCTCACGACCTACTGTTGGGCTTGACTTGTCGAGTGCTTATTGCTTATCATGATGAATGGTGAGGTGGTGCTGAATTACCATATGTATGATGGTATGGGCCTTGCAAGCGAAGTTCCTTTGGTGATCCAATGCATGGACAACTATGCTCCTGCAAGCGGCTTTGGATCCCGATTTTTGTCGTGATCAATTGGCCAAGCTCACAACGATGTTATTAAAAACGAGCCATAGGAGTGAACGACCATAGAATTCCTTGCTTGTAGTAAAGTATAATCTTATATTAAGGTGCTTGTATCGTGTTGATTCACCATGTCGCGTTGTTACATTGCACGCTTATGAAGTGAAAGATTGCAACAAAGCATGCACCATCACACAGCTTTGCCACATCAAATTGTAGCGTTGTGTGCTCAGCTCTGAATTAGTATGGATTCATGCATCTGTTATAATTACTAGGCATGAACCTTCTCTTCTTCATTGTTTCTCATAATCATTTAGTCATTGCTCATTCGTTCTTTATTCTCTATTATTGGAACTATTCCCTTCTTGGTGTTTCGTCTCGTTACATTCTCTCACATGCTAGTTTTCTCATATAATTCTCGCTTTTTCTCATTGTTTGCACTAGCAACTTCTTGCTCACATTCTTTTTGCCTCATATTTGCACCCACTTGCTTCAGGCTGCCTTCACCTTTTGATCTCTAGTTGGTTGCTTAATTTCATGAATATTTTTGATTTTTAAGTATTCTTACATCACTTTATTACTTGTTTTTAATCTTTTTTTTTTTGTCTTTTAAATAACTGTTAATTACTGTCATTTAAACTATCATTATGTTTGTTGAAAATTATTACCTAAATGATTTAAGTTTTGTTAATTAAATAATTTTTATATGCACATAATATAGGTATATATGTTATATAAGTCATTAATGCTCTAGTTCATAAAAATGCTGCTTTGTTTTGTGCATTGAAGTAAAAAGGAACCCTTGTTTTCATTTCATTTTCACGCTCAAAAGAAATGAAAACAAAATCCATGATTTTCTGAACAACCAGTTGAGTATGAAATCATGCTTCTCTTGATTCATTTTTCTCATTCATTCGACATTAGATTTCATGACAGTCCATTCTCTTTATATTCTACTGAGATTGCCCCAATCCTGTGCTCCAGATATGGGACACAGCTGGTCAGGAAAGATTTCAGAGCCTTGGAGTGGCTTTCTATCGTGGTGCAGATTGCTGTGTTCTTGTTTATGATGTTAATGTTGCAAAGTCATTTGATAACCTGAACAATTGGCGTGAGGAATTTCTGATCCAGGTAATAAGGAACTTCAGCTCTCCAGCACTTAAATGTCCAAATTTTGATGCTTAATCTTCTCTTTTCATCCTGTGCAGGCTAGCCCATCAGACCCAGAAAACTTTCCATTTGTAGTGCTGGGAAACAAAATAGACATTGATGGTGGCAATAGTCGCGTGGTAAGATCATTTTCCATATACTATAGCCATCGAATTCCTCAATATAGCTTTTGGTTTCGAAACTTCTGCTGGACAAACGTTTCACTTTTTTACAGGTTTCTGAGAAAAAAGCAAAAGCTTGGTGTGCTTCAAAGGGCAACATTCCCTACTTTGAGACATCTGCTAAGGAGGGATTCAATGTGGAGGCTGCTTTTCAATGCATAGCAAAGAATGCTCTCAAGAATGAACCTGAAGAAGAAATGTGAGTTATTGTGACTTTACTTTCTATAAATAATTAAGGTTTCATAAGACAGCTTTTTTATTGCTCTTAAAGCAGCTATTTATTACGAAAATTTTATTCTTGTATTAGAAAACTGCTTTATGAAATAATAAAAAAGTCGTCCCAATGAAATGGTTATTTGTTCATAAGACAACTAACTTGTTGCCTTTTGCTTCTTTGAAATGGTTCTGCTGGTTCCATAGATATCTGCCAGATACCATTGATGTAGCAGGCGGCAACAGGCAACAACGCTCATCAACAGGCTGTGAATGCTAAGATGGTCTTGAAAAAGCTGCAGTTTACTACCAATATTTGTTCTGCAAATTGAAATTCTTCTCCTGTAACTTGTCATGTTTGTGGTTCTCTCTCCAACCTGTTTTCACAATCCTTTATGTTGACAAGTTCATTTGTACTTGGATTACTTTATAAAATCTGTGCAATAATCTTGTCTCAGCTATTAATGGGAGATTATATTCTTTGTTTATTCTTGAGGGTTTGGCTCTTTTTTTTCCCTTAATAATTTTATCTTGTTCTTAGCTAGAAATGCAAAGAGGTACCAAATGTTTATGGATCTTCTGTTGTGTTTTGTTCTAAGAAATTTAGATTTATTGAGTTAGTTATTGATGAATTATCTTATGTTCAATTTTTTAGGGATTAGTCATATATAAATAGTTAGATTTGTTACATTAAGTGCCTATGAAATATTATAGTGCCAATCTATATAGAAAAATAATGTAGCTAAGGGTTTGTTTGAAATAATTTTTAGACTGTTTTCAAAATAGGAAAAATAATTTGTAAAAAATAAATTACATAAAAAGATAATTTTTTTATTTTTATTAAAAATAAAACCTTTGAAATTGTGGTTGAGTAAAGGACTTTTAAAAGAAAATTTAGAAATATTGCTCCAAACAAACAAAATTTAAGTCCTCTCAAAACTTTAAAAATAAATTTAAAGCTGTTAAACAATCAACATTGGAATGCTATCAAATTTATTTACATGATTCTAATGACAATTAATATATTATTTTTTTATTAATACAATAATAATTTTATCAGCATGATCATTAATACTTTACTGTTAAAGATTTTATTTTTTATGCTGACTCGATTGGAAAAAAATTATTTTATGCTGATGCTAAACGTCGTCTGAAGATCAAATAGAATATGTCATGTCACTCCTTCGCTCGATAATGTGACTCAGTATCGCTGACATGATACATTTTGATTGATCTCCAAACAGTATTCTACACCTGATCTTCATACAAAATAATTTCTCCTCATATGGAGTAGGTTTTAGAGCTATATCATTACAACTCTAATGATAAAAGATGTCCTCAATTTCTAAGTGGTTTTAGAAGGGCAAAATACTTCAATGTTAAATAAGCAGTATATAAGATATATTTTTTTCTCTCAGAGAAAAAAATCAAAATTAGCTATTAACTTTTTATGAAAGATCAAAATTATTTTAATCCCTTAACTCTTAAAGAGAAATCAAAATGATCCTTTAATATAATTATAAATCATTTGAATCCTCCATAAAAAATTAAAAGACCATTTTGTTTATTTCCTTTTTCTTTTCTTTATATATTGATGTAAAACGATCATGCAAAGTTGAATTACTTGAAGAGTTTGCACGCTTAAGTGTTAGAAGCCATAATAATCATAGCTTCACAATGAATTTTCTAACGACAAAAGAAAAACTAAGAGTGGTAAAATAAGCTTAGGTTGAATTACACGTGTAAGAGTTAGGATCAGTAAACAATCAAGTTAATCTAACATTGCATACATGAATGGTTCAACGTAAATCCCTAAATTAACAATGAGATTAGGCACTATGCACGAGTCCCTCACTCAACTCTCTAGTTATCTAAGCTTTAGCGGGGAAGAATTAGCATGCTATTTTGTGAATCAACATATAACCACAAGTGATAAGTGAACTAGGAAGATAAGAGAGTTGGGTGGAAGAGTTTACCTACATGAAACAGAAGACACGAAGCTTTGGTGTCGACGATGGCTGTTTCTGTAGTGGGATAGCAATCGAAATCCTTTCACAAGCCTGAACAGCTCCTAGGAGGGATTGGGAGTCATCGACCAGCAGGGCGTGGACTCCAGGAGGGCTGGACAGCAGTTGGGCTGGTTGGACAACAATGGAAAAGTGCAGAACTTCCCTGGACAGCGATCCCGGCAACTTGGACAGCAATTTTCCCAATCTCTGGAGTTCTGTACAACAGTGTTGAGAATGGAAAAGTTCTGGACAGATTATAGAACTTGGAAGATGATAGACAAAAGTTCAAATTTCTTTTAAAATCCAATATCAGAAGTGCACAAATTAACATCTTCATTAAACCAACACTTTCCTATATTCCTATAAACAATTCATAAACAGAAAAGCAGCTTTTTTCTTTACAAAATTGCAGCTCCCTAGCTCTGCTAATGATAACATTATACAACAAACATTGCAAAAATATTTCTATCTTCACAGAAATGCTCAAATCTTATCGCCTTGCAGTTGAAACCTCTAACATAATCAGTTGCAGTTAAGAAAATTCCTTTCTGTTAAATCAACCTTGACATGCGGTCCATCACTGCAAGATATATGTCATTCTTCAACATATTGAAGAACTAAACTAAATTTGACGACCGGCCTGATGTAGATCCCTTTCTTCGACGTCGCCGCTTTTGTCGCATTCGCCAACTCAAGTATGCCGCAAGGCCTAAGAAGTTTAGATAGATCAGTGTCTTGCGTGCTGAAAAAATTGGAGATTTGAAGAGCAAAATGTGGAGATTCAAGTTTTCTACTCACAGGTCATTGCAACCAAAGCTGGAATCATCCACTGCGTCGCGACCAACATTGGAATATCAACCTGCAGGCATAGGGGGTATGGGCTATCAGCTTTTTCCAGCATAAATCTACAAAACGAATATCATTGATTGAACAGAAAAAGCAATCAATATTCAGAGTCATTTGTAAATCAGCTAAAGTCTTTTGAAAGTGAGAAAGTTAGAGGGTAATTCTAAATAGTCTCATAAACTGGTCTGTATTTGATTTGTGTCTTGGAAATGTGCAAATCAGAGTGTCAGGAAGCATAATGAAATCTCACTGATGCTAAGTCTTCATTTAGATAAAAATTCAACTGATGGTCAGTGGTAGAGAAGTTATGTTCCGGCCCTGCATGATAAAGCAAAATTGCAAATGCAACACACTTGGCCAAACAAGTGTGGGATTCGTCCACACATATCCTGTCCAGTAGGCATAACCCAGTAGAACAAACCCTAGAGAATAAATAGCCTTTTCCCCTACATTAGTGGTAAATATTTGCTTTCGCTCTGCTACTTTATACTATCCGCATCTAAAAAGGACTATTGCCTAAGCTCTAATGCCCAGTTCCTGCAAATAATAGGGATAAATTGCTACCACAAAGATTTTTCCTATAGTCAACTATTCTATTCCTAGGTCATCTATATGCATGAAACAGGTTCTTTCCCCAATAAACAGATTTTTTCTGTAAAAAGTTTGTTGCAGACTATACGTGCAGGTATATGTTACGGAACTAACAAGACCGGCCCCTTGTGGGCCAGTCCAATTCTACAGGAGGCAGGCTAAGGCCACTTTCTTAATTGGTTCGGCCAGAAGCTGACCCCCCCCCCCCCCGAGGCGGCAAATAGGAGAGAGAGAGAAAGGGGCGGCTAATGCACAAGGAGAGTTTTTGAAATTGGTTTATTATAGGAGGTTTTTTATTAGGAAGATTTTATTTAAGTACGAGGAGAGGCTAGGGTTAGGGCATGCAAAAATTTGAATTTCTCTTGGAGTTGTTGACCTACAAACATAAAAAAAATAAAGAGTTAACGTCCCGGTGCCGAACTCCGCACGTCGCGCACGATCGACGTCGCCTCACGCACGTCCTCCGCACGACCCCTCTGCCTCGTTAAAAGTTGAAGAAATGAGAGAGCTCGGGCTCTCTCACTCTCGCTGTCTCTCCCGCTCTCTGCTCCCGCAAGCTCTCACTCTCTCCCTCTCCGACTCAGTGGCTGTTCGACGACGTTCCCTTTGGGTCGAATCGGAAGTTACGACATTTGATCGGAGGCAACGACATTTAGATCGGGAGTTACGACGACTTGGTCGGAAGCAACACCAGAGTTCACCGGCTGATCGGAAGTTACGACAGTTTGATCGGACGGAACGGCGCGAGCTCGTCGCTTCTTGGCTCCTTCGGGCTGAACGACTCCGCTCCTCCGACGGACCTCCCTCTCCGTTGGACCGAAAGTTACGACATTTTGATCGGAGAAAACAACGGGAGCACGCTTGCTGTGAAGGTTAACTTTTTCCCTTTGCACACTTCTTTAGCCGAATCCCAAAACAAAATTTTTTGTTTATTAATATTAATTATATATAATTATTATCTAATTGTAGTTATAATTAATTAGTTAATTATAATTAATTAGTAATTAGTTATTAATTATCAATTATAATTAGTTGATTATCTATAATTAATTTCAATTAATTATAGTTAATTATGAACTAATTATAATTATAATTAATTTACTAACTATAATTAATAATTAATTTTTAATTATGATTATTTAATTATTATTGTAATTAATATTAATTAAAAAAAGAAAAGAAAAGAAGCATGTCTACCCCTCCTACCTCGGTCCTCGAGCCGACACCGCCGACAATCCCTGCCGGTCTCAAGGTATAAATTTCTTACTTAAATCCCGCCCTCGACGCGCTTGACGCGCCGGTGGACCTCCTATACGCGCTCTTGTAGCACGGTGGGGGGAAATCCGGTGCAATAAGTGTGACGAGACGGGTAAGCCCTATACACGCTCTTATAGCTTGGTGGGGACGGTCCTCGACCTCGACACCGACATCGCCGACAACACCGCTACGCAAAGGTATGATGTTCCAAAATCCCATTCTCGACGTTTACAGCGGACCGGGGAACCACCTATACGCGCTCTTGTAGCACAGTAGAAGGGAGCCCGGTGCGAAGCATACGGCGAGGTGGGTGAGCCCTATACACGCTCTTGTAGCGTGGTGGGAGAGCTACTGGTGTTTTGCTGTACGGGTACTGCTGAAGGCCCCATACACGGTCTTGTAGCATGGTGGGATGAAAATTTGTACGGCCGCGGTGTCCAAGGACACCTACCATACACGCTCTAGTAGCGTGGTGGGAAGGCCCAGCTCCCCTACTTTCCCCCAAACAGGGGATATGTCGGGGTGCTGCCGAAATTTTCACTGAAATGTACAAAGACTTGAACAATTTGAAGACCTTCTTGGGCAACAATGTAGAAGACCTGTACTCGAACAATAATACACAGAAATTGAACTAAATGAGCAGAGGACTTGTACGAAGAACAGTGAACTTGTGGACGTAAATCTGAACAAAATTCTAAATGATTTCTAAAGGTCAAAATCAAACTGAAGTCCAATTCAAATCAATTTGAACATGAAATTGAACTTACAAGGACTCCATAAGACTTTGAACAAAATGTGAGCATGCAATTGAATTCAAAGGACTGCTGATGAGGACATCGACAGACGCTACCGACATGTTTATCGCCGGCGAAACCGCAGATCGACGGCCACGATTCAGCGCCTCTACTTTTGATGTCATGTTGTATTTTTCGTTTATTTTATTTTATTTGCAGTCTTTCCATTTCTACCCCTGTGGGGAGTTACTTTGTTATTGTAGCCCAGAGGGCAATGTCGTACTTTCTCTTTTTATGAGCTGAGACCTATATATAGTGGTCTCATATGTTGTATTGAGGTTAATGATTATTTTGAATGAAAATTACTTTGTTTCTACTTTTTCTTCTTGTATGAGAATTTGAGAAGGAAGAGAGCTCAAGGGGAGCGCATCGCAAGGCCCACCAGTCGTTGGAAGAGTCCTCGACTCGTGGTTTTCTTTTTGTTGTCATCATCTCCATACTCTCCCTCACTCCCACCCGCTGGCCTCCATAGCACCACCACCATCCAAGTTCAACACCACAATTGCTCCCTAAGCCTTCTTCCCAAACCATCATACACTAGCTCCTCACTACACCCCACCCGTTCCCAGCACATCCACCCGTCCAGCCTTTTCCCCTTGCCGCCGCCCATCCACTTCACCTCCCAATCATCTTGATGATGACTCACATCAACACAAAGCTTCCAAATTAGGTTGAGCATGACATGAAGATTTTGGCTCCATTTGAAATTCAAATTTTGAATTTCAAAATCTTGCCAATTTTGGAAATCCTATTAAGGAAAGTTTTTATTCTTGATCCCAAATTGAATTTCAAATAAATTGGATCTCATGAAAACTTTCCTAATCCCTCATCCATCTTTGGAAACTCCCTAAATTCCTCCCCAAATCCCTCCCCCTCCTCTCTATGCCGCCGGCCATCATAGAGGGGCCTCCACTAATTGCCCATTAATTCCCCCTTTAATTCATTTGAAATTTGAAATTCATTTCAATTGGGATTTCCCTCCAAATCCACTTAAACCTGAAATTAATTTCAGGTTTTGGATTAAATCTCTACTGCTTTCTTGCCAAACCTAATTTCTCCCCATTGGAAGCCGCCGCCCTCTCCTCTCCCATCTTCTTTCTCCCTACTCCCTCCCGTGGAAGATTGGAAGCCTAGAGAAGAAGAAGACGACCTCCCCTCTCCACTTCAATGTTGAATGGCGGATCCCGAGCTTGAGTGGGGTCTTGTATTCAACGCCGACGGAAGCATCAACATCCTACGATCTCCGTGCTTTGACGTAGGATTTGAAGACGACACCACCGTGGAAGAATATTTGGAGCGAGTCGTCCCGATTCTTGCGAGCATCGTCGACCGACAATTTTCAAGCTATGATTGGAGCCTCGTCGGCCACCCACGACATCCATCTCCACCGGCTACCTTTCCACCAACGAGGTTCTTCGGTGCCGCTTCTCTAGTGGTAATATCCTTCATCGCTTGGATCTTCTTTCTCCGCTAAAAGCCTACTAATAATTGAGTGAGACGGCCCTCGAGGTGAAATTCTCATTGTTAAGTGTTGGATTTTTTTGATTGTACTTTGCATTTAAATCTCCTTGAAATTTGAATGAATAGCCTTGGTTAATTTCTCTATTGCTAATCTTTGGCCTAAGCAAGTTAAATTTTTCTAATTCTTAATTCTCTCTTGCATGATCGAAATAAACTTATAAGAGCAAAACTTAAAACAATTCTCTTTTTATTTCTAACTGTAACTCCTAGTAGTTTCACATCAACTGCAGGGGACTTGAACTAGACTAGAACATCAAACAAAGACTTTGATTTGGACTGGATCCGGATCCGAACAAAGCAGTTGAACTCGCACTTGAACTCAGGCTATACGACATCAAGTGGGGACTTGTGAACTTGATGAATTCAAAGTTGAATGAAACTTAACCCGGATTCAAACACATGCAAGGAACAAAGCTTGAATCACACACGAGGGAACTCAGACTACAAGACATTTGTGCGGTCAATAGCGACTCAATGTCAGATGAAATACACTGATCTTAGTAAACAAATGTGACTAAGACATACTACAAAACCTCAATGCACAAACTCCTATGACAATCCCCACAAAAGCCTGTTGATTGAGATGACAATACTGAAGACCAGCAATCGAAGATCCGCCTCCACAAACAAGTACAATCAACAAACCACCTAAGATTGGTAAAAGGTGGGTGAGATGCAAGAGCAATGACTCTCCTACGAATACTTCTAGGAAGTCGTAGCGGACGAAACGGGTCCTTATAAATGAATACAACCAGCTTGTGGATAACAATAGTGGGTACCTCGTAGGCACAACAAACCACTGTGGGCACAAGTACAAATATCATTAACAACATTGGTAATCAAGATTCTTCAAATATGTCGGGTACAAGGGCAGCCCGGTGTATGAAAGAGGACCGTCCCCTGTAAACAAGTACAATTAGCAAAACCACCTGAGATTGGTGAAAGGTGGATGTGATGCAAGGACAATGATTCTCCTACGAATATTTTCAGGAGGTCGTAGTGGATACAACGGGTCCTTGCAAATGAGTACAAACCACTTGTGGATAACAACAGTGGATACATCGTAAGCACAATGAACCACTGTGGGCACAAGTATGGGTATCACCTACGACAGTGGTGATCAAGATCTACAAGTACATCGGGTACAAGGGAAACTCGATATACGAAAAAGGACACCTCCTGGCAGAAGAAAGGAAGTGTTTTGAATAAATCAGAACTAAACTTCTTGGTGTTTCAAAGCCTCTTCTTGATCCTATACTCAGGAAGAAAACAGCTCCGATATCTACAAATACCAGAAATGACAAGTCCTCTACACCAAAGATCCTGAAAGGAGTTCTTTCCAAACCAGAAGTCATTGACTCCAAAGTTCAGAAAAATCCATCCCCGATGATTGAGAAAGGGGAGTCAATGTTAAGATGAGGAAATACCTCATGTCATCCAAATAACGACGCCACTGGATCTGCAACACTTATACAAGCAAACAAAAGACGTCTACAATCTACAATGCAACGCCACCGAATCCGCAATACTCGTGCTAGCGGACAGAAGGCGTGTACAAGCCCTCAAATGAAAAGTTGTGCACACTCAAATGGCTGTTACCTGCACAACTACAAAATATTTCAAAGTACCCCCACACAAGTGCACCGTAGTTTGTATACACATAGGTACACAAAGTGGTAAATTCAATCGTAACCCGCTTGGGCCCCGACGAGCGTGTTATTTGTACACACGTGACGCCTAGGGATGCTGCGCGGGTCGATAAGTGAATTCTAGTTTGAACCTGATCCTTCTATACGGATCAATAGAAGTCAACAGGGTTCGAACCTTTAAACGAATACACAGTTGTGACGACCAGTGTATTTGTTTCAATACATTCATATTAGGCCTTCAAGGCCTACAATCAAGAAAATTCACAAATAAAGGCATAAAGCCTATGAAACCCGATCCTCCTAAGCAAGTAAAATAGGAGTAGACCGGGTTCGAGGTATCGGATAAATATGCGATCACGAAAGTTGACTAGAATATTTATTTTGTACATTCATATCAAGCCTTCAAGGCCTTTAACAAAGAAATTTCATAAACAAAGGCATAAAGCCTACGAGAAACCCGATCCCCTATCGTTAAGTTGATAGGGTCGACAAGGTTCAATCAAATGGAAATGACCTCAAGTACACCCCGATGATGGCCGTGTTGAATGCAAATCTCAACCGGAGGGGTCCATTTCATAAATATTTTAAAAGTCCACCCACAAAGTCCAAAATCCAATAAATCCCAAATCTCAGATATTTAAAACTGAAATCAAATCATCAAATCTTAAAGCAAAATTCATCCACCATCCGCAACAGTTTGTCGAGGTGGACAAAATAAAATCAACTTCAGCACACAAAGAGCCAAATGTCTAGTCGAAAATATCACTAGGATCCATTCTCAAACAATCTCCTGCTAGTAAGGACGTGGTACGTGTCCTCTAACCGATGGTTTGCCGCCAAATGGCACCGCAAGATAAACGGTTATGACCCGAGGCCCTTTGAACCTAGTGAATTTTGCCGCCAAATGACACCACGAAATACCGGTTATGGCCAGAGCCAATACGTTCCTTATTGGCATCAAATCCTTGAGATATGAATCAATAGGATATGATCGATAGGACACAAAGCCCTCTGTTAGCGAAGGTGGATTCAAATTTGTCCCCTTAGACAAATATCCAACCCAGGTCTACAAGGTCCTCTTGGACGAAGCAACCCATGGCTACCGACAAGGATCCTTTTGTCAAGTTGGGTCGACTGCCTCCTCTGACTAAGTAGATCAGGGATCACGATGGCCCGGGACGACGGAACCATGGGATCTTGATCGGGCCCATCATCCATTCCCCTACCATCTGCTTTAAGTGCAAGATGGTGCAAATTTCTATTTTAAATATAAAATTTTCCAAACGTCCAAACTATTTCCAAATTCCCAAATCCCAACCCACTGCTGCTACTATATGCCAGATAACACGTATCTCTACATATCTGATTGACGACTAGCCTTAATCGAAAGTTCTCTCTCGTTATCGGGAGGGGTAATTAACTATAGGGGCTTGCGCCTATAGGAAACCAGAACTCAGATCATAAAGTCCTCGCAAAATGAGGGCGAAATCTCTGGGTAGTGTCTTATCTACAAACCCATCTGCTTTCCAAAATTTACCCAGGAACTTAATCCGTTGAACTCCCCTCGCCGAAGAAGAAAAAGCGCGACGGGGAGGCCGGGGCCGAATTTTCGGAGCCCACAGGAGTCTCTTTGGCGTCTTGGACTCTAGGCTTCTTGTCTAGAGATTGGGAGAGAACGATCCTCCTCTCGAATTGAGGATCAATTGTATCTTTGCTTTGTTCTTGTTTCGCTTTGCTTGCTATAAGATTATCTATCGTTTGATTGTTCTTCCACATATTTTCTTCGGTTTTTCTTGTTGTTTTACCGATTATTGTTAGGTTTGCTTGCGAACTCAAGTATTTCCCATTAGGGTTACTTGCGAACTCAAGTATTTCCTATCAGTATAGCGAGAGACCATTTCAAGGTATTGCGGGAGACACTTTTGTGCTGCTATTTTTCCTTGTTACATCTGGAAGGGAAACAGAAACGCTTCTTGCCTTCTCACAAACAAGTGCCGAAGCCAGAGCTGTGCATTAAAACAGGTTGTTGCACAACACTCGAAAAAATTATCAGGCGCAGATTATGTATGTTGCTCTAGATGCGTAAAATAGGAGTATATAATCATGCACTAGTATTTTCAAGGGTACACAGCTGTGCAATCCCATCAGATGAGAGACACAACTGTGTACTCCTACTTTGTGCAAGTAGAGCTATACGTATAATACGCACCTAATAATTTTGCCAGAACATGAGCCATGTGCCATTCTTTTAGCTTACTGGCATGCAAGATATTCAAGATTCAAAATTACTAATAATAATAAAAAAAAGATTCAAAATTACTATGCGATGAAGTAGGTTTACCTCCTCATGGTTCAACAAACCAAAGAAGTCTATGCTCTTGCTAAAGCTGTTCCGCACAATTGACCCAGAAGAGTTTTCCTCTGATTTGCTAGCTTGATATTTATTTGATTCAGTTCTTTTCTTTGTAATATTGAAGTCTCCATCTAATGTCAGAGTTGGATATCCTGGTAACTTTCTGTTCCTACCCATCAGCTGAACACCATATCCTTTTGTTCCCCAAACCTCAAATCTAGAGTCTTGGTAGCACATCAACTCTCGGCCAACTACTTTAGAATATATAGAGAAATTCACATCAGTTCTTCGAGAGGGCAACCTGCTTTCATTTTCATGCATGGGAAAACTAATTCTAGAGGAATCTGAGAAAAGCACAGAATCTTTGACATTCCTGTTCGTAAAATCTATTATCTTATCAAGAAGCCAATAACAATTGGCTATCATGTGACTGCTATCAAGACAACTTGAATCTCCATACACCACAACTCGCCCTGCACCAATTTCTGCAAGCCCAAGGATTGAGGACTCCTGCACATAAAGGAGATATCAAGAAAAGAGTGATGGAGAATATTCATGGCCTTGATATATAGTCAGATCACAGAAACATAGAAAAATTTAATGCTGGTTTTTGAACACTTAATATAAATCGGACATTAGTGGACTGTTACGGTTCGGCCAGAACCGCCCAAACCGGCCCAGGAGGGGCCAATTCAGACCTATAGGAGGCGGGCTAAACCGCTTCCTTTATTTGCCACCCAAGCATGTGGGCCCCTCAAGGGGGGCAAGGAGAGAGAGAGAGAAGGGCTTAGGAAACTATTTGAATTAATGTTTATTTTAGGCAATCTATTATTAGTTTTTATTAAGAAGATATGTATTAAAAGAAGGGAGGAGGTTAGGGCCAGGGATGCATATTTTGAGTTATTCTCTTGGAGTTTCTTAGCGTCTCGTCTAGAGATTGAGAGAGAATGATCCTCCTCTCGAATTGAGGATCCATTGTATCTTGCTTTGGTGTTTGTTTTGTTTTGATTCCACTATTACAATCTATCTTTTTTAGGTTGTTTTCACCCAAATTTTGCGTTATTTCTACTATTTCGATCAATTATTGTTAGGGTTGCTTGCGAACTCAAGTATTTCCTCTTGGTTTACTTGCGAACTCAAGTATTTCCTATCATGGACATCCAAATGTAAAGCTAAGAAAATAGCAATTAGTATTATAGTTGTAAAAATTCCTTCAGTCGGTCATAAATTCTGAGCACCAGTGTGTTTTTTATTATTTTTTAGCAGGAACAATAAAAAGGCAAGAAGCACGTAACCTTGGTCATCCCAGAATTCTGTTTTCCACGAGTTTCTGAATTGTCCTGTAATTCAAAACTATGAACATATCCACCTCCGGGAAATTTGACAATGTCGGTTCCTGATGCATAATGGCTTTGCTCGCCATTGATAGAAAAATCTCCATTTAAGATTTTGTCACCAAAGGCAATCCCAAGTGGGGCCAAAAGCTCATTAAGGGCTGGTATATTTGCACCACCAGTAACTGGAGTCCACCAACTTCGGGTATTATCATCAAAAAACCTCATCTTCACCATTGAGTCTACGTTGTACCACTCAGAAAATACAGCAAGACCAAGCCCACCATCAACAATATCGTCTCTTAGTTTCTCAATTTCTTCTCTGAAATACTCATCTTCAAGATCCACCATTAACAAAGTTCCATAATGGCTAGCATCAAAGCAAGTGAAGGGTGAGCCAAGTATTTCCACAAAGTATCCATTATCTCTGAGCATGTTGAACATGATGTGGAAGTTTGTGTGAAGGTGATCACCATGCCAATCAAGAATATCATTGCGAACATCTAGAGAATCTCTTGGTATATATCCAGGTGGATATTTTATATTGTGATACTGGTCCCAGAGAATTCTTCTGGATCTCGGAGGTGTTGGAGCCACTCTTAATTTCAAGCGAAGTGAACACGTACTGATCCTTCGATCTTTCTCACCACGATGAGGAGGACTGTATACCTTGACAATCACATTGCCCTCAATGAAACCTGAAAACTGTGAACCCTCTTCCTTAATTTGCATGTGCAATGCTAAAAACCCAGTCCAAGGCCAAATAACATCTGAATATGTGAATCGAATACTAAGTAGATTGCTGACATCATCAAAGGGGTGCCATGTTGGTGGCGACTCCACAAAGCCAATCACACCCATGCCATTGAGAATGGTGGCATTGAAGATAACAGGCATGGCACCTACATAAAGAGGCTGACGGCAGAAGGGCCACATGTAGGGGCAATCTTCATAGTCAAGTACACTGGGGAAGAGGGTGGCTCGCGGCTTGTACTCTTTTAAGATTTCATATGAGCCCCACCTGGGAAGATATATTGCAATTGTGTAATATAGATTTTAGTAAAAATGGGTGCGGGGGTTGGAGGGGCATGCAAAAGTAGAAATTAAAGACTTACAGGTTAAGTTTTCCGGCACCTTGTTCATAAATATTGGGACCTGAAAGTTTGGTAGCAGCCTCTACTAGAGCTTGCTTCATGCTAGCAGGATTTAGAAGGTCTTTACGTGCATTTTCGGGAATAACGCTTACAAGCAAGCACACAGCACCCGCAATCACTGGACTTGCAACACTTGTGCCAGATAAGCTCTTGCAGCCAGTTGTAATTTTAGAACCCATTATGTCTCGGCCATAAGCAACAACATCTGGTTTTACACGGCCATATCTGATAAAAAATGTTCATGTCTGTTACATTTACATAATAGCATGGAAGGTTCCTTAAATTCACTAATCTAATCCTTGAAAAAAAAAAACGAAAGACTGTACAATATTGCCTATCATCATCTAATTCAGGGAAGGCAGCAGTTATTTGTACACTTCCAAACACTCAAAACTAGTTCACATGCCAAGAAAATGAATATAGGGACTTTGATGGTGTAAAAGGATCCCTTGAGTTGCAAAATAATGAAAGCTAAAACTTAAGTTACAGAAAAAAGACAGAATTTTTAAGTGAGAGGAAGAAGCATATTCATTCTGGAAAAAACAAGCTTCATTACCAATGTAATTGCATTTCTCTAAAAGATGTTTAAATCTAGAAAATACTTTGCAAGTTCTGAATGCCTTTTAAGGCTTCGTTTGGGACAGTTTTTTTATTGATTTCTAAAAAAAATTTCTTGTACAAAAAATTTTTATTCAAAAATTTTTTTAACAAGAAAGCTGTTTTGAAAAGCAATAAGAAAGTTGTCTCAAACGAAGCCTAAGTGTGAAATTAGAGCAGAAATTTTAGTATAAAAGGATTACAGTAAACAATTCAATACAAAAATGGTAATTGTGCAGCTTATCTACCCATGTGGGATTTCCCATGTACTCATGCCACGTGATGAGAAAGAGGCAATGTGATCGCTGTAATCAATGCCACCAACTCCAATAACATCACTCTGGTCAGCCGGATTATTAAGTGTTCCATATAAAGGGCCATCATTTCCAATAGCCGAAACCATAATAATGTTATTTGCTGTGAGTTCCCACACCTGGATAGCCAGTTCAATGGCATAAGCAATCAAAGCATCAGTTTTGCAAGAAATTGTCCTGATGCTTCGGCTTCGTTTGGGACAACATTTTTATTGCTTCTTGAAATGGGCTTTTAGACCAAAAAAAAAAATTAAACTAAAACTCCGTTTCAAGAAGCAATAAAAAAGCCGTCCCAAACGAAGCCTTCATAAGCATCTCGACATTGGAAGTTTCAAACACATCATTAAGGATTCAAATAGCGTAAAGATCTATTATCAAGAAATATCAAATACAGAACTTTAATAATCCAACTAAATATAGACTATATAACAGGAAGACGCATATGATAAATATATAGTGAGAAGGACAAACTAGCATCAGGACTAATTATGTCTCTTCTAAAATCAAAGATGGGAATTACTAAAATGGACAATATAGAATGCAATTTACAAGACTAAGACCATTTGAGTGAAAAAAGAAAAGGATAGAGAAGCATTGGAAGTAAAAGTAAATACATGAAACCTCAAAAGTTGAATCTAAAAAAAATATTTTTAAAAATTGCACCATAACAAAAATATTGGCATATCAAAAGGCTTAACTTGCATATATGCATGCCAAATGGCTCAGATTTAATCTGATGCTACTCGAACTTGAAATCAATTAGGGGTTGATATGATTAAAGCTATCATCCAATTTGTTCAAACAAATTCATATTTAAAACAGATTGGCTAAACATGCAAAAAATACATGTCCCTCTCCCATCCTCGAGTTCTAAAATTGTATAAGAGTATTCATGTTTGTAGCAAGAAAATGTATTTTGTGGTTGAAATACATAATCGCATCTTCTATTTTTCCTTTTTTTTTTCCATTTTGCAATTGTCTCCGACCAAGAAATTCATTTTGGATTAAAATTGAGCATAAGCCCTCCTCATGGACTATGCCAACTTCGAGTTGCTGAATCATTGCATATAAAGCACTGCTTTCCATCAGAACACCAAGAACAAGAGGTTTTCATTCATTTAACTAAAACATAATGATTGTGAATAAACTTACATTTTTTGGAGCATATTATCCCACTTAATTCAGTAACAACCACTATTCTACAACTTGAACTAAATGAATTTCTAATCAAGGCTTTCGCAGCACAAAATTTTTGTCATCCACAATTCTGAACTCTCTTGCTGCCCAATTTTATGTGCCAATTACTAAAAACATAGGTGTATCTAGTGCATAAATATCCCATTGAAGAAGGGCCCTAAGAGGGGTTGATGCATGTAATCTTACTCTTGCATTTTACTAAGAAACTTTCCATGCATTGTAGACAACAATATCTACATTTATATTCTACGAGTCCCAATCCTGAAAAAAACCTCCAATATACTTGGCTGCTAGATTCCAAGTGCTGTTTGGATGGTTGTCCCTTTAATTTTGGGTCCTGCCTATGCCACTAGCGTTAATATTTGTATGTCCATGCATACATGTAGCTAATCAGGTGAATAGAATACTTGTGAAGAGGATCTAGTGCAAAATGGGCTAGAAATTTTCTGAAGGATTTGGGTTGCCAAGAAGTGATAAAAGAGTTCACCCCCGTATGGTACTGACTGGGGAAGCAACGTACCCATGCACGTCAAATGGAAATGAAAATGATTGTACCTTTATTGATACATTTTGACGGTGCTCCTATACAAATTGAAAGAAAAAGAAACAAATATCAACATAAATGAATAAATGAAAAAGAAAAATGTATGAAATACATAAGGATGCTAAATGTGTATACTAAATATTATAATGATATGTAGTATACAATTGTTATGTATATTTTAATATTATATAAGAAATGAGAAAAATAATGTACCATTGTATTTCATATAGGTTTAAATGTTATATATTAATGATGATTACCCATTGAGTTTATCATGGAAACTCAACCTATTGAACTAAACTTTCAGGTAAGTCTCTGACAAATAGGAATGGCTGAAAAAGGAGAGGAATATGTTTACAGAAGACAACAATCAAATAAAAACAGGTAAAATGATTTATTGTAAATATTAAGTATGTGAAAATTGTATTAGTGATTTTTTAGTGTTTTAATTGGAATGTAGATGATAAACCTTTTTTGAAGTAAAAGAAATACTATCACCGTCTGACTATTCGTTCCTGCCTCGTTAATTCGAGTATCTGAGCCGAATCGTGATACTACATAATTGAAAAGATGATGTATATGATTTTTAATGCTAAATGGTACAACTGGGAGAGGGAAATATCTTTGTTTCCTTATCTCTAGCTTGATTTGTATGAGTGAATTGCTCCCTATAAGATAGGATAATGATCAGAGGATAAAATACTTCGTTGAGCGGTGGAAAGAAGGATTTCCAAGACATTAGAAAAGATTTAGGGGTATCAAGGTGAATTTATGAAGCCAAGAAGAATCTGTGGAGGGCCAAGAGGAGTCAAAGTGATGTGAAACGATCATCCAAAGATGATATACTTGATGAATTTGCACGCTTAATTTTGGACAGCAAATTCAGTCTTCCAACGGTGCAGGACAGAGCCAAAATTTGAGAGAAATCTCAGGATTCTAGGCTTAGGAGCAAGGGGAATTGAGAGGGAGAGGTGGTCGGTTAAGAGAGGAATCCAGGATTTACTTCCAGAAATAAAAGAAACAGAATTTGGAAGGAATTTACGGTAGTGGGGCCTTGAGGGGAATTTCGGCCAAAGGGAAAAGTCTCAGATTTTGGAATTATTTTCAAAGAGCTTTTGAGTGAATGAGGGAAGTAATTAGGAGCATTAATTGGCTCTTAATTAGGCAAAGGAAAGAGGAAGAGGGGGCCGGCCTAGGAGAGGGAGGGAGAGGGGTTTCATTTCAAATAGGTGGGCCCCAATTAATTAAGTGAATTAATCCCTAAATCTGAATTTAAATTTCAGATTTAAAGCTGCGATTAATTCCTTAATGACGGGAAGAAATTGAGGGGGCATTTAACTCCTAATGCAAATTTGAATTTTGGATTTGAAACTCCCTCCAAGTGACCTCTCCAAATTAGGAAACTAATCAAATGCAATGAGGGAAAATGGAGGGGATGGAGGAGGGGTTATTGCGGGCGGGTGGTGGCAAAGGGGAAGACCGGTGGCTGGAGGCCGGTGGCTGGAGGCTGGAGGCCGGCGGTGAGTGGAGGTGGCCGGTGGCTTTGGGGCCAAGTGTGCCGGCGGGTGGGTGGGGTAAACAATAGAGGAGAAGAAAAGATATGGGATAGAAGACCAAGAGCTCCACCAAGGGGCTGTTGGGTATTGTTTGGAGCCTCTCCTAGGCTTTCCTCACTTGAGAACTCACAAAGAGATCCAAAACCAAAATTTTCATTAACAATAATCATCATCCCTTTCCAAGAGGAAGGGGAAGGCTTAAATAGCCAAATACATGAAAGAAAATAAAAAGACACAATTGCCCCTAAGGCAAACATAAGATAAAGCCCTCAAGTGAGGGTAGAAAGGGATAAGTACAAATAACAAATCAAATACATCAAAATAAATAGACACGATCGTAGCCGTTGATCTTCGATGTCCTCATCATTCTCCCCAGGTGGGAGAAAACTCGACTCCGTCGAGTGGGTGTCTCAAGAACTCTAGTGTAGCTGAATCAGTCAGTTGCATTTCCTTGCACTCTGATCATGTCTCTTTTGACTATGGTGTACCTCTCCACCTCATCAACTATCTTCTTCGTCCACCCTCAATTGTGAAAATAATGTCATCACTCGGAATCATGTCAACCTTCTCCGCTATAGGTAATTTGGGAATATTTAGGGAGTGGAGGTAGGCTGGGGTTCTCTCAGGGTGAGGTCACACAAGGCTCAATTTGAAGTGGAGGTGGTGGGTTAAACTATGGACCCTCATAGGCTACTAAATCTTCTATGTTAATAGAGGGATAAATGTTGAACTCTGCAAGCAGAGCCACCACGTAAGCGCTATTAATGATTATCTTGATTGTTTTAATTGGTCTCGCACTCCTAGCATGTGATTCCTTTACAGTTCCTTATGGGAACTGCGCCGGACGAATCCGCACCGTCGCTGAATTACCAACCTCAAAAGCTTTAAATTGTCGTTTTTGAATTCAGCATAAAGTCTATAATTATTATCGTTCTATTCAATTAGGCGTGCAATTTCCATAAGTAGGTCATGCAGATGCGATGTAAATGCGGCATGGCTATGCAGTATTATAAGTCTAAAATTCAAGACTCAACAAGATAACTAATATAAGAATGAAGTGGTGCAAGAGATTATATATGCAAGATGAATGAAAAGTGGATTCACACATGTGGGCTCCGAAAATTCGGCCCCGGCCTCCGCATCGCTTTTCTTATTCGACGAGGGAGTTTTAACGAAATAAGTTCCGAGGTAAATTTTGGAAGGCAGATGGGTTTGTAGATAAGACACTACCCAGAGATTTCGCCCTCATTTTGTGAGGACTTTATGATCTGAGTTCTGGTTTCCTATAGGCGCAAGCCCCTATAGTTAATTACCCCTCCCGATCACGAGAGAGAACTTTCGATTAAGGCTAGTCGTCAATCAGATACGTAGAACATACGTGTATCTGGCATATAGTAGCAGCAATAGGTCTGGATTTGAGAATTGATTTGGATTTGGGTATTTTGAAATGTTTGAAAAATTTTGGAAATAATTGAGAATTTGGAGATTTTGGAAGATTTGATATTTAAAATAGAAATTTCACCATCGTGCACTTAAAGCGGATGGTGGGGGAATGGATGATGGGCCCGATCAAGATCCCATGGTTCCGTCATCCCGGGCCATCGTGGTCCCTGGTCTACTTAGTCAGAGGAGGTAGTCGACCCAACCTGACAGAAGGATCCTTGTCGGCAGCCATGGGTTGCTTCGTCCAAGGGAACCTTGTAGACCGGGGTTGGATGTTTGTCTAAGAGGACAAATTTGAATCCACCTTAGCTAACAGAGGGCTTTGTGCCCTATCGATCATATCCTATTGATTCATATCTCAAGGATTTGATGCCAATAAGGAACGTATTGGCTCTGGCCATAACCGGTATCTGTGGTGCCATTTGGCGGCGAAACCACGCGGTTCAGAGGGCCCCGGGTCGTCATAACCGTTTATCCTGCGGTGGCCATTTAGCGGCAGACCGCCGGTTAGAGGACACGTACCACATCCTTATTGGCAGGAGATTGTTTGAGAATGGATCCTAGTGATATTTTCGACTAGGCATTTGGCTCTTTGTGAGCTAGAGTTTATTTGAATTTGTCCACCCCGGCAGACTATTGCGGAGGGTGGATGGGTTTTGCTTTTAAGTGTGGATGGATTTATTTCAAATTTAAATATCTTGGAATTTGGGATTGATTTGGATTTCTGGAGTATGGATTTTGTGTGGACTTTGGGTATTTGGAAGACATTTGAAATATTTGAGAACCCCTCCGGTTGAGATCTTCAATCAACGCGGCCATCATCGGGGTGTTTAGGGGTCATTTCCATTTAATTGAACCTTGTCGACCCTATCAACTTATCGATAGGGGATCAGGTTTCTCGTAGGCTTTGTGCCTTTTGTTTAGTGAATTCTCTTGATTTTAAGCTTTGAAGGCCTAAAAAGAATGTATTTAAACAAATACACCGTTCGATACAACCGTGTATTTTGTTAGGTAGTTCGAATCTTGTCGACTTCTATTGATCCGTATAGAAGGATCGAATTCGAACTTGAATTCACTTGTCAACCCGCGCAGCATCCCTAAGCGTCACGTGTGTACCAATAACACGCTCGTCGGGGCCCATGCGGGTTGAGATTGTATTTACCCCTTGTGTACCTATGTGTATACAAACTAAGGTGCACGTGCATGGGTACTTTGAAATAATTATAGACGCCTTCTGTCTGCTTGTACGAATGTTGCAGATCCGGTGGCGTTTTGGTCTTGATGTTGACCCCCTCCCCCTTTCTCAATCACCGGGGAAGGATTTTCTGGATTCTGGAGTCAAAGAATGCTAATTTGGGAAGAACTCTCTTTTTAGGATCTTCAATGTGGCAGACTTGTTATTTCCGGTATTTATGGGTACCAGAGCTGTTTTCTTCTTGAGTATAGAACTAAGAAGAGAATTTGGGACACCAGGAAGTTTGATTCTAATTTGTTCAAACATGTCATCTCTTCTGCCAGGGGGTGTCCTTTTTTTCGTACATCGGGTTGCCTTTGTACCCGGCATACTTGAAGATCTTGATCACCATTGTCGTAGGTGATATCTGTACTCGTGTCCACAGTGATTCGTTGTTCTTTCAATACACTGTTGTTATCCACAAGAATCCCTTTGCAGGGGACTGTTGTTGTAGGTAATATCCGTACTTGTGTCCACAGTGATTCGTTGTGCCTACGAGGTACTCACTGTTGTTATCCACAAGTCGTTTGTAGCCATTTGCAGGGGATTGTTGTACTCACTACGACCTCCTGAAGGTATTTATAAGAGACCCATTGTTGCCAACATCATGCCCACCTATCACCAATCTCAGGTGGGCGTTTTGATGTATTTGCTTGTAGGGAGGCGGATCCTCCATCATTGGTCTCCTGTGTCGCCATCTCAATCAACAGGCATGGCGCATTTGACTTCGTAGGGACTGTTGTAGGAATTCATGCATCGAGGTCTTGTTCTTCACGAGTCTCCCGTTGTTTGTTTGTATTGAAGTATGGTTCAGGCTCCTGATGAACCTTATTTGAATCCCATTTCGAACGGAAGATCGTCGTTGCATCTTATGAAGCAAATAGGCTTGTTATCTTTGATTAGCATCACATTAAGAGGCCGGTCCTCCTTTATTGGTTGCATTTTAAGAAGACCGTGAAAACTGCTTCAAGCTTTACCTTCAACGATCTTAAACATTCAATCGATACAACCCAATGCCACAGAACAACCAGCAAGAACACCTCAGTAAATGAAAAGCCACAAAGAGCGATTCAAACGAGAATGTACAGGTCTTCTTGAAGTCCAACTCAAGTTCTTGCTTGAGTTCAAATTGATTGTCAAGGATCCTCTGAAATCTTTTGAGTTTAATTTCTTGTTCAAATGATTTGAATTGGGCTTCAGCTTGATTTTATTTCATTTGGGTTTGATCTTTAGAAATCATTTGAATTTTGATTCAGATTTAGATCCCCAAGTCTTTTGTTCTTCGTACAGGTCTTCTGCTCATTTTAGTTCAATTTCTGTGCTTTTCTGTTCAAGTACAGATCTTCTATATTGTTGCCCAAGAAGATTTTCAAATTGTTCAAGTCTTTGTACATTTCAGTGAAAATTTCGGCAGCACCCCGACGTATCCCCCGTTTGGGGGAAAATTGGGGAGCTGGGCCTTCCCACCACGCTACTAGAGCGTGTATGGTAGGTGTCCTTGGACACCGCGGCCGTACAAAATTTCATCCCACCACGCTACAAGAGCGTGTATGGGGCCTTCAGCAGTATCCGTACCAGAACAGCAGTGACGTATCAGAACAGCAGTGACTCTCCCCACCACGCTACAAGAGCGTGTATAGGGCTCTCCTGCCTCGTCGTATGCTTCGCACCGGGCTTCCTCCTACCGTGCTACAAGAGCGCGTATAGGTGGTTCCCCGGTCCGCTGCAAACGTCGAGGATGAGATTGGAGTTAGAAATTTTATACCTTGAAGACCCGGCGGTGGAGGTAGTGTCGGCGGTGTCGGTGTCGAGGTCGAGGACCGTCCCCACCACGCTACAAGAGCGTGTATAGGGCTTACCCGCCTCGTCGTATGCTTCGCACCGGGCTCCCTCCTACCGTGCTACAAGAGCGCGTATAGGTGGTTCCCCGGTTCGCTGCAACGTCGAGAACGGGGTTTAAGTTAGAATCTTATACCTTTGGGCCCGGAAGCAATTGTCGGCGGATGTCGGCTCATGGATCGAGGCGGGAGGAGCACTCTCTTTTTTTTTTTATTAATTATATTTATATTAAATAATTATAATTAATTAACAAATTATTTTTTAATTAATTACTTAAAATTAATTATAATTAATTAAATTTTATTAAAATTAATTAAAATTCATTAGTTATAATTAATTATAACTAATTAAAATTAATTAATTTTAATATATTATAATTAATTAAAAATAATTAATTTTATAAATTATAATTAATTAAAATTAATACTAATTAAAAAATTATAATTAATTTAAATTAATTATAATAATTTAATTAAAATTAATTAATAATTAATTACAATAATTATAATTAATTAAAAAAATAATTAGAATTAATTAGAATTATTTAAAATAATTATAATTAAATATTTATAATAAATTTTTTATTATTATTATTATTATTTTTTTTTTTAATCCCTCTGTCCAACGGATTTGCGGGATTCAGCCGGAGTAACGCGCGTCAAGGGAAAAAGTTACCTTCACTGTCTGCGTGCTCCCGTGCTTGCGTCCGTCAAAATGTCGTATCTTCCGATCCGACTACACAGCAGCGAGCTCCTCCTGTTGCTTCCGATCAAACAGATAGGGAAGAGGTCGGAGGAGCAAAGTCGTTCAGCCACGGGTGAGCCGAAGAAGCAGCGAAAGGAAGAAAGTTATCTTCACAGCCGACGAGCGCCTGTTCTTGCTTCCGATCAAAATGTTGGGACTTCCGGTCCGGCCAGAAGGGAAAGTCGTCGAAGGTAGTGAGGTCGAACAGCACCGAAGGCGTCGGAGAGGCGAAGTCGTTCGGCCACGGAGGAGATGAAGACGCGACGAGAGGGAGAAAGTTTCATTCACAGTCGGTGAGCTCCGGTGTCGCCTCCGATCGAACGAGAAGGAACGTCGTCGAAGGAAGCAACGTCGTCGAAGGAAGCAACGTCGAACAGCCACGGAGGAGAAGGATCGAGCGGGTGAGCAGAGGAATGAGAGAAAAAAAGTCCCTCGAATCCCTTCCCTCCGTTCTTTTAACGTCGAAAGGAAGAGATCGTGGGTGACACGACGTCAGTCATGCGGAGACATACGAAGCACGATGTCGAGGATTCGAACGAGATTTCCGCAGTCGTGCGAGTCGGCGCCGGACAGGTGAGTTAATTAATTTTTTTTGTTTTATACGGCAGCGGGTCAACAACACACAAACTTTAAACAAAGAAATTTTTGGATGACAACAGACTACAAAACACACACAACAACATACTAACTCACACGAACACATAGCTAGAAAAGGTGGACGAGTCACAAAAAGAGGGGTCTAAAGTGTGCGGTCTAAGGGAACTGGTGTAGGGGAAGTAATGAAGACATCCTTAGCTACTAGGGCATTTCTATAGGAAATTTCAGTTACGGTCGTAGGTAGTCTCCTAGTGGTAGTAGTGTAATTGAGCAAATTCATCCAACTAGGAGAGAGATGGTCTTTAATATGATAGTACGAGGCTATAATGGGCAAAATGATTGAATCAGGAACAAGATAAGATGATGGATTCTGACTCACATCCATAAGGGGATAGCTCACAAGGTCGTCAGTAGGCATGGGACCCACAAGATAGGGTAGAGTTTCCAAAACAGATGTGAGCACGACAGTTGGAGAGATGTCATGAGAGTATGGGCTAAAGCTCTCTCTAACGTTGTTGTCGGTACGAGGAATGGAGAGGTAAGTCTGATCGAGAAAGACACTCGTTACAATGTAAATCTAGACGAGTAACTCCTAAAATAGACTCCAATAAAGCAAGAGGAGACTCATTATTCAACTTAGGCTAAAAAACTTTCAGATCCAAATTACTATCTTCCAAACTCATAGTACTATTCCCAATAGAATAAAGATAAATGGGTTTAGGGTCAATTAAATCGGGAGTTAAATCAGGTAGTAAGTTTAGTTGAATCACTTTCGACTCGAGACTATTACCATCAAGATTCTCCCAAGTCAACTCAGTAGGTGATACAACTAAATCAGGAGCTTCCAAATTTAAATTCAATGTGTTCGAAGTCCGATTGGCTTCTTTCGAGATCACATTACTATCATCCAGGCATACTGTATCCCAAAAGTTATCCTCAAAGAGACTAGGATCGGGGTGGGCTAAGGTGCCGACGTTTAACGGTTCTAATTTTCCCATCTCAGGATTTAAGTCATGCTGGGAGTCTGATTCACTCACTTCTATTTCATCCTCAAAGAAGTCCTCGTTATCGCTAGTATCCACAAAATGGATGTATCCAGTTTCAGGTTCCGTAGATTTCTTCTTTTGAATGTAATTCTTTACTAAAATCACACTTGCAAGGTCAAGGACTGGGGAGGCTAAAGGTTGACTGGGATGGCTAGAAGTAGGTCCAAGTGGGGAGTCATAAGAGATTGGTCCAACAGAAAACCCAGTAGAGGGTCGGCCATCAAGGTTAGGTGAAGACCTATAGGGTGGGGCAGCAACCCGGATGTTACTAATGGGTGGGTGATCTCGACCACAGTAAGGTCCACGGGTTGTCCCAACAAAAGAGGTAGGGTGATGCTCTAGATGACGGTCACTAGTAGAGGGTCAGTATTTCAAATTAAGTTCTCGTCTCATATCTTTTCAAGTAAGGTACTCACCGCGAGACTCTTTATGATCTTCCAATTTCATCAAGAATTGAAGAGCCCGACCTTTTAGGTGAGACTTAGCGATGCTAACCTGGTGGGACTCAGGGATATGACATAATTCAAAATAGTCCTCTAGTTGTCTAACCCATTCCCTAAAGTAGTAAGGGTCCGAGGAACCATCAAAGGTGGGTAAACGGTAAGGTGACTCTAAGTGAGGTCGTTGAGGATTAGACTCAGGTCTAGGTAGATAAGCAGAGTGGGGCATCTTCTGATTAGCATGACTGAGCGAATGGGGTATGTACCTAGAGTGGGGAGAGTCAACATGTTCCTCCTTTGTGGTTTTAGTTAGAGAGCCTACAAGACTAACTAGGTCGACTAACCTCTTTTAAAAACCTATCGAGTCCATTGGAAAGTGCTAAGTGATGCTTAAAGAAGAATGGGCGTAACGGACATCATTTAGACACTAAGTTAGGCTCACTTAGGGTGCGTTTGGGACGGCTGCAGCTGTCGATAAAGTAGGTTACAAAATTGTTCTATATAAAACTGCTTTCAAAAATTGATGTACAGAAAGCAGTATATTTTGTTTGGGAAGTATAACTACCAAGTTGCTGTGATGCAGCTATATAGGAATAAATTACTTTTATATCCTTATATATTGAGATGAAAAAAAATGATGTAAAAGTTAAAATCTTACGAGCACGAGCAACAGTAAGCTTATAATCTTCACTGAAATCATCCATTTTGATAAACAACCTAATCATGTATTGCACAAGTAAGAAATGTTAATTGAGACGCTCGTCTACCTCTCAGTTACTGTTAATGTGCCTCTTCTTCCTTCCCTCGGTTCACAAGCCGAAATCCACGAAACTCCCGTGGCCTTCGATTTCTCCAAGCCGAAATCACCAACTAGCCACCGAATTGAACCCGAGAACAGGCCTTCTTTGACGTCGTTCTTCCTTGATCGGCTCTCATACGCAAAATCCACATCTCTCCTTTGCTTCTCCGATCCAGAGAGAGAGAGAGAGAGAGAGAGAGAGAGAGAGAGAGAGAGAGAGAGAGAGAGAGAGAGAGAGAGAGAGAGAGAGAGAGAGAGAATACCAACTCCTAATTAGCCGAACTCCCTATACCGACCGCCACCTCTCCTTGCCCTAGCCTCCTTCGACGACTTCCCTTGCCATCTGACCGGTAGTTACGACATTTTAATTGGAAGGAAGCAAGGGACCTCGCCGGCTGTGAAGGTATCTTACTATCCAAATAAGGATAGTATGAAGCATAATAGGATTCCTGATTTCAGGACACTGAGACGCTCGCCTACCTACTCTGCTCCTCCCGTTCGTCTCTTCCTCTCTGCTCGCCCTATCTTTCACTCGATCCGGCTCTAGAGCACGCCGATTCCGTCCAAATAGAAGCACGATCGTAATCACAAGTGCAAATTCGGGCGGCTGCAATTTCTTTTTTTTTTTTTTCGTTCAGAAATGAGCATGAGGAGGATGACGGTGGTAGTCGGAAGAGGTACTGAAGGCTTCGGACGACATAGCGAATATTTGCAGCGGGATTTACGTCATTTTTCTGTCGAAAGCAGCGGACCGCAGGAGATAGCGAATGGTCGCGGAAAGCAAGTAGGTGCCGCGAATTTTTTCTGCCGTGGTTCTACCGCAATGTCCCAAACAATGGTTTAATAACTTTGTATAAAATAAAGGAACAGTACCGCCGTCCCAAACGCACCCTTAGACTCACTACAGGGTGCAGAAAATGTTTGGACAGCAAGCTAAGCTAGTGGTTTAAGTCACATAGTCGCTTAGGAAGGTTGCTAAAGCTTGGACAGCACTAAGACACCAAATGAACTGCTCTTAATGCAACTAAAGGGTGCAGATTTTGTGTGGACAGCAAACCACAACAGTTGGTGAAGATGCCTAGGTGCTTAGGATGGGTTTTGGGAAGTGGACATGATGGGGATATCAGCAGCGATTTCGACACATGTACCTTCAGGAGATGCTGGAGATCGACGGCCATGATCATGATTTGTATTTTCATCATTTTATGTAGTAGTTTATTTTTTATTTTATGTTTTTACCCTTATGGGTATTTGGTAGCTATTGTAGCCCAAGGGGCATTTTAGTACTTTACTTTTTTTTGTCATTTTGAGGCCTATTTATATGGCCCTTTTTTCATGTAAGTTTAGTTTTGATGAATAAAAATTTACTATTATGTGTTCTCTTAGTGAGTCCAAGAAGATCTCTTGGTGAGTTCTTCACCCTCCTCGATCTCTTAGTGAGTTCGCCGGAGAAGACTAGATCTCTTTGTGAGTTCTAGTTTTCGTACTACCTAATCTTGTGAAAATTCAAGGTGAGGACATTTGAGGTTAGTAAATCCGTAGTCGTCGAAGCCTTGAAAATCCCCTCGTCTTTTCCCCTTGCTCTTGCCGCCGCCCACTCCAAGCAGCTCAAAGCCGCCGGCCACCCTGCAACCATTTTTCCGCCGGCCAGATCAGCCGCCGCCGGCCTCCCTCCGGCCAGCCTCCCGCCGGCCAGCCCAGCAGCCCCCTTTCCCGCCGCCCCTCCCATCTTGAATTCCTAGTGTTTGAATTTCAAACCTTGTTAAACACTTTCCTAATTGGCTCCCTCTCATTATGGGAGCTCATTATTGAAATTAAATCCTCATTTGAATTTCAAATTTGATCCCCCTCTTGAGAATTGGAATTTGAAATTCAAAACTCCCAAGAAACTTTGATTGCTTTCCTAAAATAGATCCTTAAATCTAGGCAATTATCTTTACTGCATTTTAAAGCTAATTTGAAATTTCAAAGCATTGCCTATTATCTCCACCCGTGAAAGGAAACTTTCCTTTGTTGAAATCTGAATTGATTACAGATTTTAATACAAATCTGTCATTTAAACCTATGGGCCCCACTAGCTTATGAGTTTAAACTTTGTCCCTCTCTAGGTGGCCGGCCATTCACTGGGCTAAATTTCTCTTATATGCTATTAATTACTATTCTAATTACTTCCTTATTTTCTCCTGAAATCGCTGCCCCTCATGGGATTAATGTAAATCCTCAATTAATTCCCCTCCCACTCCGCCTTAGGGAAATTCAAATTGAGATTGAACGTTGGTCTGAAGCCTCCACCTAATTCAGCCGTCCCCTCTTCAAATCTGCTGCTGCCCTGAGGTTCTGCTTGCTGTCCCCTTATTTCAACAAAATATCTTGCTGTCCAGCACTCTGGAAGACCACACTTTGCTGTCCCAAGTTCCCAGCAGCTTAGAAGAGCATTCCAACGTTTCTTGCACCTAAAAGGTTGCTGTCCAAGATCTGTCCAAGACCAAACTGCAGCTGTCCAGAGAAATTCTGCATCTCTTCCTGCTGTCCAGCCAGTCGGGAGAGCTTCGGATGCTGTCCTAAAGTTTCCGCTTGCTGTCCACCACATCAAGTAGGGTTTTGGTTGCCGTCTACTTCATCTCAAGCATTCAAACAGCCACTAAAGCTTCAAGTCTTCTATTTCTTTGGGTAAACTCATCATCCGACCCTTTTATCTTTGTAGTTACTTCTCTATTGTTGTGATATCTTGATTCATGGAAATCATGCTAATCTTCTCCGCTAAAACCTAGTAATTGGATGAGTTGTGAGGGATCTTCTCATAACAACTAATCTTATTGTTAGTCTAGGGATATTTGTGGAAAATCATTCATGTACGCAACATTAGATTGACTTGATTGTTATATGATCTTAACTCTTACCCGTGTGATTCAACCGTAAGCTCGTTTTTCCGTTCTTAATGTTTTATCTCGTCGTTCAAATTATTATAAAGACATAATTATTTGTTCTATCTAAAATTAAGCGTGCAAGCTTTCATTACGAAACCCATCATCGCATGTACGTTTCACATCATCTTGGTATCAGAGCATGGCTAGCATGCTTGACTTGTGCTAGATGCATCCTAGGGTCTAGTTTCTCATTGTAGTTTGAAATTTTCATGCATATCAATGCGTAGATAGGACATGTTCACTGTTTTCACTGCTGTAGTCGTAATTCCTGCATGCATTCATTAAGGTTTAAGACATTCTAGGTAGTGTAAGAGTGCTGCCATTAAACCTACCTTGTTTCTATTTGATTAGGGTGCTACACCTTGGTTTAACACTGCTGCCCTCACTGTTACAGTAGTTGTTAGGCATCGTTTAGTGAACTTTTAGTCGTTGTTGGGTGCTGTCCACTCCCTTGATACTTTCCAAACACCTAGACAACTTAGGCAACGACTGAATATTGCTGTCCAGAAATTTGCGGCACCTTTTCTGTGGCCTTAGGTGACCCTAGAACTGATGTAAAACTACTAGGAGTTACGTTCAAAATTAAAAAGAGAATCGTGAAAGTTTGCTTTTATAATTTTATGGGATCATGCAAGATTGAGTTAAGATGTCAAAACGTCAACTTTGCTTAGGCGAAAGAGTTGCAAACTAGATTAACCAAAACGATTCTTTCAAAGTTCTAGGCGAATTAGTATGCAAAGTACGACAACAAAACCCAACGTTTAGCAATGAGAAGTTCACCTTGGGGCCGTATCACTCAAGAGGTAGTGGACTTTTGGCGGAGATAGAAGATCCAAGAGATGAAAGAAGTTACCACTAGGGAGAGGGCGCCAAAGAACTTCGTCGAAGGAAAAGTTGCCGGTTGGGATGGAAGTCGTAGACGACCGTTGAGGCTCCAAGTGCGCTTTGAAAGTCTTCGGTCGTAGATGCTTGCAAGGATTGGCACGACTCTATCCACGTATTCCTCCACGGTAGTTTCGTCTTCAAACCCTACGTCGAAGCAAGGCGACCGTAGGATGTCGACGCTTCCGTCGGCTAGGAAAACTATACCCCACTCAAGCTCCGGATCCGCCATACATGCTTGGCGTGGAGATTTCTTCAAGGAGAGGAGGGGTAGACGGCGGGATCTCCAAGGAATAGGTGTTCGGCCAAAGAGAGAGAGAGGAGGCGGGTGCAAGGTGGGAGAGAGGTTAGGTGGGGTGAGGTGGCAAGCAATTTACTAAAATCTGAAATTAATTCTCAGATTTTAGTAAGATTGGAGGGAAAAATTTGAATAGAGAATTCAAATTAGGATGGAGTTAAGAGGGGGTTTAATGAGCCATTAAAGGGGCTCATTAAAAGGTGGCCGGCGGCATGCTTAGAGGGAGATTAGGGTTAGCCAAATTAAAACTGATTGTAATTTCAGTTTTAAGTAAAATGGGAGGGAAAATTATTGAGTTCAAATAAGGAGTCCAAAACGGTCAAGGCCTTAATGTCGCATTTAATGGGGAATTCTCCATGAGGAGGCCGGCGGCATGCTTGGAAGAGGGAGGGGAAATTGAGGGGAGAGGTTTCTAATTTAAGATGATGATGTGGCGACTCATTCAAGATTTCAATTTAAATTAAATTGAAATTGGAATTTTGTCATGAAAAACTTTCCAAATTTGGAAATTCCAAATTAGGAAAGATTTTGAAATTTGAAATTCAAATTTCAAAGTTCAAGAGGGCATTGAGGTGGGGTGGACGGTTAAGGTGGGGTTGCCGGCGGGGTGGTTGGTCGGAGCCGGGGATGTGGCCGGCGGTGGAGGTCCAATGGGCGACGGCAAGTGGAAATGGGGGGTTTGTTTTGTGGAGGATGGGAGGGAGATGGATATGAAAACGAGCGAGAAGATAAAGGAACTCTAACCACGAATCGAGGACTCTTCCGACGATTGGTGGGCCTTGCGAATTGCTCCACTCGAGCTCTCCTCCTTCTCAAGCACTCATGCAAGACGAAGTAGAAACAAAGCACAATTCTCATTCAAATATTCATTAGTTATTACAAGAGAAAAGACCCATATATATAGGTCTCAAGCATACATGAATAGATAAAGACTAAATTGCCCTCAGGGCCCCAACATGACTCAACTCAACATAAGGGTACAATAGGAAAATATAAAAATAAAAATGCATAAACAATTAGAAAAATAAGCTCTGAATCGTGGCCATCGATCGGTGATGCACATGTTTGGACTTTGGATCGATGTCCTCATCAAGAACCTATCTTAAGTTGCTGTCCACACCTTATAAGCTGCCCTCAACACTTAGACAACTTACGCCATTGTGTTAGGTTGTTGTCCATTTAATTTATGCACCTTTTTAGTAGCTGTTTTGGCGAGATTTAGGTAGTATTCACCTGCTGTCCACACTCTAGACTCCACCCAAATTGCTTAGATAACGTCGTCCATCACTCTAGTTTGCAGTCCCGTTCTTCCAACTGTTGTAGCTTACTGTCCAGTATTTTTCGGCACCTTTTGGCAAGTCGAAATAGTGTTTTCCCTTTGTAGAATGTGGTACTGTGCACCCAATCTTCATTAGGTTTCACTTGACGCTTTTCAATGGACCCGATAAGACTCCAAAAGAGTTTAGATGACATCGTTAACCTAGTGGGCACTATGACTAGAATTATGACGGAGAAACCTGTTGACTATCCCCACTCAACTTATCAACCTAGACCTGATCCTAGGCAGCAAAGACCTCACTTAGAGTTACCTTACCGTCTACCCACCTTTGATGGTTCCTCGGACCCTTACTACCTTAGGGATTGGGTTAGACAACTAGAGGATTATTTTGAATCTTGTCATATCCCTGAGTCCCACCAGATTAGGATCGCTAAGTCTCACCTTAAAGGTCGAGCTCTTCAATTTTGGATGAAATTGGAAGATCATAGAGAGTTTCGCGGTGAGTACCTTACTTGGAGAGACATGAGACGAGAACTTAAGTTGAAATACCGATCCTCTACTAGTGACCACCATCTAGAGCATCACCAGACCTCGTTTGTTGGGACAACCCGTGGACCTTACTGTGGTCAAGACCACCCACCCATTAGTAACATCCGGGTTGCTGCCCCACCCTTTAGGTCCTCACTTAACCTTGATGGCCGACCCTCTACTGGGTCTTCTGTTAGACCAATCTCTTATGACTCCCCACTTGGACCCAATTCTAGCCGTTCCAGTCAACCTTTAGCCTCCCCAATCCTCAACCCTGCAAGTGTAAGTTTAATAAATAATTGCAGTAAAGAGAAGAAATCCTTTGAACATATAACTGAGTGCATCCATTTCGTGGATGCTAATGATATTAAGGATAATGAAGACGTATTTGAGGATGGAACAAGAGTAATTGAATCAGACTCCCTGAATGACTTAAACCCTGAACTAGGAAAGTTAGAACCTTTGAATGACGACACCTTAGCCCACCCCGATCCTAGTCTCCTCGAGGATAAGTCTTTAGACAAAGTATGCTTGGATGATAATAGTGTGATCTCGCAACCGGACTTCGAACACTTTGGATTTAATTTTGGAAGATCCTGAGTTAGTTGTAACACCTACTGAGATTATTCCGGATAATTATGATAATTATGATTTAATTTTGGATAATTCTGATGACGACTTAGATAATCTCGAGTTGGAAGAAAGTCAATCGAATTTATCACCGGATTCAAGTGAAACAGAACCCATGAATCTTAGGGTCGCAACCAAACCCGAGTCTCTGTCGGAAGACTGTACTTTGAGTCTGAAAGTTTTTGAGCCTAATTTGTACAATAAATCATCTTTTGATTTATTGGAGCCTATTTTAGGAGTTACCCCTTTGGATTTACTTTTGAAGGAGTTTGTCCTTCCTGATTGGGCTTACCACATCACTCCGCCTACCGACTGGAATGAGAATATTAACCCACACTTTCATGTTGTGCCCATATCTACTCTGGACACGATACCCGACTTTTGAGTCCCATACCTGCTGGTGATTCTTTGGGCTATGTTATTATGGTTGAGAGTGATGACCCATCGTCCTATCATACTCCTGATTCTTACATGTTGCCTGCTACATCCCTGTCTTTCCCTGTTAAGGACCTTCCCTCTCCTAGTTGGCTGACCTTACTAGATCACCTTACTACCCCTGGGAGACTGTCTGTGACCCGAGCTAAGATGCCCTATGGGGATGCCCTTTTAGCTAAGGATGTCTTCATTGCTCCCCCTACCCCAGTTCCCTTAGACCGAACACTTTAAAACCACTCTTTTTGTGACTTGTCCACTTTTTCTAGCTGTGTTCGTGTGAGTTAGTATGTGTTGTTGTGGTAGTCTGTTGTCTTCCTAAATTCTCTTTGTTTAAAGTTTGTGTGTGAATCCACTTTTCATTCATCTTGGTCAAATCTCTTGCACCACTTCATTATCATATTAGTTATCTTGTTGAGTCTTGAATTGTAGACATAATTTTACATAGCACATGCCGCATTTACATCGCATCAGCATGACCTACTTATGGAAATTGCACGCCTAATTAAACAGAATGATAATAATTATAGACTTTATGCTGAATTCAAAACGACAATTTAAAACTTTTGAGATTGGTAATTCAGCGACAGTGCGGATTCGTCCGGCGCAGTTCCCACAAGGAACTGTAAGGAGTCACATGCTAGGAGTGCGGGACCAATTAAAACAGTCAAGAAAATCACTGATAGCGCTTACGTAAAGGCTCTGCTTGCAGAGTTCAACATTTATCCCTCTATTAACATAGAAGATTTAGTAACCTATGAGGGTCCAGAGTTTAACCCACCACCTCCACTTCAAATTAAAGCCTTGTGTGAACCACCTTGTGAGAACCCCAAAGCCTACCTCTACTTCCAAAATTATTCCCAAAATTCCGATAGCGGAGAAGGTTGACATGATTCATAGTGATGATATTATTGCCACAAGAGAGGGTGGACGAAGAAGATACTTGACTAGGTGAAGAGGTGAACCAAAGTCAGAGGATACGAGGTCAGAGTGCGAGGAGCTACATCCGATAGACCCAGATCTCCTAGAGCTGTACGAGGGCTCCATAGATATTTACTCGACGGGGTCGAGTTTTCTCCCACCTGGGGAGAATGATGGGGACATCAGTAGCGATTTCGACACATGTATCTTCAGGAGATGCCGGAGATCGACGGCCACGATCATGATTTGTATTTTCATCATTTTATGTAGTAGTTTATTTTTTATTTTATGTTTTTCCGTTTTTACCCTTATGGGTATTTGGAAGCTATTGTAGCCCAAGGGACATTTTAGTACTTTACTTCTTTTTTTTGTCATTTTGAGGCCTATTTATATGGCCCTTTTCTCATGTAAGTTTAGTTTTGATGAATAAAAATTTACTATTATGTGTTCTCTTAGTGAGTCCAAGAAGATCTCTTGGTGAGTTCTTCACCCTCCTCGATCTCTTAGTGAGTTCGCCGGAGAAGACTAGATCTCTTTGTGAGTTCTAGTTTTCGTACTACCTAATCTTGTGAAAATTCAAGGTGAGGACATTTGAGGTTAGTAAATTCGTAGTCGTCGAAGCCTTGAAAATACCCTCGTCTTTTCCCCTTGCTCTTGCCGCCGCCCACTCCAAGCAGCTCAAAGCCGCCGGCCACCCTGCAACCATTTTTCCGCCGGCCAGATCAGCCGCCGCCGACCAACCAGCCGCCGGCCTCCCTCCGGCCAACCTCTCGCCGGCCAGCCCAGCAGCCCCCTTTCCCGCCGCCCCTCCCATCTTGAATTCCTAGTGTTTGAATTTCAAACCTTGTTAAACACTTTCCTAATTGGCTCCCTCTCATTATGGGAGCTCATTATTGAAATTAAATCCTCATTTGAATTTCAAATTTGATCCCCCTCTTGAGAATTGGAATTTGAAATTCAAAACTCCCAAGAAACTTTGATTGCTTTCCTAAAATAGATCCTTAAATCTAGGCAATTATCTTTACTGTATTTTAAAGCTAATTTGAAATTTCAAAGCATTGCCTATTATCTCCACCCGTGAAAGGAAACTTTCCTTTGTTGAAATCTGAATTGATTACAGATTTTAATACAAATCTGTCATTTAAACCTATGGGCCCCACTAGCTTATGAGTTTAAACTTTGTCCCTCTCTAGGTGGCCGGCCATTCACTGGGCTAAATTTCTCTTATATGCTATTAATTACTATTCTAATTACTTCCTTATTTTCTCCTGAAATCGCTGCCCCTCATGGGATTAATGTAAATCCTCAATTAATTCCCCTCCCACTCCGCCTTAGGGAAATTCAAATTGAGATTGAACGTTAGTCTGAAGCCTCCACCTAATTCAGCCGTCCCCTCTTCAAATCTGCTGCTGCCCTGAGGTTCTGCTTACTGTCCCCTTATTTCAACAAAATATCTTGCTGTCCAGCACTCTGGAAGACCACACTTTGCTGTCCCAAGTTCCCAGCAGCTTAGAAGAGCATTCCAACGTTTCTTGCACCTGAAAGGTTGCTGTCCAAGATCTGTCCAAGACCAAACTGCAGCTGTCCAGAGAAATTCTGCATCTCTTCCTGTTGTCCAGCCAGTCGGGAGAGCTTCGGATGCTGTCCTAAAGTTTCCGATTGTTGTCCACCACATCAAGTAGGTTGCCGTCTACTTCATCTCAAGCATTCAAACAGCCAGTAAAGCTTCAAGTCTTCTATTTCTTTGGGTAAACTCATCATCCGACCCTTTTATCTTTGTAGTTACTTCTCTATTGTTGTGATATCTTGATTCATGGAAATCATGCTAATCTTCTCCACTAAAACCTAGTAATTGGATGAGTTGTGAGGGATCTTCTCAGAACAACTAATCTTATTGTTAGTCTAGGGATATTTGTGGAAAACCATTCATGTACGCAACATTAGATTGACTTGATTGTTATATGATCTTAACTCTTACCCGTGTGATTCAACCGTAAGCTCGTTTTTCCGTTCTTAATGTTTTATCTCGTCGTTCAAATTATTATAAAGACATAATTATTTGTTCTATCTAAAATTAAGCGTGCAAGCTTTCATTACGAAACCCATCATCGCATGTATGTTTCACATCAGGACAGCACCTAAACACTAGGTTGGGGTCACCTAAAGCTCTTTAAATGTTGCAGAAATTTTCTGGACAGCACACTACAATGCTGAAATAATTGCGTTAATTGTTGGGTTAGGTGTCTAGAATGTGGACAGCGCTTAAGTACATGAAATGTTAACCTAAAACCCACTAAATGCGTGCAGGAATTATAAAGACAGCAGTGAAAAAACAGGGAATAAACTTAGATATGTGATGATATGCATGCAAACATTAAACTATAACGCAAGGTTAGACCCTAAGATGTATTTCTAATATGTCATGCATGCTTACCATGCTCTGATACCAAGATAATGTGAAACGATCATCCAAAGATGATATACTTGATGAATTTGCACGCTTAATTTTTAGAAAGAACAAATAATTATATATTTATAATGATTTGAACGACGAGATAAAACATTAAGAGCGGTAAAGCGAGCTTAGGCTAAATCACATACAAAGGATTTAAGATCGTAAAACATTCAATTTAATCTAACGACGCATACATGATTGACTTTCAACGATGAATCCCTAAACTAACAGTGAGATTAATCGCTACAATAAGATCCTTCACACAACTCTTCTAATTACTAGGCTTTAGCGGAGAAGCATTAACATGATCGTCATGAATTTACTAGACCACAATTGAAAAGCACTTCAAAGAGAAAAGAGTCGGGGAAGAGTTTACCCAAAGACAAATGGTGCCAAAGTGTAGTCCATTGAGTAGCCCATATATCTGTCGGTGGTCTTCCAAAGTGTTGGATAGCAGGATATCTTTGCTGGCATAAGGGGACAGCAAGCTGTATGCTGAAATCTGAAGACAGCAGAGAAAAACTGCCTACAGGAATTCTGGACAGCAAATTCAGTCTTCCAACGGTGCAGGACAGAGCCAAAATTTGAGAGAAATCTCAGGATTCTAGGCTTAGGAGCAAGGGGAATTGAGAGGGAGAGGTGGTCGGTTAAGAGAGGAATCCAGGATTTACTTCCAGAAATAAAAGAAACAGAATTTGGAAGGAATTTACGGTAGTGGGGCCTTGAGGGGAATTTCGGCCAAAGGGAAAAGTCTCAGGTTTTGGAATTATTTTCAAAGAGCTTTTGAGTGAATGAGGGAAGTAATTAGGAGCATTAATTGGCTCTTAATTAGGCAAAGGAAAGAGGAAGAGGGGGCCGGCCTAGGAGAGGGAGGGAGAGGGGTTTCATTTCAAATAGGTGGGCCCCAATTAATTAAGTGAATTAATCCCTAAATCTGAATTTAAATTTCAGATTTAAAGCTGCGATTAATTCCTTAATGACAGGAGGAAATTGAGGGGGCATTTAACTCCTAATGCAAATTTGAATTTTGGATTTGAAACTCCCTCCAAGTGACCTCTCCAAATTAGGAAACTAATCAAATGCAATGAGGGAAAATGGAGGGGGTGGAGGAGGGGTTATTGCGGGCGGGTGGTGGCAAAGGGGAAGGCCGGCGGCTGGAGGCCGGTGGTGAGTGGAGGTGGCCGGTGGCTTTGGGGCCAAGTGTGCCGGCGGGTGGGTGGGGGAAACAGTAGAGGAGAAGATATGAGATAGAAAACCAAGAGCTCCACCAAGGGGCTGTTGGGTATTGCTTGGAGCCTCTCCTAGGCTTTCCTCACTTGAGAACTCACAAAGAGATCCAAAACCAAAATTTTCATTAACAATAATCATCATCCCTTTCCAAGAGGAAGGGGAAGGCTTAAATAGCCAAATACATAAAGGAAAATAAAAAGACATAATTGCCCATAGGGCAAATATAAGACAAAGCCCTCAAGTGAGGGTAGAAAGGGAAAAGTATAAATAGCAAATCAAATACACCAAATAAATAGACACGATCGTAGCCGTTGATCTTCGATGTCCTCATCACAAAGTTCTTAGGAAAACTTCTCCATCAAAATCCATGAAGTCCTCTTGCCTTCCCAAATGGGTTGTTGCTGAGAAGCTCAGATGCATCTTGGCATCAACTGTCAAAATAGGCGCCACTTTATTGTAACTAAATCAAGGATTCAAGATTGAACCCCTAAATTCTTGAAATAGATTTTTCCATCTTTTGTAAATGATGTCCCCTCTTATAAAGGGAATCTCACATGAATACTACGGGACAAATAGTTCCTTTTGCAATTACGTAAAAGAGAGACTAAAGAAAGAAATCTCATAAAAGAGAGAGATTTCTCCTACCTCATTTTATAATTACCTAGTTCATTATATATGTTAAATGAAACAATAGTTTCTTGCCTCCAAATAAGAATCTAGATCAACCCTTGTTTCCCAAAACAATGAATTGCCAGCATAATATGTTGGTCGAATCTCTTCCTAGGGTTTTAGGTTGTTTGGATCAATAGTTAGAATAATTGATACATATAAATGCGTATTATGTACGTATTTCTTTTACCATATACTGACATATCTCAATACTACTTTTCATGGCTTGTTATATCCCCATTTGAATCATGCTTCATGTTTCATAGAAAAGCCAAAAGAAAGATGCGATTTAGAGAGAGAGGATTGGATAAAGGAGGATTGGAGAAAGTAGGATGGGATTAATTGGGGTTCTATGAGAGTTCTAATGGACCAGCCGATTTGATTGGGAGGGAATCAATAAATTTTCTAATCAAGAGGGGGCTGTTTAGGAATGTTCTTAATCAAAGGGGAATTATTTAAGGAATGTTTAAATTACAATTATGAGGGAATTATTTAAGTAAGAGAACTAATTTGAATTCAAAATCTAAGAGGAAATTATTTAGGAAAAATGAGGAGGAATTAAGGGGGGAGGGATTGTTTAGGAAAGTTTTAATTATAATTGAGAGAGAATTAATTAGGTAAATAAATCTAAAATGGAATTATTTAAGAAAAGGGGGCTGATTTAAGAGAGAATTTGGGAGCCTATTTAATGCTAACAATAGGGTGATTTTAGATTAAGTTTTGAGATTTTGCTGAATTTAGTTTATTCTTAGGTTATTTGGGCTCTAGCCAGTGGCTAGGGATTTGGGAGAGCCAAATCTTCCTCTCCAATTGAAGATCCAATTGTTCTTGCTCTTTTCTTTCATATATTTGTAATAAAAATAGTTTTGGTGTATTTTCTTCTAAATTTCTTATTGTCGTTTGCTGATTTCGAGGAAATTGCATCCACTTCCTATCAAAGTGGTATCAAAGCACTTTTTAGGACCTATGGCGGTAAAGAAAGTTGATGCCTTGGAAGAGCGTCTTAAAGGAAAAGTTGACCAATTTAAATCGGCGTTTGAGGATAGAATGACATCAATGGAGGAAAAATTTTCCAACCTAGAAGGAATGATAAGGAAACTATTGGAGCTTCACACCCAACCGATAACATCGGAGGCAAGAGCACCGTTTGATTGGATTTGAAAGTGGGGGGAAACCCTAATATAGGGATGATGAGGGAGGATCGGGAGGAAGATGTTTTGGGGAAGGATTGGAGCCACTTCCGAGGAGGGAAAAGGGTGAATGAGTGAGATTTTTGATGGAGCTGGAAAGTTTGGAAGGAGGTGGAGAGAAGATAAAAGCACCAGATATGGTTCAAACACTCCTACAACAGTATCGAGAGGTGTTCCAGCTAGTTAAGGGTTGCCTCCTACATCAGTCTCACCTATTAGTGTTCATTTGTACCATCATCCCCAAATCCAGAAGGATGAGATCGAGAGATTGATTACGGAGAAGCTGTAAAAAGGGATCATTCGACCCAATGTCAATCCATTTTTCAGTCTAGTGCCAAGGTTTAAAATTGCGTAAATAAGCCTTGAGGCGGTTTTCGTCCGTGAGGCGAGGCGTAAACCTCGAGGCCGTCTGAGGCGTAAGCCTCACGGACGCAGAATTGCATAAATGAGAATTTAAGGGTTTTAGCAGATAAATAATAGCAAGATTCAATCATACAATAAAAACATCTAAATGATAAGTGGAATTAGTAAAAATTAAGAAAAAAGATGCAATAAAAGCATGTTCTAAAGCTCAAAACCATAAAATTATAGTCTATCAGAACTCCCAAAATACAATTAAGAAGGAACATATAAAATCCAATCATATCCCGCTCAGTACCGAGCATGTACCGCTCGGTACCGAGCGGTACTGGAAGTTTAAACAGTGGTCGAACAGCTTATACTGATTGGTTCGGTGAATTTTAACCCACCGTGGGACCGGGTTGATGAGGCGTACGCCTCACCTATAATTGCGCAATTGCGCCTTAGACCAGGTGAGGCGTACGCCTCTGCAAAGAGGAAAATTGCGTAAGCCTCGAAGCGTATTTGAGGCAAATTGCACAGAGGTGCGCCTCTTATTGCGCAATTTTAAACAGTCTAGTGCTATTAGTCAAGTGCTTCAATAGCAGTTTCCTTCGTTCCACCTTGAGGACAATGTGGCAATTTGGGAGGGATTATTGATGGACCGGCCGATTTGATTAGGAGGGAATAAGGAAGTTTTCTAATCAAGAGAGAGCTGCTCAGGAAAGTTCTTAATCAAAGGGGAAATATTTATGAATGTTTAAATTACGATTGAGAATAAATTATTTAAGCAAGAGATCTAATTTGAATTCAAAATCTAAGAAGAAATTATTTAGGGAAAATGAAGAATTAAGAAGAGGATTGTTTAGGAAAGTTGTAATTATAATTGTGAGGGAATTAATTAGGGAAATAAATCTAATTTGAATTCAAATCTAAATGGGAATTATTTAGGGAAAGGGGGCTGATTTGGGGGTGAATTATGGGAACCTATTTAAGGCTAACAATAAGGTGATTTCAGATTATGTTTTGAGAATTTGCTGAATTTAGTTTATTCTTAGGTTATTTGGGCTCTAGTGGACGGCTAGGGATTTGGGATAGCTGAGTCTTCCTCTCCAATTGAAGATCCAACTGTTCTTGCCATTTTCTTTCATATATCTTAATAAAAATAATTTTGGTGTGTTTTTCTTCATAATTTCTTATTATCGTTCACTGATTTCGAGGAAATTGCATCCACTTCCTATCAAGTTTCTGAATGGTTTGTGATAGGAAATACTTGAGTTCGCAAGTAACCCTAACGGGAAATACTTGAGTTCGCAAGCAAACCTAAAAAGATTGGAAGAAAAATAACAAGAGATACTAGAGAAATTTGAAGGAAATCCTCAAAAACAGTATAATTTTATTATAAGAACTAAAGAAAAACAAATCACTAAGCAAGATACAATTGATCCTCAATTCGAGAGGAGGATCGTCTCTCCCAAATCTCTAGATGATGAATCTAGAGTCCAACACCCCGAAAGAACTATAAGAGAAACAATAATCAAAAACATGCCTAGCCCTAGCCCCTTCATGTCCTTTAAATAGCCCTCTCCACCTCCTTAAAAACTTCCTAATACAAGATATTATTTATTTAATACAAAAGATATCAAATCTTTTTAATTAATTAAATCCACTTTCCTAATATAAGTTATTATTTATTTAATACAAAAGATATCAAATATTTTTAATTAATTAAATCCAAAACAAATTGGGCGTGGGCCCCTCCCTTAAGCGGTGCAGGAAGGAGGCGGTTTGACCCGCCTCCTGTAGACAAGTGCCGACCCCATCTGGGCCGGCTGAGGCTGAATCGGTTCCTGGGGAACCAACATATCAGTTTGCTAGAGTTCATTTAAGCCAAATAATATGTAGTAGCAAGCCGAAACTATAAACAAGGCAACAAATCAATTCCATGAACCCAAGTCATGAATAGCTCATTTTCCACACAATCGTATTCGGTTTCAGAACTTCACTCATTGTCCTGATGTGTTGGGCTTCCTAGCCAATGAAAGAACCAAGCACTGGCCACTTAAATCCCTGGTGTCGTTTTCATATTCTTCAGTATTCTCCAATGAATGATTTTATATATCAAAGTCTCAAAGATATATTATTTTGTTTGAAATCAAACCAAAGAGTATTTAAACTGACAAAAATGTAGATATGTAAACTAGGATGGGTTCTACTAGAATAGCCAAACTTGAAAGCCTCAAGAAGGATTGACAAACATGCATATATTATGATAAATATTTGGGAAAGATATAAGTTAGCAGGTGATTTCATCTAGAAAAGCAATATGCAAGGGTTGCAGTTAGCAGGTGATTTCATCTAGAAAAGCAATATGCAAGGGTTGCCTCATTCTCTTTCCCCTAAATTGCCAACTTAGAGTATAGATCATTCCTTACACATCAACCATGTTTCCTAGTTGGAAACCATCGTTTGATCAATTACATAAAATATAAGATTATTGTGCTCCTTTGAGTGATCGCAAACCTATTAAAAAATGAGAAACAAATTATTTTTTATCCCTTATTACATAGGATATTGTATCCTGCTCCTACCCTCTTACCCCTAAATTGCCAGCCTTTGTAGAGCATAGATCATTTCTAACATATCAATCATGTTTATCGGTTGGGGTTTTGTTTGATTAATTACATAAATATGAGATTACGGTGCTCCTCTAAGTGATTCCAAGCTTATCTGTAAAAGAGAAATAGATTCTTTTTTTCTCTCTTGTAATACAGGATGTCTTAGGGTCCAAGATTTACTAATTAAAATCTAATATGAGATTTGCAAGGAAATACAAAAATATCACATTTTGTAATTTCACAACTGTTAATTTGAACAAATGTTAGTTATTTTTTATACAAAAATATAAAACACATTTATTCATCTAAAAAATAATGTTGAAGTCATCAAAATCTAAAATTTCACAAGAAAATTGAAAACAAACATAAAATTCTACAACAATTAATATTCACATCATTAAAAGGAAAGTTGACATATATCAAACTTGATAAAATCTCAGTTACAAAAACCAATCACTAGATAGTTTAGAAGAAGAACAACGGTGTAAATTACAAATTGAAAAACCAAGGCATTCATAGCATTGAATAATTGAATAAATTTTTTTTGTATATAATGCTCAATGTCAATTCTTCCTATGCATCGTAAGTTTTTCCAATAACTTCCACGGGATGAAACCCAAAAAGACCCAAAATAATTAACTTGTCAACATACCTTAAAATATAGCATAATCTTAAAGGTTTCAAATCAACATATTTAAAATCCAATACGAATCAACAACTTCCCCATTCTAGTTTCTAAAAAATTGTGGGTTCCAACATTTAAAAAACACAATTTTAGCAATTTCAAAAAATTCCAAACCCGAATGTGGCAATTCTGAATATTCTACAAACAATGCAATGCCTGACAGAGAACCAAAAAAAAGAAAATTTCAAACTTTGAACAAAGCTACAGAGCAAAATATATAAACCATCAAACAAAGACTAGAAATGTCTAGGGTGAATTGTCGTCGCAATGGGAAAGCTGCATGATGGAAGGAATCAACGACAATCCAGTAACAGTGAACTTCCAAATCAGTGGATCAACAAAATAGAGAATTGGTTATCTGCTGAATCAAGGAATTGGAATAATTGAAAAGGGGAATTAAGGGTTGAATTGAAATGACTTGCAACAGTAAATCAAACCTAATGAAATACTAGAGAAAACATCACATTGTTATATAAACCAACATCATAGGCATGTTTTACACTACAATAAACTAGAAAACATAAACCAAAGAAATAAAAGAACTAAAATAACATCAATTCACATGATTTGTACTTTGAAGGAATAAACTTTTATATTTGCATCATCTTATATGCTAGAAACATAAAGCGGTGTTTTCCATAGCAAAACAGTCTACCAATATGTAGGCCAAGCATGGTCATCTTTGTGATAAAAAGATGATATTTTAGTAACTATGTTGCACTGATTAAGTTATGATGGTATGACAAGCTAGTGTCCATCACATATCTTACCAACCTGCATTACTAAAACTCAAAAGCAAAATTATTTGCTTACATGATCCATTAGAAGTCGTAGAAAATGTGATTGCAAATTCCTAGTTATTTTGTAACACAATTCACATGCACTTCAAAAATATGTGATTCTAGAACAATAACCAACTTCATTTTTCAGCTACAACTCAAAAGATACATAGGTAGGAAATCCAAAAACTACTTGAGTTGCACTCCACACATAATTCTGAGATTGCCAAATAAAATACTTTCACTACTATAGCCAAGTATATATGACATTAAGGTATAGCGATAGAAGTTACTCTATCACATCTCTTTTGTTAAACAAATTTGATGTTATTAATGCCTAGTCAGCAGCAACGACTTCTAAAGATCTATGGTTTGTTTGTATGACTTCAACTGAAAATAAGCTTAGCAGGAAGCTAGTTAAGATAATAAGCAAAGGCTAGGCAATTAAAAAAAAAAAGACAACACCACCTAAGTTCTGAAGAGTGTTCCCTTGGGCAAGGCTTGACCTTGTCCTAGTTTATATACTGCTAACGAAGGAAAGTTTCAGTGAATTGAAAATATGCAAATTTTTTGGAAGGGAGGTGATAATGCCTTCAGCTAGAGTTGTTAACTGTATAAATTGTGAAACTAGCTCCTACATCAAACTAGCATTTCGATATAAATTGGAAGATGGATAGCTCTATCATCCCCACGCAGGGACAATTATTTTCAATAATATCCTCAATAGCTTTGCATGACCTGCAACTACATGTTTCCTGAAAATCCTTAAAAAAAATGTTTCCCATCTGCTGTCACCATTGAACACCTAACTCATGTTTCAGTGATTTACTGTAATGATTGATCCATCAATAAGGCCAAAGATCAGTCAAAAAATACAAGGATAAGATAATACTAGCATACAGATATTACATGCAAACTATTCAATTTAACTTCAAGAACATCTGTATCACTTCAAAACCCTGAGATATGAACAGTGACAAAGTTAATGATTATGCTGAAGCTCGGGAAAGGAATAGTACAATGAACATGAAGATACTGAGAGTAATCTCAATATCATCTCATTAGTTAAAATGTAAGAATCTAATAGGTGCTCAAGAACCTAGGAGAAACGTAAATGATATTAAATTAGCGAAAGCTAAAAAAACATGACCACACTGTTAAATCTAACATCACCTTCTCCACAAAAGGAAGATCCAAGTAGTCTGGTCCACCAATACTCAAATTGAGCACATCCATGTTGGTCGCAATAGCGTAATTAAATGCATCCAGAAACCATGATGTGTAAGATACCTACAATGGGACTGAATAAAAAATTCTTGTAATCTTGGCAGCGTATATAATCTTTAAAAACAAATAAGTTAAATTTAATGCATGATGATTAGTTTAACATTCTTTGAGGAAATATTGAGAAATTTTTGTACACTCAAAAGAAAGATACAAACTTCAATAAAAGACATAAAAGGTGCCATTTGAAAAGTAAAAGCATGCAACAGTACTGGATAAAGCAATTCAACTGAACTTAGATCTACCAGAAAAACATGGGATGGAGGAATGTATTACTAATGGCTATTCAGAAAGCAACAACAGCATCACATAAGAATGTCATATTAAATTATGTGCATGTTAATTAAAGAATTTAGCACAAGCAAATGCAGGACAATCTGATGCAAGATGACTCAAAATTAGAATTTCCTAATGTAATTAATATGATGCATGATGTGCTTTCATCCAAAGGAATATTGAAGATTCACAGACCACAAATTATCGATTAATCCAACAATTCTCTTCTTCAAATGGAAGCATATAACAGTATAATTTAAAACCAATCGATAATGAAATGATTAAAAATCTTTCAGAATTTCATCAGTAAATCAGAAACAAACATCATCTTTTTCCATTTCAAAGACTTCTATCTTTTATTAGAGTTAGAATTAATTAAATCAAGATTAATAATCAACATGAGAAGTTTTCTATTCCTGTCCTCTATTAGAATTAACATAAACTAAATCAATATTAAAATCATCCCAATAATATGAACTAATCTAAAACTAGGAAATAACATAACCCTTCTTGGCCATCATCTCTAGCATATACTCAACAAAAAAAAAAAAAAAACCGACTATAAAAAAAATAATAATTAATGCTTGACGTGATGCATCTGATGAGAGCAAACACAAAGATACCTCTAAAATAGCCACCAATCTCCAATTATGCAGTAAGAAAATATAGTGATGTCATATATATCTATTTTTTTTGGAATTAACCTAAGCTAAGGGACTGTTTGGTTTGCTTTAAAAAAATGAATGTAAAAAGAATACAATGTAACATGAATATAATGTATTTGAAATATTTGAAGTGGCTTAAGTTAGTGTAAAATTAATACATGAAATTACCTTTTTTTTTTTTTTGGCTTGAAGTAAAATGAAAAGTCCCTCTCAAACTGATGAGGACATCCGACTGTGAAAAGTTTATCAGAGAAGAGGTCGGAGATCTACAGCTAAGATTGGACTACTTTATTTCTGAGCATTTACTTGTATTTGATTTTTATTATGTATTTTTCATTTTTACCCTCACTTGAGGGAGTAGGCTTATGTGGACCCAGGGGAGCACTTTTGTCATTTGATAATTTATTGTATTATGTCTATTTATAGACCTCCCCTCCTCTTTGGGAGGATGTGATGATGATGAATGAAATTTCTGCACTTTGTATCTTGGTGAGTTTTAAGAGATCTTGTAAGAGTTTATGTGAAGCCCCTAGGTGAGGGCCAAACAAGATTCGTCAATCGCAGGAAGCATCTGGGCTCACGGCTTCTCTCCACTGCTGATTTCTCCTCTCCTCAAAATCTCGCCCACACCTTCATCTTCCCCAAAGCTCCAACCAATTGCCCTCCTCCCTCCTAACCGTCAGCCCTCCCCTTGACTGATCCCTAGCTGTCGAAACCCCTCCCTCCCCATAGTCGCCAGCCCTCTCCTTGGTCGACCCCTAACCGCCAGCTCACCTCCCTCATAGCTGCCGACCATCCCCCACTATCCCTTGGCTCCAAAATTTCAAATTGATCCTTCAATACTTTCCAATTTTAGAGCATCAAAAAATTTGGCAAAATCTGAATTCATATTTTAATGCCCTTAAAATATGAAGTTCCTTTTCAGAAAGGAGGAACCATGATAGAAAACTTCCTCCCAATCAACCCATTTGAATTTTGAATGGAGATTTGTCATAAATCTACTTTCCTTAACTAGTGGGCTATGATTGGCAACTCCATTAAGTTCCCAAATCAATTCCCCAATCAATGTTAGCCGCTCTACTCCCTCCCCCCCCCCTCCCTCCCTCCTCCTCCATACACTCGCCCCAAAGCCTTGAACCACTGTTGATGACAAGGCTTACTTGTCACAAGGTGCAACCCCGAACAGCCGACAAACGGATTCCAGAAGATGTTAGAACGAGAACCAGGAATACGAGGATGGTAAACTCTCTTCCTAACCTTATATCTTTGACTCCTCCTCAATCATGGCTTTGTTTGATTATGAAGACTAATTCGCAAAGCATGTGTGATAAGTCTAATTGTTAGTTGAGGGATTATCTTTGAGATCTCGCATTAAGCATGAAATTATTTGACTTGATTATGTTGTGATTCTCCTATTATCAAGTAATTGATCGCTAAAGTCTAATCACTACCTCACTGGCTTAAGTCTTTTTTTTTTGCACGTTGAACGTTAATTAATTTTCAGGGTTCTGCTCATAAATGTGTAATTTCCAATTTTACTGCATATGTGCATTCATTCAGTTCTACATCACAAACTTAAGGGAAAATTCTATAAGATGGTAGTGAGACCTGCAATGCTTTATGGTGCGGAATGTTGGCCATGAAAAGAGAAGTATAACATTAAGTTAAAAGTGTTGTAGAGATGATGCTGCTCAGGTGGATGAGTAGCTTTAATCTTAGAGAGGATAATAAATGAGCATATAAATGAAAAGGTTGGAGTAGCTCCAGTGGAAGATAAGATTAGAGAGAGTCGCCTTATATGGTTTGGTCACATAAAACGGCAGCCTTCCGACGACCCAGTTAGAAAAATAGATGTATTAGATTTGGCTTATGTTAAGAAAGATAAATGTAGACCTAAAAAGACTTGGTTAGAAAATATTAGAAATGACATTTCTTTATTAGATTTAGATGAGAATTTGACTCTTAACAAGATATAATGGAGAAAAAGGATTCATGTAGCCGACACCACATAGTGGGATAAAGGCTTGTTGTTGTTGATATTGTTGGCTTGAAGTAAAATGGATGCAGTTTAAAGTTTAAAATGATGGTGGTCAGCTGGTGGCGGAGGGTGACCAATGACACTTGCAAAGGTGTTGGCAAGCGGGTGGCGAGCAGCAGCTAATAGCGGAGGGTGGCCATGGAAGTGGAGGCCGGCTGCAGCGAGGGAAGTTGGTAGCTGGTAAGGGTGGTGACAAGGTATTTTGGTTGCGGTGGAAATGGTTTTCACTCAAAATTGAGCGAGTTTACTTCATCTCAAAAATGAACTAGAATGCTTATTATTATGTTTAAAATGCTTTACACTAGATTTCTTTTTCATCTAATCAAACACCAATATTTTCAAAACCCATGCAAAAGGAATACTTTATACCTAGTTTACTTCCAACCAAACAACCCCTAAATTAAAATTGAAATCATGCTAACCATATGAATTAACCTAAAGCAAGGAAAAAACATATAACCTTTTTTAGGCAACCCCCTGTCATCACCATCATGTACTCAAATACTCAAATGCAAAAATAAAATAACCAACTACTTAAAAATGAAATAAATAAATACACAAATTAATGCTCAATGCCATGCTTCCAACAAGAGTAAGCAAGAAGATTTCCACCTGGAAACCAATGTTTCGCTTAACTTCAACAACATTATGAGATTGGAAAAACAGTCATATCTCTGCAATAGAGTTGACATGAATTAAGACCGATACAGTAAAACATAAAAGAATGGGTAAAAATTCATTTTTAGTTTATCCATTCCTCCAGATTTTTCAATTTGCTCCATGCAAAATTTTATGTCAATAGAGAACTTCTCATGAAGCTTACTGAAACTTATTCAAGCTTACAATATGATGCCATTGCTATCTCATCCATTTCAAAGATATAGATATTAGAAACTAAAGGAAGAAAATTTTAGAAGAGCTATCATGACAATATAACCAGAACCATTTAATTTCATACTGTATGCACTTTAAGAACAAGATGTAAAGTTTTCCAAAAAAAAAGTAGGGGTAAGCAACAATAGTCAAGTGATCTATACAGAAAGCCTGCCTAATCAAACTAATGCATCCATGAGCTGGCAGAAGGTAAAACAAGCATTACCTGAGCATCTGTAAAAACACGAAATGCATAAATCTCAGTATCTGGAGCAAATCCTAGGCACTCTTCGTCTTCACCAGCAATAACTCCAGCAACAAAGGTACCATGCCCAAGGTTGTCATTTAAAGTATCCTCATTTGTCCAGTTTGTCCTCTCCTGCATAGAATCGTTTTATAGTCATTAGACTGCAACTACATGATTACTCGGAGTTGAAATTCTAAAACTAAAAGCTTTATTACAAAATAAGATAAATAAGTAAATAGAACAAAAAAATCATTATGTAGAAACAATAAATCTTCAGCTAAATTGGTGAGATTTCTGATTGTCAATTGATTAATGGTTGGAAATCAAATCTATTTTTGAGAGATGCCATTATACAACTAAATAAAGAACGGGCGAAAAAATGTAAATGATAAATAATTTTCATTTTAAAAAAAAATTGCTATACCTTGATATTCCGAAAATGGGGATGATTTGCACGAATGCCAGTATCAAAAATTGCCATTTTGACTTTACTGCCAGTGTACCCCTTTGCCCATAGTCTTTCAGCTCCAAAAAGTGATGTAATTTGGGATCTCTAGAGCAATAAGAAATCAATTATTACACAACTCCAGGTTAGAAAAGAACTGAATTGTATGGGCTTCAAAGTCTGAAGGAGCGATAATGCAAAAACTACCATAACCCATATAGTATTGCAGTAAAAAGAAGCATAGTGCTAGATTGTGATTGTAAATCTTCAGACTTGACTTCTAAAATGAAAAATGAGATGATAAAAAGAGGATCCAATGGTCGTGTGACTCTGTCCCGAGCTTCTGTCGTAGCCCATTGTCATTTAAGCAACGAGGATATCGAGATCTTTCAAAAACGGCTTATATACAAATACAAAGCCTTGGCCCAGCAAAATAGGAATTCAAAATTTCATTTGAACACGAAAGGAACTATAGCTCCTTGCCCATCATGGGGGTTTTAAAATGCATATTTAAAAAGAAAGTTGCATTCATCCACACTTCCATTTCTCACTGGTCTCAGTTTCACCGCCGTTACCCCTGTAACCTCTCATTTTGAGACCAAGAGAGCTCTATCTATCTTAGCAGAGTTCAATAGGAATTTTTCGGAGAACAATCCAGGATTTTTATACTTGTATGTATATTGCCCAAGCTGGCCAAAATTATAAACTTATTTTCGAGATAAGAAGTGTACGATAGAGTGCAGATTAACATGCCAAGTTCCTTATATACAGTTCCTCAAACTACCTCATTATCCTTCCACTCTTTCGAAATTCCCAGCAAAACGAAGACCACAAATTGCATAAAAGAAGAAAATAAAATTTCCACGGCCAAATTATGAACATCATAGTTTCAAAAAACTGGAAAAGCACTGCCGTTGGAAATTCACAAATTAAAACCAAACCAACAAACCTCCATCATGAGCTTCCGCTCCAGCCTAAATGAATTATTCCCGACCAAATCACTGCTCTTCTTCCCTTCTTCCTCAAACGACATAGACGTGAAGATCTTCCCAGGCCGTTTCTTCTCATTCACGAAGCCCTGTTTCCCTCGTCCATCAAAGAACAAGCTACGTGAATAGCGCGTATCCGCAAACACGTCTTTAACCCTTTTCAACCTCTGGATATCCTCAATCAGCACCAACCGCCGCTCGCCCCCGATCTCCAAAACACCAAAGTCCGTCGGAAACGACAAAGCCGGGTTCCTTCGATCGATCCACCGCCAGCCCTCAGAAAACCGGAGGTTCTCCTCAAGGTAGGCATGGTGGTCATCCGTCATGCTGTATTCCCGGAATCTCACTATGTAATTCATAGTAAGGGTTTCATTCCCAGTGATCAGAAGAGAAATCGGTGTCTCAGTAGGACTGGGTTCGGAAGCGGGAGGAAGGCGGAGGAGAGAGAACGAAATCATGGCGAGGAGAGGAAGGAGAGATGAGAGGAAAAATGAATGAATTTGATGGGCCATTTAAGATGGAATAGGAAGCTATTGTCTGCTATGGTTTAGTTGGAGATTTCTCCATCGGCCGATGCGGCCGCCGCCGCTCGCCGGAGATGCTTGAGGTCGGAGTAAGTACACCCGGAAGGGGACGACGGACGGTAAGGTGGGTTGGACCAAGGAAAATAATTACACTAATAATAACCCGTAAAACATAGCGCTTTCATGGTTAGGGCTTAAGTTAGCTTTAAGCCCCTAAAAGCACAATCAAATACCTCACTTTGATATAATCACTATAGTTTTGAGCATAATTAATCTTGGTTTATGAGAAGTTGTGTGGTGGATGATGAAATAAAATTTAAGTGCATAAACTTATGTTTTATTAGAATTATATAAACTTAAAACTCATTAAAGGATATTTAATTTGCTCGAAAAGGGGTGAAAATTGTAAAATATTTTAAATGCAAAGACTTTGAAAATGTAAAATTTGGTGCATTTCAAATGATCATCAAGCTTAATTTTATGATTTTTTTTGGTTTGCTGAAAAAAGAATGTAGAGTAAAATGAACTGATGTGTAAAAGTTATACAATGTATTTGAAATATTTGGATAAGTATAAATTAATTGCAGGTGATTATTATTTTTGCTTGATTTTAAAATGATTTACATAATTTTTACTTTACCTTGCATTTCTTTTTCATTCAACCAAACTCCAAAATTTTAAAAGTATCTGCATTTGAAAAATTTTACATCCATTTTAATTCCAACCAAACAAAAGTAAAACAAATATAATGTAAAAGCTCAAATATGATGATGACAGTGCGGTGGAGGCAGGCAAAAGTAGGCAATGATGGCAATTGGCAATCGTCGACGTCAGTTAGCTGTGGTCGAGATGAATGTGGACCTCCGAAAGGGTATCCAGTCAGCAGGGGACAGAGTGAAGAGGGTACACGACTGCACCATCCTGAGGGACGAGACGATCACAGGCCTCCGTGTTCTTCGCAAACGGACTAATAGAAGGGCAGATTAGATCGCACATACGATTAACCATTGAGGATAACTGCTCTAACAAACGCACCCTGATGGGTAATAATATACACGATCTGATCAAAACAACGGGTTTCCCCCACCTGATATATTAGCTCAAATGGGGTTTATTTGATGGTGGAGTTCCATTTCCCACGGGTGCAAGCCATCGTGGTTAATTATATCTCTGGTCGGAGCCTGAGAATACTCTCGATTAAGGATCCGACATTATTTTTTCCAGTGGGGGATTGATACAAAGGGGAGAATAGGAAACCCTACTCAAAGAAAAAGAAAGGGTTCAAGTGAGCTTAGTCAACATACATGACTCAGATAAACACCCAGAGGGACTAAGGCACTGAGGAGAAACTAGAGGAAGAGAACACAACACACTCAAAGCATGTATAAGGAAAGGATGGAAGTGGCGTCATCTATGTGACGCGGATAGGTAGGATTTATATCCCCGAAGAAAAGGGAACTTACCTATCTATGAGGCGTACTACGAGACACCAAATGTAGTAGCCTTAAACCCTAAATCTAAGGTGGGTTTAGTATTCTACATCCAACACTAACACCTGTGTCATAGCTAATGCATCTGGGCTTATATCATGCCTGAAAAGAAAAGCCAGCTAACCACCTAGGCATGTAAAATCCATGTTATCTAGTCTTTATAAAAGATGAGTATGTAGTTTAGTTATTGGAAGTAAAGTCGACGTCTAGAGAGTTTTCTAATTGGTCTTAGACTCATATAGGATATGATACTCCTAGAATTAATGCAAATTAAATTTTAATTAATTAGTTTTTAATACAATGTATGCTAGTTAAAGGCTTTAAATAAGAAATGCATGAACTTAAAAAAAAAGACTTATAAAATAATTTTTTTAGAAAAGACTGCGGTTCCTCAAGTCCGGTACCTCATCCTCATAGGTTAGAATATCCGGACTTTACATGCGGACGGGAAAGTGTCTTATAGAAGGAGAGAGAAAATACATTAATATGCATGCAATCCCGGACGATTCTGGCTATTCCCTAGCTCATTAGATTTTTAAGTTATTTAATCCCTATAATATTAAGTTTTAATTATGAGTAGAAAAAAGTTTTAGTCCTTAAAGAGCTTAAAAAATAAGGCCAACCACATATAACAAAGAAACCTATGAAAAACATGTCATTTCTACTACACACACAAAGTAAATACATCAACATAAATCACCAGAGGAAAGTAAAGAAAGAAAGTCCACGACAAGTGTCATATAAGTATAACCCATGGTATGTAAAAAAGTAAAGGTGGTCAAACTCCACCGACAACAACCTGAATTTTAATCCTACTGAATGATGCAAATCTTAAAAGCAAGACATTTCATCTTCAAGTCTTCGTCTTTAAGTGGATCATCCTCCTCCGGATCGTCTTACTTCAGATCATCTTCCTTCGGATTGTCTCCTTTGTGCTCCATAAGATTCATCCTCCAGAAGGGTGAATTGGGTCAACCTTGGTTTTCCTGGTCAACCAGTTTGACCCAGGGCATGGGTTTGAGCTCAAGAGACTTTGTTTGACCCATGAAACCCAAGGTAGGTGGTCATAGGGCCTGGCCTGGTCAATTTGACCAGGCCAACCCTTTGACCCAAGATTTAGGCGAATTCAAGGTCAACAATGGCTGACGATGGTTAGTTGTGGTCAACAACAACTATGGATGCTCGTGGTGGTCGATGATAATAGGTGGAGATGGTGACAACTACCAATGATAGTCGACATGTGTTGATGGTGGTTACTGATTTGACGACTGGAGATGATGGCTAGTGTTGGCCATCGAAAGTTGGCAAGCAGCGATTTGCAGTGGCGGGTGGCACCAACAAGTAACAATGACAAATAATTTATATTTTATTTGTAAATCATCCTATTCTAACGAATTTGAAATTCACAAGAATTATACAAGAGCATGTTTTTCAAATGTACCAAAATTTTATTATGTATTTCTTTTACTTCAAACTAAATATTAATATTTTCAAAACTCTTGCATTTGATTTGGTTTGCATTCCTTTTTCATTGAACCAAACATTAATATTTTCAAAACATCTACATTTGGAATACTTTACACTCATTTTCCTTCTAACCAAATAACCCCTTAAAGTAAAATAAATGTAATATAAAAGCTCAAATATGATGATGATCGTGTGGCGGCGATGGGCAATAGTGGGCAATGATGGAAATCGACAATCCTCGGCATTGGTTTGTGGTAGTCGAGGTGTTTGATGATGCCTAGTAGTGGTCAACAATAGTTGTGGATGCTTGTGGTGGCCAATGGCAACAGGTGGAAATAGTGACAGGGAACAATGATGGTCGGCATGTGCCGATTGTGGTTGCCAATTCGATAGCTCGAGGAGATGGCTAGTAGTGGCCATCAAAACTTGGCAAGTAGCGGTTGGCAGTGGCAGGTGGCACCAACAAGTGACAATGACAAAGAATTTACGATGTATTTTGAAATCACCTAGATCTAATGAATCTAATATTCACAAGAATTATACTAGTGGGCATTTTTCAAATGTACAAAAAATTTCTTTTGCATTTATTTTACTTTAAACTAAATATTAATATTTTTTAGAGCTCCTGCATTTGATATATTTTACACCTATTTCATTTCAAACCAAACAACCCTTAGTGTATTTGAAAATAGTTAGATTTGAGAGATTTTCAAATACATCGTAAGTTCTTTATCATTAATATCAATCACCTCCACTCTTTGTTGCCCACTGGCTGCTACCACCAGACGAAGACTATTTTTTCCCTCTACCACTGTCGAGCTCCACCTATCGCTTTTGTCGCAAACCACCACCACCCAACCGACCATCGATCACCAACCACCATCATCTTTTGGGCTTTACACTTTATTCATTTTTTTAAAGCTAAATAAAAAAAGGAATTACATGCATTTATTTTATATTCATTCAAATAATTTCAAATATTTCAAATACATTGTATTCCATTTTACTCCATTCATTTTTCAACCAACTAAATGACCCCTAACAAAAAAATACATTTTATAGTGAATTTATAATCATAATTAAATTTATCTTTTCATAAGAGTATCTTTTAAAGTAAATACTTTATCTATTTTTTCATAAGCTTATTATTTAAAAATAATTAAATTTACCATTTTATAAATAGTTAAATTTAATAAAACAATTTTAATCATCATTACATTTGTAATAATAATTAAATTTTCTTAATGATAAATAAATTAGTAGTTATATAATCATTACAAGTTAGACATTCACGACAATAAATAGAGTTTATCATTTTAGTATTGTATGAAAATTTCTCATACATATATAAGATAGGCATGGGTTTTTTACATGAAAAATCTCAAAAAGATACCACAAGACCAGATCAAGCTGAAATGATTTCACTATTATGAGGTGTGGGTTATAAGTAGTGTCCACATTTTTAATTAAAGAAGATAATTATATATTATAGCTGATATGAATTATGAAAGATCTGTTCCATATTGTAAGTAAGGAGAGAAGCATTATAGTTGTCATCAAAAGATAATTAGTAGTTTATTTAACTTTTCTTCTTATGGAAGGATAATCATTGATAAAATTGGTCAGGATTAACCTTAGTGTTGATGGTGGAAGTTATTATTAGTGTCAATTGTAGTTGTTGGCATTGGGTTTGGCATCAGGCATGAGCTTAGGTGTCAACATTGGGGGTTGGTATTGACATTAGGGACAATAGAGGGCGTCATTATTAGTGTTGATCTCGAGTGTGCGCATTGAGATTGACGCTGAGCACTGGCATTATTTTAACATAGGGCATCAACAATGGTATCCACATCAAACATTGTCAATGGTATTAACATCAAACATTGGCATTATTGTCCACATCGAGCGTCAACCTTGTTAACGATGACATTAGAGTTGTGCTGATATCAAGCACTGGCATTCTTAACAATGTTAGAAGAGGTGTTGATGTTGATGCACATCGTCATTAGTACTAAAGATGGGCATTTTCATTATTGTCAATGTCGAGCATTAACGTTAGTATCCACTTCGAGTGTTGACATTGATGTTAACAATGGGTATCATTGAAGTTGGTGTCGATGATGGACAATAGCCTTATTAGTGATTATTGGAAATGTCAAGTTGTCGACCATGTTTGTGATGTCAAGCATCAATTTTACTGTTGAAATTTGATGTCCAAGTGTGCGTTGATGTTGGGCATCATTGTTAGTGTCAATGTTGGTTGTCATTGTTGTTGTTAACATTGGATGTCAGCATTAACTTTATTGGTGATGGTTGGTGCCAACTGTTAAGTCATGCATTATGAGCTCTATATTCACTCCACTAGAATTATTCTTATGGAATCATCCCATCCTCCTCAAATGTGCATAAGTTGGGTCTATTTAAAGATTTATGAAGAGGGACATCCCAATCATTTCGACCTGAAATGAGATCACTTAATTAGATAATTTGTATTGATAATCTTCAATGCAATAATTTTGTAGGCATCTTAATGTCTTAAAAATATTAGAATTTAGCAATCTTAGATTCATTAGATTCATCTTCTCGAGATGCATGCTTTAGCAACAAGTACATAAGATTTGAAGATTATTTAGTCCCTCAAATAATAGTTTGATATTTCTAAAGATATGAATACTTGATTTAGATCTATTTAGACTTAGATCAATAAACTTTTGACGTTATTGAGTTTATCTCATGAAAATGTTTGTTTTGACTATATGTTTGCTAAAATTGGAGTTTAGATTATCCACACACAAGCTCATCTAGATTGTGACATTCATCCTTGTGATATCTACTCACTATGATCATTTGTTGTGATCACTGAACACCACTTTTGTCTCTCTTCGATGACCTATGACAACTCTTAGGTGACATCTACTTTCACCGATATCTGTTCTAGGTTCTTTTATTTATTTATTTTAAAATAGATATTCATTTTACTTTCAACAAAGTAAAAAAAAATATATCTAGAACTTATTTTATGACCAACCAAATAATTCTAAGTATTTCAAAAGTATTATATTTATTTTGTCATACATTTTAAATAAATGATAATTTCCTTAGAACAATAATAAACTATTTAAACATGTGATAAATTCTATCGTCTCTCCTTACTTATTTGTAATCTTACATACATCACTAAATATATCCAAAAACATTAATGTCAAGGTAAAATAAAGGATGAATTAAAAAAAAAATAGTATGACCATATCTTTACATTATTTTTTTTATGACGGGATTCAAAGCTATTATATTTATTTTGGGATAAATGGAATATATACATAATTATTCAAAATTTGTAATGCATCTATCTTATATGAAAAAAGCAAAAATCTTATTATTTATAATTACATAAGATCTTTCTCAAATCCAAGAGGTGAGAGCTGAGACATTCCCTTTCTAATTTCTTCTTTGGTAGCTACATCAATAACGCAAGCAATAGAATAGGGAAAAACACATAACTGTTGTGCTCAAGTGTAGTATTGATAATGAGAAAAACTGTATAACATCTTTCAGTATTCTACTATAAGTATACTCTCCCTTTCCCACAAGGTCAGTTACTATAATTGAACTTATAAAAATAAAGAAAAGAGCGATACTAATAAGCTAAAATAGTAAAGAAGATAGTAGAGAACATATCGAGTCGTTAGGAGAGGTATAATGACCCGCACAACTCCGGTAATATCATGGTCTGCATCAATCCTCCCTAGGTTCAGAAAAGCTCGACTCCAACGAGCTAAGAGTGATAATGTTGTCATCTGGTGGTATATAAGCCAAAATATCCGGCACATTAAAAGTCAAAGAAGTATTACAATCAATAGGTAATGCGATGGTGTAAGCATTATCATTAATTTTGGTTGTGATAGGGATGGGACCAATTTTACAGTGAGACAACTTGTAGTATGTTCCAGGTGAGAATTGTTCTTTTTCCAGGTGGGAATTGTTCTCGATGCAATCTAACCATAACTAAATCTCTGAGACGATGCGCATCAGCCGCTTCCTTGTATCGTTGGCCGAACTTAATAATTTGATGGCGAACATCATCTAACATCTATGTATAGTTGTCAGTGAAGGTTACGACAGTGGTGGATTTGCATTTAGGTAGAATAGAAATGTCGAAAATAGTGTTAGAATGCTTAGTATAGACAATGCTTAAAGGAGTTTTACCCGTGGATCTATTCGTCATAGAATTGTAAGCAAAATCTTCTTTGCTCAAAACCTCCTCCCATTTTCGTGGATGCTCTTGAACTAAACACCTTAGCATGTTACCTAAGGTCCGACTAATGACCTCCATATGACCATCAGACTATGGATGATATCCCGAATTAAGGCTTAAGTCGGTGCCCAAATGTTTCCATAGCTCATGCCAGAAGTGGCTTATGAATTTTGCATCTCGGTCCAAGGTAAGGCTTCTAGGCAGCCCATGAAGGCGAACAACTTCCTCAAAAAAAAAAAAAAAAAAAAAAGGTGAGCAATCACTAAGGCATTAGAAGTTTTTTTTTTACAAGAGATAAAATGAGTCATTTTTTAAAACCTATCGACGACCACCATGATTGAATCATTCCCCAGTTTAGTTCTTGGCAAACCTAGAACAAAGTCTAAGCTGAGATCTTCTCAAATCAAATCTTGAACCTATAATGGCTTATAAAGGCTTGTATTTTAAGCTCCATCCTTATAACTTTGACAAATTAGACAACTGTCAACTAAACAAAACACATCGCGATGTATCCGTGGCCAAAAAATCATGTTTGGAGTTGTCGAAGAGTGTTATCCTTGCCTACATGAACTACAAGTGCTCTGCCATGAGCTTCCCGAATTAAGTATTGTCACCAAGATGAAATAGGAAAACATAATAGATTCTATTTAAATAGGTATCCATACCGAATTAAATACACATCTATAGTCTGTTGCTCTTGGCATTGACTCTAGATTTCACTGAAATCAGGATCTGTTTCATACATATCATTTAGACAGTCCAACCCTATTAATTATTTCAGTTTGCAATGTCATCAACAGATTTCTCTTTCTGCTTAGAGCATCAACCACCTGGTTATCAACACCTAGCTTGTGTTTAATTGTGAATGAAAACCTTTGTAAGAACATTAACCAATGGACATGCATGCAGTTAATCATCTTTTGTCTCTTTATATATTATAATGCCTTGTTATTGCTGCATAGTATGAAATCTTGGTGAAGCAAGTATTATTTCCACTGTTTCAATGCACGGATAACGACGTAGAGTTCTTGCTCATATGCTACCCATCTTTTATGGGACAAACATAATTTCTCACTAAAAAAATCTATAGGCTTGTCATCTTGGGAAAGGAAAACACCTACACCAACATATAATGCATATGTATCCACTGTAAACAGCTTGTCAAAATCAGGAAGGGCAAGGACGGGGGCAGAATTGAGGGCCTTTTTTATTGCATTGAAACTTTGTTATTGTTCTTCGGCCCATAAAAAGACTTTGGACTTGAGACATTCCGTGAGTGGTGCCATAATAATGCTGAAGTTTTTGAAAAACTCACGATAAAATTTGGCCAAGCCGTGGAAGCTTCGAACCTCAAAGAACGACTGTGGAGTCGGCCATTCGGTGGTAGCAGTAATCTTCTTAAGGTCCATGTGAATGCCTGCCACCAAAATTATAAACCCCATGAAGCATACAGTAGGGACACCAAGCTCGCACTTGGAATGATTTATAAACAATTTTTGTTCATGTAACACCTCAAAAAGAGTTGCTAAATGCCCCAAATGTTGTTGCCAAGAGGTGCTATACACCAATATATCATCGAAATACACAATGCAAAATTTTCCCAATAATGGGTTTAATACTTTATTCATCATTCTCATAAAGGTGGACAGAGCATTACATAGTCCAAACGGCATGAGTTTCCACTCATACAGTCCTTGGAATATTTTGAATGCAGTCTTCTATTCATCTATGGGGAGTATATGAATCTAATGGTAACCGCTTCGTAGATCCAATTTGGAGAAAATAGAGGATCACATCAACTGATCTATCACTTCTTCGATGCGAGGAACCAAAAATCTGTATTTGATGGTTATTTTGTTAATGACCCTACTATCAATACACATTCACCAACCATCATCCTTCTTTGGAACTAATAATGACGGCACCGCACAAGGACTCACTCTTGGATGTATTAATTGTTTTTCTAATAGCTTGCCAACCAAATCTTGTAGGATATGCTGCTCCTTTTGGTTATGGCGGTAATGTGGTAGGTTCGATAAGCTGGAACCAGTCATAAAATCTATTTGATGATGAATGTTTAAGAGTGGTGGAAGTTCTGCTGGTAAGTCCTCAGGTGTAAGATCCTTGTATTGTTGTAGAAGCTTCAGAATATCATCTTGCATTATTCTTTAGTTTGAATATGGTTTATGCTCAATTATTACTAAAGCAAAGAGGTGAGCTGACTCGTGCCAACACTGAAGCAATGCGGATCCTATGACTAAGTTCACGGCAACCTATTTTGAAGTTCCTGCACGACATCCATTTTGACAACTTCACATACCACCTCACAAACATATTGGTTGTTAATAGAAAAAGTGACTCGATAGGAATAAGTAATAGCAATCTCCATTCCATTCCCAACCCAACTTATCTTATATAGATTTGGATTCATGGAAGTCTTTAATTGCAAATTTTGAACCACAGATTGGGATATCACATTTTCAGTACACCCACTATCTATGAGGATGTCACACACCTTGTCATTGATAGTACATAGAGTCCGAAATAGAGCATGTCATTGTTAATTAATGCTTTTCCTAGGATCCAATAGCAGTTTTTCTAATATACTGATTACTGGTTCTCCCTCGTCTGTATAAACATCTTCATTTTCAACATTGCCGTCATATTCGACCTCTATGGATCTGCCACCTTCCTCTAATTCTGCGAGGTATGCTTATCGTCTTTGTGGGCATTCATTTGCTTTATGTCCCTGCTGAAAATAATGAAAATACTTGATTATAGATGATTTATAATAAGGGTTTTCTTTACCTTGGGGCTTTGCTTTTAGCTAGTTCTTCAATTTTGAATTGTTGTTGGGTGTAGTCGTAATGGTACTAATTGAGATAGGAGCATGTTGTGACTGCTTCATTATGGGGGAAGTAACTTAATTGTGTTCAACATATGGTTCTTGCTAATGTCTGTGATTGAAAGGAGCTTTGGATTGTCAGCTCTATTGCATCTCCACCTTAATATCAAAATTTACCACCTGGGCCATCGGCCAAACTGAGTTTAGTTCGAGCTTATCTTGAATGCTATCTTTGAGGTCTCCAATGTAGCGTGCTACCAATTGATTAGTCGATTCATATAGATTATTTCTAGTGCTCAACCTATTGAATTCTTTAGTATATTCACTTACCGATCTCATCCCTTGCACATAATGTTGATATTTCTTATAGAGTATTTGGTCAAAGTTAGTAGGTAAAAATTGAGCTCGTAATAATTATTTCATATGAATCCAACTAAGAACCGGTCCTTCCCTTCTCTTTGTCTCATTTATAATGTTTGTTCCCATCAGGCACTGGCTCCTCCTTTCAATCTACATGCAACATACTTCACCTACTTGCCTGGCTCAATCTCCATGTAATCAAAGAAATTCTCAACAACTTTTTACAAATCAAGGTAATTCTCGATGTGTAAATGGTCATAAAAAATGGGATATCTAATTTAACCTTAAATTCACTATGATGATACAATATAGACCGGTGGTATCCATTCAAATATGGGTAATACTGATTACATGTATCTTCATCACCAGAATCCATCACAGTTGTTCTATGGTACATGTGAGTTTCCTCTTTTGAATTTGATAGCTCTTATATGAGGACTGGATTGTGCCTCCAATGTTTGTCCCCTCCATTCCCCTCTGTAGGCGGCTCTTCTCGGTGAGTCTATGGTGGTGGTGATCTCGCCCTATTGAGATTAAACTCACGACAAATTTCTACCGTCAGTCGCTGCACCTTGGCAGCCAGCTCGTTGATCCGATGATTGACGTTGTCCTGGTTTGCCCTCAATGAATCAAGACTCTAAGATTCCTTGGATACTGATTCTTTGCCGCAATCTTCCATCTCCTCTCCAGACGATGGGGCTCTGATACCAAATCTAATGTCAATCTGGATCGATTACTGGACCTAGAGAAAAGAACGCAAGCAATAAAACAGGGAAAAAACATAGAATTGCTGTGCTCAAGTGTTTGTAGTGTTGATAATGAAAAAATATGTTTAACATTTTTTAGTATTCTACTATAAGTATACTCTCCCTTTCCCATTAGGTCAATTACTATAATTGAGTTATAAAAATAAAGAAAAGATTAGTACTTATAAGCTAAAATAGTAAAAAAGATAGTGGAGAATGTATTAGGATGTTAGGAGAGGTAAAATGTCCCACATGACTCCGGTAATATCATGGTCTGCATCATGCACCCATTTGTGTCAACTTAATAACTTAGGTCCATGTTAATGAACTGCAAGTATTTTGATTTGCTCTTAGCATTAAGATGTCACATATTTTTTTCTCTATAACTTTTTATTTGCTAGTTCTTAGCATTGATTGATAATTGACTGATAAAATTTTGAATTCTATTAATCCAAATCTACATGTGGACTAAATCACATCCTTGATAGTGGAAAATCTTTGACAAGCATAACTTGCCATCGACTTTATGATAAAAAAATTATTAATATTGGAAACATTCATCAAAATTAGATATATTGATTCATAATTACATATATATTATTGATTACATAAAATATACACAAATGAAAAAAATTCTTCAGGAATAATTTTTCTTGAGATGTATCTCACTTATAATATACATTGGATAAGAACAATTATCATCTACTAGCGAATAAGATATGTCTTCTTATCTCTTTCCAATTATAAAGGGACCTTCCATGTTGGCTCAAATTTGCCACCTTCCAGTGGATTATGGCAATAGGTCATAAAAAATATGAACATTAATTCTCCAATTACAAATGTTTTGGGTCTAGCAAGCTCTCAATTTGCCTTAGTCATATGAGCCACTACAGGAAAACTACTTGTTTCTAGCAGATGTTCCGGCAGATCTTCATATGTCGCTTAAAGCGGCGGTTGAACCAGCATATATTTCGTTAGAATATTTCTTGCATAATTATCAGCGTATATCATGCTGGTATATTTCCATCGTATATGATGCTAGTTAATTCGTCGATGATTTTATTATACCGACGAATAATTCAACGAAAATTATCGGCGTGTATACCAGTGAATTAGTGGCCAGCTTATTTAAGTACAATGACTCATTGACGGCATATATTTCACCAAAAACCTAGTCGACGTATTATCCGCCGGTAATTATGATGGAACAAGCCCTATTTCCCAGCTTCGACCCATTCCTTCTTATTTGCTCTCATTCGATTCTCTATTCGCTGCCCAACTGTGACCGACGCCTCGCTGACCTCAGCTGGCCGTTCGCCGTCGTTCTTGGCCTACGTCGTCATTAAGGTGAGCCGAACTTCGTTCACCTATACTTGTTCTCGCAATTCCGTCCGTCTCTTACGGTAATACTCAAAGCTACATTCTTTTTTTCTTCAGTCATGGATGTTCTCACTAGTCATTTGGAAGAGGTAGTTCCCTAGTGTATGCTATTTGCTAATGATATTCTTATTGTTGATAAGACTATAGAGGCAGTTGAAGGTAAACTTGAATTATGGATGAACCTTAGAATCTAAATGCTTTTATTTGAGTAGATCTAAAGCTGAATATATGGAATGTAATTTTAGTAATAATAGTTTTAGTGTGGGGGATTGTGACTTTGGGTGATCAATTCATTAATAAGAGTATACATTTTAGAAGAGTTATGGTGAAATAGATGGGGATATTATTAGTGGAATTCAAGTTGGATGGTTGAAGTGGAGGAATGCATCGGGCTTGTTGTGTGATAAAAAAGTCGGCCTTCCGATGACCCGGTGGCCTTTCGAAGAAATAGATGAGGATATTAGTAGTATAATTCAAGTTGGATGGTTGAACTGGAGGAATGCATTAGGCTTGTTGTTTGATAGAAAAGTCCCTCTTAAACTTAAGGGAAAATTCTATAAGATGGTGGTTAGACCTGTAATGCTTTATGGTGTAGAATGTTGGTCATTAAAAGAGAAGCATAGTATTAAATTAAGTGTTGTAGAGATGAGGATGCTTAGGTGGATGAGTGGCTTTACTCTTAGAGACAATATGAAATGGGTATATACGTGTAAAGGTTGGAGCAGCTCCATTGGAAGATAAGATTAGAGAGAGTTGCCTTAAATGGTTTGGTCATATAAAACGATGACCTTCCGATGAAATAGATGGGCTTGCAATCAATACTCATCCATATTATTTGATTCTTTAAGTCACATATTGATATTTTTATCATCATTTAAAGTTTTACTAATTACTATATGCATGGAAGGCCATTTTACTTCTAATAAAAGGACTACCTCTAATCCTAAGGTCAATGCATATTGAGTTGATTGACTTGAGATTTCTATAGTTTGTTCATTATGCCCAACAATTTTACCATAAAAATTTCATTTTTATTAACATATTAAATTTTCATAGGAAAATTTTGGAATGTGTTTTTTAAATGCCTTGACAAAATCATTTGTCACGAGATAATAAATTAATATGAATATCGACAATCATTACGATGATAATGAACATACCTATTAATTTTAGCTCATCAAATGGCCATATCATTGCAAAAAAACAATTTGATACGGTACATAGATTGATAGACTATATGATATTTAAAAAATTAAAACATGTTATCTAATTTAACTTATCTAACAAGAATAACTTCCATCTATTTTAAGTAATAATACATTACGACTACTATAAATTTATGTCCCTTAGAAGGAGGACTTATATGGCCCACAATATCAACTCCCTCTCAATCCAACAATCGAATTTTCATAGTGGGGTGTAGATAACTTAGGTATTGATGTGAAATTGAATTATAAACTTGGCATTGATGATACTTTCTAGAAAAAATCAATGGAAACTTTAATCATAGTCAAGCAAAAAATAGTCAAAATCATGACTTTAATTTTATTTTGGGACTTGATAGGTAGGTTGTACTTAGACCTTCATGCACCTTATGGGTTCATATTTTTAAGATGGTGGAGCCACATGTGGTTAAAAGAGGAATGATATAGGATATCATTGATAAAAATAAAATATAACACTCTCTTTATATATGAGTATACAAAAATAAATCATTGAGAATTCTTCCTTGAGTTAAATATTTGATAGTATTTTGATGCTAATTGTCATCAATTTCTTCCTAATTTTATTGTATTTATAACTAGGTTTTGAGTTTAAGGCGTCGAAGTTTTAGGCAATCAAAGTAAATAGGCAATAAAACTTATATATTTGAATAATAATTGTGACTATAACATCTTTTTATATTTGATAATTCTTTGGCCAATTTTGCCAAAGCAACTGCTTTGACTATAATCATTAAGAAGAGAATCGACAAGAATGAGATCAATGCACTTCTATCCTTTTACATATATAGTCAAATTATAATAGAATTATGTTCCCATTTGGCCAATTAACCTACCAAAAGTTAGTTCGATCATTAGGTAATATAATATGTTAACCCGAGAACTCAAATTAATCTTATGAGATATCATATAATGTCTTAATTTTTTAACCATAAAAATCATTGCTAAATAATTTTTTAATTAAAGGATACTTCTTCCAAACTAGTATAAACTATCATTGAGATAAAATTAGGTTCAAAATAATTAAATCCAATATAATTAAATCTAATTATAATTAAGATATATATAAAATATTTAAATAAATTAAAAAAAAAGAAATATTTAGAATTGATTAAATTTTTTAACATATTGTTGCAATCAAAACCATGATGATGAGCAAAAAATAAAATTATCATTTGTTGGAGAATTCATGATGATAAAGGGAGATGAAGAGCTTATCATCATATCATTAAACAAAAATATTGTAATTATAGATATATGAATTGTGAATATAAATTTCATAATGGAAGTAGGAGGGGCCTTGAGGTATTAAACTTTTCATCAAAAGATTAATGGTGTTTTACTCATTTATTTTCATTATGGGAGGGCAGATGCCAAAGTCCAAGAAAACTTGCATCAACCTCAATATACATGATGGGCATCAATATCAATTTTGATGATAAGCGTTGGTGTTAGTAGCAGGTGTTAGGATTGGCTGTAATGAAGGGCATAGATGCGGGTGTTGTTGAAATTGCATCAACATTGGCATCGATGATAGACAATAGTCTGGTTGATGATGATAGAAATTGATAAATGATGTTCATAGTTGATGCTAGCCTTGTGGAAATGACGGGTGTAGATTGTTGGTGCCAAATGTGGGCATTAACCTTATTGACAATGTTGTGCATTGATATTATTGTAAACGATAAACATCAATATTAGTGTTGATGATATGCATCAATCTTATTGGTGATAGGAGACATTTATGATAGTGTTAACAGTGGACATATATGTTATTGGCAATGATAGGTGTCGAGGACTAGTAAGCAAAGCTCTAAATTCTCTCCTACTTGAATCATTTTTTATGGCCTCATCCCAACCTCCCTCAATAGAAATATGTTGGGTCAATTTATAAATGCATAGAGATGGAGATTTTGGTTATTTTGGCCAACAATTAGAATAATTCATTCGACAATCTATGTTGACCTCTTGATTCTATAAGGCTCTTTAAGTTTCATGCTAGTACATTCACATATATAAATAAATAAATTGAGAATGACTCATATGAGATATGAGATTTCTTACGTGAAAAATCTTGAAGATGAGGGAGCCTAACCTAGTTAAAATGTTTCACTTTTAAATCATATATTATAAATGATGTTATTTCTCATAACTTGATAAGATTCCTTGTAATTAAAATGAAAAATGGATAATGAATTTCATGGTTGAAATATGAAGGGCGTTGACTTTGAAATTGTTAACAACAAATTATTGGTGTTTTAGTTGATATTTCTCTTGATAAGAGGAGTGGCCAACAACCAAGAAGGCCAATTAAAATGAAAAATGGATAATGAATTTCATTGGAGTTGATAATGAGTATTAGTATGGTTGCAACAAACATCAAATCGACACAATGCATCAATGTTCAGGGAACATCAACCTTATTGATGAGGACAAATTGACCTTATTACAGTGATGGAGAGTGATGTTTTCAACGGAAATTGTTAATATCTTTCATTAATTGGCGTCGGTCAACAAATTATTGGTGTTGCAGACTTATGTGTTGCGTCCAGGAGTATTCGCGGCGGTGAAATATAAATATTTCTCATTGTATTCCGGCACGATAAGAGAAAGTCTAACATTTAGGACACCAATATTTTAATGTGAAAAACCCCTGAAAAGGGGGAAAAACCACGGGGGCCAGTTTGAATGAAACATTGCACCAAGGCCCTTCCTTGGTGGAGGTCTTAGCTTGGCCTTATGGAGTATATTTTTGACAAAGAGTCATTGTTGACATGTTCGTTTTCCGAAAGATTCGGAGGGCGGCGGATGACCTATAGTCGGTGGGCATCAGGAGGACCAGTGTGGCGACGGAGGTCGGAAGGATATCGGCGGGCGATATCAGGAGACCATATGGCGGGCGACAGAGGTCGGAAAGACTGAGTCGGTGGGCGACATAAGTCAGGAGGACCGTATCGGCAGGCGACAGAAGTCGGAAAACTGTAGTCGGCGGAGACATAATCAGGAACATCGGCGGGCGACGGAAGTGGAGTTCGGCGGGCGATAATGAGACCATATCGGCGGGCGATAGTCGAAAGCTGTATTCGGCGGGCGACATGTCAGGAGGACCGTTCGGCGGGCACGGAGGTCGGAAACTGTATCAACTTAGATCAGAAGGACGTTAGGTAAAACAATAATGGAAAGAAATAATCTTCGCGTGGTCCAGCATCAACCGGTAGAAGTCCGGCGTCGGGTAGAAACTTGCGAAGAGTGAAGGTTGACGTCGGGTGAAGTCCACGTCTGTTGGTCAACCTTATTGATGAGGACAAATGTCACGCGATCCCCCGTGTTCGGGCGGCAGGAAGAGCTCCGGCGGTTCGAGGAGGAGCTTCTTCCTTCTCCTCCTTCTTCTCTTCTTCTTCTCTCTCTTCACTTTTGAGTCCCCTTGGTGTGATGAGGGCTCTTATTTATAGTTTTTCTGGAGTGATAGCCCGTAAATGGTGATCATAGGCGAATTGGGAGTGATTTGAATGAACGGTAGAATCCTTTGATCATACACCATCGTTGGATGAAGGCCTTTGGTGAAATTTAATATCTTGGGCTCGTTGGATTCATTGAGCCGCTGATTCGAGTATAAGTGTTAAAATCGAAGACCGTTTGATAACTCAATTTCGTTTTGAACATTCCAACAGCGCTTTGGGTCCTTTATTGACTCATTTGGGCTCGGATTGGGGATCTTGGTGTCGTTGGGCATTCCGAGACGCTCAGTTTGATTAGTGCTGATGATGAGTCCCGGAATTAATTTTTGAAGTTTCCAACTAGCTTTTGCCTCGAGATTCGTGCCCGATCAAGCTAATTTTGTGACTGATAGATGTAACTCTAAATTTTCTCATATTGAATTCTTTTTATGACCTCATCGCAATCTCTCCTTGTATAGAAGGTTCTATATATAAATTTTTAGAAATAGACATTCTAGTCATTTTGATTAGAAAATTGAATACTTAATCAGTAATTTTGTTTATCCACTTGACCATATAATAGTATTTAGGTACATTAATATACTAATGATGTTAGAATTGAGCAATTATAAACTTATTAAATTGCTCTCATCGAAATGTTCATTTTGATTCAGAGTTTAAGCAGCCATAAGTTGATAAACAAAATTTTAATTCAAATAATCAATCCTTTTGAGATTTAAGAACCACATCAAGATTCATGGTTTATCTGATGAAATTTTTTTGATATATTGAATTTTGATATATTGAAAATAATATTTTAAACAATTTTCTCTTGTAAAAAATTATGAAATTACTCAAATAAATAAATAATTAACTCAAATAAATTATCCAAAATTATGAAATAATAAAATTCTAATGATTGATCAAATTTAATTTTGTGCTCATCATCTTTAACAGTTTTGATAAATCAAATAAATCAATTTCTAATCAAATTCTAAAAACATAATTATCTTAAACTTTTATTCTTCACTTGAGCTCTTCCTCAATTATCCATTTTAGCTCATCCTTCAAGTGACTAATCTTCAAAGAGCCTAATCACTTTCTACTTTGTCATAATTGCAAAAAAAAAAAAAAAATGAATAGTTTGAAATGAAATACTTATCCATCAAGGTTTAAGGTGGTTGGTGGACGAACACGATTGGGAACTCCATCCCAGGTTCAGATCCCTTATACTACGGCATCGCCTCTTCAATGAGGCAAATCAAGTATAGGCTCGATGCAGTTGGGTGACCTTGTTAGATTCCATTAGTTAAGCTGTCAAAGAGATTTGGAGTGACAACGGGAATAGATACCCCCTAAAAAAAAGCTTAATAAATAATTAAATAACACAAGCACACAATTAATTAGTATCAAATAAATTATTAATTAAGGATCGACATTTAATGCCCACCTTTGACCCAATATTTTTAATTTTATATAAGAACATATTAAATATAATATATCTTAATCATATGTGAGATATTCTACTCAAATATGAGATTTTTAATTAATTAAATGGATGTAATTTTTTTGCTTAATAAAATATTTTTATTCAAAAGTGATAACTAATAAAAAATCATAATTTAATAAATTTATAAGAAATTAATTATTATATTTTAAATTTGCCTATCAAAGTGACATGAGCAGTTGAATTTACATTATTATCATTAAAATACTGTTCTTCTCTGATCTCACTAATCACATTTATAATCATAATTCAATCACAGCACCTTACCGTCGGCTGCTCCACAGCTCTCTCATTCTGACTGGGGGAAGCTTCGGCAAGCTGGGTACTCCCCACCTGGCAATCCGCACGGCGCCCTAAGCCCCATATCGCTTCTAACAGCTCCATCAAACCACGAACTCTCGTGTAATTAATTTGAAAGCAGCATCCAATGTGGCACTATTTGTAAATTCGACAAAAGCCATGGGTGTTACCGTTCCACTTTCTCATTAAATCATGTTCCCTCTCTCTTAAATGAGCGAGAAAGGGGCAGGTGTGAGATGAGGAGAACTGGAAAAAGCTTATTTTCTTTATTTTATCTCATTTTAGTATCTTGATCGGAAACAAATCAAGCAGACGGCGGAAAGGGATCATTCGGCAAATGGCTGAGGCGGCGGCGGCGATGGCGCAGGATTACCTGCAGGTTGTGGTAAACTTCCTGTGGCAGCCGAATGAGTCCTCGTATCAGCATGTTTGGCCGGTAAGAAAACGAGAGAAATGGTAAAAACTGCATTTTTGAGTATGGTTTAGGAGTTTCTGTTTTATAAAATGCTGAAAAAAAGGAATTTTTTTGTGTTTTGTGATGGGAAGCCGATAGAATTTGGATGGAGGATTATCGTGGGGTCGTTGATTGGATTCTTTGGAGCTGCTTTTGGAAGTGTGGGAGGAGTGGGTGGTGGCGGGATTTTCGTTCCTATGCTTACTCTTATTATCGGATTCGATCCCAAATCTTCCACTGCCATTTCAAAATGTGAGAAAGTTTGTCCCTGTTAAATTTTGCTCTCTGGTTTTTGAAAAAAGATTCAATAATGATTTCAAATTAGTTTCCTAGTATTTGTTTTACAGTTTTGTAAATGGAAGATCCTGCTGAGTAGAGCTGAAAGATCTTGCTTCACCGTTGCATTGATCGAAAACATTAATGCCACTTTAATCGATAAAAAAAATGAAACTTTTCTTGATAGCAAATTAAAATGCAAAATCAATAACTCATGAGAGAAGACTTTAAAATTTCTCTAATTCACTAGCTTTGTTTCTTCTACATAGAATAAAATCTCAGAAACGATCAATTACTTTTATTCTTCTTCCAAGTATTATTATTATTATTTTTTTGAAGTTCAAGTGCTGATAGCTGAGATCTGTTTGGCCAGTTATGATCATGGGAGCAGCAGGATCAACTGTTTACTATAACCTCAAGCTTCGTCATCCGACCATCGATATGCCTATCATCGACTATGATTTGGCTTTGCTGTTCCAACCAATGCTTATGCTTGGAATCAGTATTGGAGTTGCCTTCAATGTTCTCTTTGCTGATTGGATGGTGACTGTTCTCCTTATTATCTTGTTTATAGGTAAGCCTACAGCTTAGAACTGACAAATTGAACTTAATTAATGAGTTTCCAAGACTTCAGCTTTGTTCTGTTGCAGGAACATCAACCAAGGCTTTCATGAAAGGCGTTGAAACTTGGAAGAAGGAGACGATAATGAAGAAGGTTTGATTACTTTTCAAACTCAAGCTTGCTCTTTTGGCTTCTAAATTACAAACAAACAAGAAGCTAAATTTCATTTGTCTCTAAATTCTATTCCAGGAAGCTGCCAAGCAAGTTAATTCAACTGGTAATCTAAGGAACTGTTAGTAGCTTCTTTTGATTGGAAGAATCTTGTTCAACATAGTTGTTTATTTTTTTATTATAATTCTGTAGGGAATGAAGAAGCAGATTACAAGCCACTGCCTGCAGGACCAGGCGGCGGCACTGCTACCAAGTTGCTCATTAAAGAGGCTAGAAAAGAAGAGGTGATTCCATAAAGATGAGAATTGCTATGATGTACATTTTGTAATGGCTGCCTTAATATGAATATTTACTTCAGGTTTCAGTCATAGAGAATGTTTGCTGGAAGGAACTTGGCCTTCTAGTTGTTGTTTGGGCTACATTCCTTGTGCTTCAAGTTTCAAAGGTATGCCTTTGTTTGGATTGAGAGCAGGTGAAGGAAATAGGGTGAAATTCCAATAATTTATGGGTTTATTACGAATAATTGCAATAATTGCTTAAGCGTTTCAAACATTTTTTTTTTCATTGTCTTTTGCTCAAAAGTCTTAGCTTTCAAACACATCATATATGTTAATTGAACCTGGTATTTGCTTTTTCTCTGTAAATTTATTGTGCAGGAATACACTCTAACCTGCTCAAAGTGGTACTGGCTCTTGAATTTGCTACAGGTGCAGTGCCAATGTCCACTTCTATTGGATTCGAGGATTAATCAATTTTAGTGTTTTTTTTAATAGAGGAATTAAAATATTAATGCAGATCCCAGTATCTGGAGGGGTAACTTTGTATGTTGCCATTGGCTTATACAAAGGAAAGAGAGTAATTGCATCAAAAGGAGCCGAAGGAGCAGAATGGAAAGCCATTAAGCTCTTCATGTACTGTCTAGTTGGTATTCTCGCTGGTGTCGTTGGTGGACTTCTTGGTCTTGGTGGAGGGTTCATTCTCGGTCCTCTCTTCCTAGAACTTGGAATACCTCCTCAGGTCTTGCTTGTATTCTTGTTCCCATGTAATTTCATATTAAATATAATATAGGTAAGCTTCTGGTTTAAAAGAGTGACCAACGGTATATCAGGTCCAACTTAGATCATCTTTTAGCTCACTTTCCCCAACACTTCACAGCCATAATAGGCACAATTGCAACTTAGGCTTCGTTTGGGACGACTTTCTTTCTACAAAGCTGCTTTAAGAAGCAATAAAAAAGCCGTCCCAAACGAAACCTTAGTTGAGAGTAATCTTCTTCGCATGCAACTCCTTTGCATCTTAAAATTGCTTTTGAGAATTGAAAACTTCTGCAGGTCTCAAGTGCTACAGCGACCTTTGCAATGACATTCTCCTCTTCTATGTCTGTTGTAGAGTACTATCTCCTCAAGAGATTTCCAGTTCCATATGGTATTATATTCTAATAAATTTCTATTTTATCATCATAAAACAAGAACAACATAGCCAAAACCAAGGGTCTGCTTGGTGTAGTTTTGGTTCCTCTTGCATATCTACTTATCTGACTCCCTCTTTATTCTGGCAGCCCTTTACTTTGCAGCCGTGGCTACAATGGCTGCCTTAGTTGGCCAGCATTTAGTGAGGAAGCTCATCAACATACTGGGAAGAGCTTCTCTTATTATCTTCATTCTGGCTTTCACCATCTTTGTTAGTGCAGTCTCACTGGGTAATGACTCAAAGCTTTTATTAATTCTAATGGAAACTACAGTATTGTTTCTTCACTGTAAAATTTGCTCTTTTTTTATCAGTTTGACTCGTCACACTTTGTCTTATGAGGTTCTACTTGCTTTGCAGGTGGGGTTGGCATTTCAAATATGATCCAAAAGATTCATAACAGTGAATATATGGGATTTGATAACCTCTGCATGTATGACCCTTAGAAGCAAAGTCTTTTAACACTAATTCATGAAATTATTAGGGCTAGTGGCCTTGTTTTTAATTTGTTCTTAGTTTTCTTTTTTTTTTTTTCTTCCTTTTTCTGTATCAATTTTGCATTTGATAGTTCAATAAAGCCTTTTTCATTCTATTGATGCAGTCTAAACTCTCTAGTAGGATAGGATTGTAGTATAAGGTTTCGTTTGGGATGACATTCTTACTGTTTCTTAAAGCAGCTTTCTAATACAAAAATTAAAATTTTTGTACTTTAAGAAGCAGAAAGAAAGCCGTCCCAAATGAAGCATAAGTTTAGTTTTTGGGATTCTTTTTGCTTAAGAAAATGAGGAAAACTTCTTCTTTTGATTTAGGTTTTAAATCAATTCACCATTGTAAGTGTCAAGATTCACATGAAAGCGCTTATCTATCTCACATCACAAGAAAAATAAGCTTTGAAATCCTTTTATTGACCTTAAAAATTTTCCCCAATATTTTATTCTTGTAATAAGTACTTGTTAGAGTTTGTGAGCTAAATTCTATTAGATTTGAGCACAAGTATTAGTGGTGTTTCATGTGTGGTGCAATTTTATGTATGAGATTTTTTTGAGGATCTGTGATAGTAACAAAGGGATAGGCGTCCATTTATAGATTTTTAATACTTTTGCATATATATGTAATTAGAGTTTTATAGTTATGTGCCCCACCCCTCCTTTTATAACATTCTTCTTTTATTTGTTTTCATAATTTTTAAACTCTTTAGAATTTTTCGTGTAAACTTGAGTATTTCTAGACTTATATTTTTATTAACTAGTTTTCGATATTATTATTATAAGATTAAGTATTTTATACGATATATAACTTACATTAATTTTGGCGGCTTGTGTCATGATTATGGCTTCGTTTGAGGAGAGATTGTTCTGTGCAGTGTCTGAATGCGTATGGAGGCCAATTTGGATACGCTACGTTACCTAATGTACTGTATATTGGGTGACACGACACGTCCGGATTGGCTTCAGGATGCATCCAGACACTGTACGTAATAACTTTTCTCGTTTGAGACAGCTTTCTTACTGCTTTCTAAAGCATTTTTTTAATAAAAAAAATTTCTAGTTTAAAAAATTTTCATACTAAAAACTATTTTAGAAACAATACGAAAGTTGTCTGAAACAAAGCCTAAGATTAATGCGTAAGACTCCCATGTGAAAGAGATTATTGGGATTCAGACTAATAAATAATAAGCACAAAACTGACTTATTATCTTGACCATTATTCCATTAACTTAAATTTCAGTGCTATTTTTTGCTAAATTTGTTTCCTACCAGTGCTATTTACCCTAGTTGTTGCCTTTTGGGTATAAAATTTATGTCTCATTGCTTACTATTATTATTTTTGACATTTCTGATTGTATCAATGATAAAATTATAATAAGACTTTGATGTGCTCAAATGTGTATTGCATTGGTAGGAAACAATTTTGGAAATCTTGATGGGATGGGTTGAAGTATAGGTGTCAATAAATGACTCAATCCGACCTAAACCTAACTTGAAAAATTTAGAATTGAATTGACCAGCTCAGTAAATGGGTCGGGTTGATGTCTGAAATTCAACCCGTTTAATAGGTGGGTAGAGTTCGGGTTGATCCGTGAACTTGATTTCGATCCACTAAATTTTTTTGTTTGTTGGTATGCTCTTCTTATTCTTGATCAATTAATCTAAACTCTATAGTTGATAAGATATACATTTTTTTTTTTATTTAAAATCAAAATGGGTTATTGAGTAGAGTTTTGATCATTGGGTTGAGCGGGTCGTGTTTGAGTCCGCCTTTTTATTTGGTTTCAAATTGAGTTAATTTTGGGTTGAATCCGGACTTGATCTGTTAACCTGTGTTGACACCATCATCATCATGTTTGAGTGCTCACTGCTCACCCTACTAAAAAAAAATAAAATATTAAAGATGAAATCACCCAAGGTACAATCGATTTATTAATTGTAACGTATAAAAGATAAAAATATACAATTTGTTCAGAAATGTCATTCATTGAAGCTTTAAAAATATTTATTGACTTCAGCAATGATAGGGGAGTTTTGTTCCTTGAAGCTAAAAAAATAAAAAATAAAAAATAATAATTATATATATATATATATATATATATATATATATATATATATATATATATATATATATATATATATATATATATATATATATATATATTATTTTTTTAGCACGTAAGGTCGACCAGGGAGATTAGTGGCCGAAGGCCAAAAAAAAAAAAAAAAAAAAAAAAAAAAATATTAAATTTGGTATGTTAAAAATTAATAGAAATTTTAATTTTTATAATTAAACCTCTTCAAAATAATTTATATTACAATTTATTCTTACATTCAAATTAAGGATCTGTTCATGACAATTGTGATGTTTATAAATATGATTGTGAAGCTCTTATTTGAAATGAGATTTTTAAAAAAAAGTTATCATTAATATAATAAAGTTGTTCTTTTTTTTTTTTTTATTGAATAGTTGATTTCTTCAAACTATCACACATTAATAACTCTGATAGTATAAAATGGCTTTTAATTATAGAAATTTCTTGAAAACAACAAGAAAGCTGTAGTCAAATTATAGTTGCGATTTGAAAAGCAGGCTAGTGAGAAAGTTATCCCAAACAGACCCCAAATGTTGAATACAATCATCATTATATAAATCATATATTTTTAATATACAATCAATCAATTATTACGGATCAAAATTGAGCAAAATGATTGTACAAATTAAAGGAGTTGGTAGCTTGCTAAGTACTAAATAGATAAAAATTGATACAACTAATCTTAAATAATTGAGATAAAGCTATTGCCTAATTAATGCTGATATTGACAAAGTTGTAGTTAGTGGGTGCTTGTCTTCTATCTATTAGTGTGAAAAATTATTTTAGTCAAATTTGAAATGACAAATGGAAAAGAGAGAAAAGTGATAGGGAGATATATTTTTATTCAAAATAAGAAAACATTAGGTTAACCCATAGAATGTTAACCCATCATATCACTGCAAAATATGAGATGATTATATTCATTGATTTGGAAGAGATAGAGGGAGACCAAAGAGGAGCTGGTGAAAGATGATGAGAGGATGTTCCTCTCTCTCTCTCTCTCTCTCTCTCTCTCTCTCTCTCTCTCTCTCTCTCTCTCTCTCTCTAATATAGCAATCATGATGTGTAATACTTATCGGGCACTTAATGATCTCATTTGTTCTGCCGGTTCACTACAGGAAAACCTTTAATTACCGTCAGAGCTTTCAATGGAATAAAATATGCAGGAAATAACGGTGAGTGAACCAGCGACAAATTCGACAGTTACATAATGACGATAGTTTCGGCGTAAATGCCGAAGGTTATTTACCAGCGTATGATCCACTGTTCTTTCCACCGTAGTTTATAAGATGAACAGTTTAGTCGGACGTAATTTTCGTCGGTAGTTTTTTGCTTAATTTTCGTCGTAGTTTCTGGCGTACAATACGTTGAAAACTTCGCAGGCCTACCTAATTCAACGAAACTTTACCGTCGAAATATGTGATTATTCGATAGTAAAAATATCCGTCGGCAATACTAATGCAACATTACGCTGGAAATACCGACGGATGTAACGCTGGAATCCGTCCAACAAAGACAACATATTTTCACCATTTTCTTTGTCAGAATTTCGCCGGAACGTATGCCAGAAAAATTTCTAGCCAAAATATTCTGCTAGAATTTTTTCACCGACGCGTGAATTACCGTCATTTGCAAATGCACCATTTGCAAATGCACCAGAATTTTGAGGGGAGAAGGGAATTTCCGTCGAATTTCCCTCATTACCAGCGGATTTCTACCGTCGATAATGAGCCATTTTCCTGAAGTGGTTGAAGAGATTAAGGCTTTGTTTGAGACAACTTACTACTTTCTAAAACAACTTTTTAGTACAAACATTCCTAATTCAAAAAAAAATTATATTAGAAAATTACTTCAAAAAAGCAGTAAAAAAGCTATCCCAAACAATGCCTAAATCTCCTTTTGAATGAAAATTATGTGCATTATCTGAATTAAATGAGAAAACGAAAAGTGAGATGAGGGTTGAAGAATAAAATACTAAACTTATACAAAAAAATAAAAATAAAAACATAATTCTACTTCTTGATTTTTGCTTCCTGTGATGGAATGATTACCCCTTCATGATTGAAGGAGTCATAATACACCTTTACATGACTTAGGATAAACTGACACAATTATGCAATAAGAGTTCACAAAATACAATAAAAAACATCTTGATAATAAATAATATAGTTTTAAAGTTATCACAAATGAAATAACTATGTAAACTCCCTGAACCTTAATCATTTGAACTTATTTCATGGACCTTGTAATGGGTGTGTGTTGTATATATTGCATCTTACCTATTCAATCAGGGGGAATATCTATTGATTATGTCGTCTTTGATATCCAAATGTGCCGTTCTTATTGTCGAATTGAGCGGCTTAGCGAGACGAATCCAACAAACCTAAGATTGATGGATTCTGACATCATTAAGATGGTCAAATGCTCCATAAATGATCTATGATCGAGGAAGTTGATATCAGTCGTCCATTGAAATTATTACTCCCAATATGTCATTGTTATTCTTCCTATTTACTAGTCATGCTACTCCCAAAAATTTATAAATAGGCCTCTGATTCTTCACTGAAGAGGGGGAGAATGAAGGAAGAGAAGAGGACAAAACTAAAGAGCTCTCTTACATTTTTCAACCATTATCGCTGCCAACGACCACCATTGCTATCACTGACAACCAGCATCATCACCGACAATTAACATTAGAAATCACAAACATTTTTAGAATACTTTCAAGATTTGACCCTATTATGGGTACGAACATTTGGTCATTGTACTTTTATCTTCTTCAATAGTTAAAGGAGGATTTTTGTATAGCTTATTACATAGTGAATTCTTCAACTAAGTCATGCTCCATGGTTTTGCCCTTTTCGGGATTTACACGTAAGAAATTATCTAACCTATTATTTGTATCTATTTGTGCTTAATTTTTGTGCATTGCTAAGACGTAAAATATAATCTCTACCAACTCGAATTTTCTAGCAGGCAACAAATACAAAGAAATAATCATATATTTATAATTAAAAAGAAAATAACAATAATTAAAATTAAATAATATAATTTGACTAATAGTTTTAATAATCACTTGTAAGTTAAATTAACTAATTAAGCAATCTTAATTAATTAAGTTAAATGAACTAATACTATAATTAAATATTTAATTTAGCTAATTAACTAAGTTAAATAAACTTATTTAAATTAACTATCAATAATAATTAACTAATAGTTTTAATAGCAGTTTTAATAATTAGCTAATTATTAATAGTTTATGGTAATTTAAATTAACTGACTGCTAATTAACTAATTTAAATTAAATAATAATTTTTATAAACTAGCTAATTAACTAATTTAAATTAACTTACAATTTTAATAATTATTTTCCACCCGTTATTTCTAGCGGCCCGCCTCTTTCTGGTGGGCTTGAGCGGGCTTAGGCTTCGTTTGGGATGGCTTTTTTACTGCTTTCTTAAACGGAGTTTTAGTACAAAATTTTTTATTTTTGTACTAAAACTCCGTTTTAAAAAGTAATAAAAAAGCCGTCCCAAACGAAGCCTTAGTGAGCTGGTTCGAGCTATTCTGGTGGGCTTGTGCGCACGGGTTCGGTGTGTGATAGAGGTGGTTGGCCGATGTGGTTTGTTGAGTGAACCGGATGAAAGTTAAAGGAAAACTTCCAGTCAAGAAAAAAAAAAAACTAATTTTTTTTTTAAATTTTCGGTGCAAATTACCATCTAAAATCTACCAGAAAAATTTCCGACGATTTATTTTTGCTGGTAATAGCTTTCCGACACGTGCTTTACCAGTGAAAAATTTTTCGTAGGAAATCTGCATAAAATAATAATTACCAACGGATATTAATAATTTTCCGGAGGAAATGACCACCATAAAATGCCATTTTTCATGTAGTGATTTTAAACATAATAATCTCATAATATATTTTGAACTCAAAATCACTTCTCATACAATACCACTTTGATTTGAAGTTGATTCTTCTAAGAAATTTCCAAAAATCCCGATTTATGCTATGTTAGATTAATTTAGGAGATCAGTATGATTAAAATAAACCTAAAATAATTGATTTTAATATTAAATTAATTTTTATAAGCAATAATAATAATAATAATAATAATAATAATAATAATAATAATAATAATAATAATAATAATAATAATTTTCTAAAAATAAATTTAATCATTTTGTTAGGAGAAAATTTGGGATTGATATTTTGGGTGAATTTAACTTTTGACTTTTAAAAATTTGAGTTTTACAAATGATATCACTCATAATCTTGAAGTTGTTAAGTGTAGACTCCTCTTCACCATTTTTAAATAGGTATGATTACAGTGATTCTCTCATATGCCTCTAGAGAGCATTATGCCCTTCATTACTTCATGCAACAACAATTTATCAAACACTTTACTAATGCTCATAAGTTGTTCAAGAACTCTTAAGATTTATTAAATATGAGACATGAGTATAAGGATTCATTCTATCACTTTGTAACACATTCCAAAGACAAATAATTGACATTTAAGATTTGGAGCCCATAATAGCCTAAGTAGGCCATTCAAGAAATCTAAGAAGGTCCTTTCTATTATTCCCTTAACTTGAAGAGCAATAAAAAAAGGTCGACTTATTTGAGTTGGTCAATAGATACATCAAAATTAGGGGTGTCAATATTTGACACGACACGAAAATCCGATAAAAAAATTTCAGGTTTGACCCGGCCCGTTTGAAAAATGGGCTCGATTCGGGTTCTCAGATTCGACCTGTTTGAAAAATGGGTCAGGTTATGGTTGACTCGACGAGTTGCCGAGTCAACCCAAAAACCCATTTAGAGTGAGCTGCCTGCGCTGCCCAAGGTTGCCCGTACTTGCCCCGGCTACCCACGCAGCTGCCGGCACCTTACCCGCGGCTGCCTGTGCCCTTCCCGAGGTTTCCCGCTTCGCGCAGCTGCCACTCGCGAGTCGTGCCTGAGTTGTTGGCCCGCATTCGAGCCCCCGAGCGCCTGCGTGCCGCCTGCACGTGAGTTCGCGCGCCTGAGCACCCGTTTCTCACGCCTGCGTTCTGCCTGCATGCGTTCCCGTGTTGGGTCGAGTTCGGGTTCGAGTTTTCGACATGTTTACCTAACCAGGTTGGGTTATGGATGACTTGATTGAACCCAGGTCAGTTCCGAGTTCGACCCAAACCCGACCCGTGACCCAAAATTGACACCCCTAATCAAAATGGAGGAGTGCAACTTTAATAGGATGTTTGTTTTAAAAAACAATTTCACCAAAATTTTCTAGACATGCTTAACTAATTTATGAATATTTTTCTATAATTTTAGAGCTCCATATTTGAATATATAAAAAGATTTTTATGACATTTGTGTCTTTAAGATATTTTATTATAGAAAAAAAAAAAAAATCAATTTCCATTATCTGAACATTACTTAATCCATTTTCCCACTCGAATTTTTTTAACAGAGAAAAATTAGAGAGAAATTAAGCGAAAAGGAAATGAGGGAAAAAGAAAACTTAGGATTTGGAGGTTGTAGAGTAATTCTTATATGTCAGTCTTGTTGGAAAAGTTATTTGACTCAAGGTAGACTGTCATTATCCTATCTTTATTTACAATGATTTTGCTTAGTTTGTGTTTTGTACATTTTAATTTGATCAAAACTTATAAAAATTGTGATATCTTGATTTTTAGCAAATTTTTATTGCACAACTTTTAGCATGTGATAGATACCATTAAAATGAACATTTTGATTGTAATATATTAAATTTTCACTAGGAATTTTTATATTTTGGAAAAAATATCCTAATTGAGTCATTTGGTTAAATTTAAAATTTTGAAAAATAATTGTTAAAATCTTTTTATATGTGTATATATATATATATATATATATATATATATATATATATATATATATATATATATATATATATATATATATATATATATATGTTTTGGGGTTTTTCTGTCTATTTGGCTTCCATTCAGGTGGGTTCTAGTGATGGTGGATGTTCTTTGATTTGGTTTTGGTGATTGGGTGGTTGGATGGAATTGGTTACTTTGGGTTTGGGGTTGTTCAACATGGGTGCTGGTGGTGTGGTGATTTATTCCTTTTGGTAGTTTAGTGATGTTGGTTTTATGGTATTCCTTCAGGTGATGGTTGTTGGATTTATCCTTGTCTCTGCAGGTTGCAGGATCCATTACAGTTATATTATCTCATTTTGTGATTTTAATTCTTCTATTATGATTGGGTGGATTCTTTGCAGGTGGTGTCACTTTGTGCATGTTCTAATTATCAATTATTGGTTCTGTTTGATTAAGCAAGCTTTGGCTATTTTTTTGGGCTCTATTTTTTGCAGGAATTTCTCGAGCTTCTTCAAGCACTATCTTATCAAGATTTCCTTTTTTGGTTGATGGCTCCTTGCCTCCCTAGATTCTTCTATACTAGGTTTCTTTTTTATGTCTTTTTTATTGTAATTAGGAGAGATCTTTGGCTCGTAGGACTTTATTTTCTTTTTTGTTGTAGCTCTTTTGAGCAGTAATGAGCATTGGATCTCTATTTAGGACTTATAATTTTGTCTTATATTAACGCGTAGGCCCGTATGTGTGTTTCTCTAAAAAATATTTGTAAGAGTCCACTATATTTTTGTATGAATTTTACTAATTTTGGTTCATATGCAACTTTTATATGCATTAAGATGATGTAGTGAACTGAATATTGAGTGTGATATTAGATATTTATTATGTTACATATATTGTGAAATGTGTGTATGTAAGAAATGCTAGCTAGAAATGATTGATTGATTCAAGTTGGCTATATATATATGAAAAGAGATTGATGAGGGAGGATACGTGAACTTTTTTTAAAATAAGATGTAGTGTAATCCTAAATGATATGAAAAGAGATGTATAAGAAGGCAAATTAATATAATATGATACGCCAACATGTATGAAGTGATGACTTCTGATATTATAACCACGTACATGATCCTAATGACTTATGATATAGCTGATTCTTGTAAGGTTGGCCTAAAAGACTGAATACATGAAAAACACCATAAATAGCTCGATGCTTTTTATTTCTTACAATGCTTGCATATGCATATGATAGAAATATATATTTGATAAATTATATAATTGACATGATATGATTTACATAAGATACATTCTATAACTAATATAAGTATTGAATAAGACTGATAAAACTGATACAAAGACATTTGATATATATGAATCATAAGATTTATATGATATTTACGAATAACATAGATACTATAGGACATGCATATAATAATGACATGCATATTGATGTAATGAAATGCTATATAAATTATTTTATAACTTTTGGGTATAGGACTGATAAGACTTACTGATCACTTGGTTTTTGATCACTACTCTTATGATATATAGTTATACTGATGTTTTTTGATCATATGACCTATTATTATTTTATTAATTATTATATACTTTTACAATTATATGTTCTTACTAATAGTAATTAAATGATTATATGCATACTGTTCATATTATCTTGCATTAATTTTAGTGGTAGATTTTAATAACCTACTGAGCTATTAGCTCACTTTGTGGTTTTACATATTGTCATGAAAGGTTCAGTGATGTGAAACAACATCGGAATTGCAAGGAGACGTAATAAGACAATTGAGTAAGCAAGTCAATATAAGGATTAACGAGTCACAATTAATGATTTAATGAAATCTCAGTTGCAAAATTACTTAGGCAATGTTACAAACTCCTTAGGCACAACAATTTAAAACAATAACAAACATGCGAGTAATGACGAATGCACTTTAACAATAATCCGCGGGTTAATATTTAGAAAAGTCACCTTGAGTTTCCCTCACTCAAGCTCTCTTGCGGTTAACAGAAGAAAGATATTAGCAATACTTATATGATCACCACGCAGAAGAGGGAGCTTACAATACGGTCCACGGAAAAGCTAGTCGGAGCTGGAGGAGTCGATGGAAGGTGTAAGCGTTGCCAGCAAAACAGCAATAGGTGGTTGCCATGATTGCTGGACTGCAGCCTGGGTACTTGGAAATCCTGGACAGCAGATTTACTCCTTGGATAGCAGCAGCTTGGCCACGTTGGAGAGCTCTTTTGGAAAGTAGAAACCTCTTGGAGATGCAGGAAGACAATACAGAATTGATGTAATTTCTTAGACAGCAAATAGAAAACTCCCAAAGAGAAGGAATTTAGTGGACTAGGCCTTATGGAAGGCACGGGTAAGAGAGAAAAGCTTCATAAGAAAACAATTTCAGATTTCTGAATTGTATCCGAGGGAGGAGGGAGGGAGCGGGTTGGGCTGTGAGGGAAAACAAAAATCTGAATTGTTTATTCAGATTTCCAAAAATGCAGAGACATTAATTTCAGTTTCAAAAATTTGAAATTGAAATTAACTTAGGAGGGAAAGGATTAAGAGGGTATTAAAAGAGAATTAATAGGGGAGAGAGGGGACCGGCCAAGTAAAGAGGGTGATGTGGCTTGATGTTTTGAATAGGTGGGGACCACATAGGATTAACTTAATATAATTAAAATTATGATTTTGATTTCAGAATTAATTACATTAAGTAACTCCCAAGCTAGTATGAAAAGAGGAGGGATTTGAAATTTGAATTTCAAATCCAATGTAACTCCTCTTAACTTACTTTCCAAATTTGCTAGAGCTTGATTAGGAAAGTAATAAAGGGGGAGGGAAAATTTAAAATTCGCAGGAGGGGATTAGGGAAAGGAGGCGGCGGCAAGGGGCTGGCCGGTAGCGGCTGAATTTCAGGCCGGCGGCTTTGGGCTGCTTGGAAGAGGCGGCGGTAGAGCAAGGGGAGGGAGAAATGGTAGGGGGAAAACGAGGGATTTAAACGGGAATTCCAATCTCCACGTCGACGAAATGATCAAAAGAACTAACGAAAATAGTAGAACAAGAACACCTAGAACTCACAAAGAGATCTAGTTTCCTCCTATGAACTCACTAAGAGATCGAGAAGGGTGAACTCACAAAGAGAACATAAGTGGCAAATTTTCATTTCATCAAAAACTAGCTATTACATAAGAAAAGAGCTATATAAATAGGCCTCAAAATGACAAAGGAAACAAAAGACTCAAATGCCCCTTGGGCTACAATAGCGACCAAATACCCCTAAGGGTAAAAACGGAAAATCAGAAAATAAAAATAAACTACTACATAAAATGATGAAAATGCAAATCATGATCGTGGCCGTTGATCTCCGGCATCTCCTGAAGGTACATGTGTCGAAATCGCTGCTGATGTCCCCATCATTCAGGATGCAGTGGAGGTTAGATCAGAAATTCAGGTTTTATTTTATTTTATACTTTATGAATTTTCTTCTTTTGTAGTTATGAGCTTAAAAAATTAAAATAAATATAATGATTGGTCTCCTAGCTTTTGTATATGAATTTTGAGGGATGAATATAGTTTTATATTTTAATGTATATGAGTTTTAGTTGCTTCTACTAGAGTGATTTATATTGATAAATTCATAAAAGCTCTAATTAGTTAATTAATAGATAAATATACAATTCTTCCAAAATTAGACCCTAGGGTATTGCATTAGTAGTTCATGATTTGATTTGATTCTATAAGTATTTCTTTTGTTTATTTTTGCAAGGTCATGCTAGTTTATTACTTTGTTGTTTAGCTTTTATTTAAGGTCATGTACTGTGATTGCATATGCTATTTTGATGATAAAATGAAAGAGATTTTATGCATGAGTTTATTTCAGTATTATGGATATTTTAGTAGTTATATACTCTTTTGTTGGTTTAAAAGTTTAAGTTGGAAGATTAAATCTATTTTTTTTTAAAAGTAGATCTTAGGATTTACCTATCACAGCTCAAAACTATATGACCCATCCCATCAGCGTGTCTTATTGTTTTGGGTTGTGACATAAATAAACTCATTTTAGAAATTATCAAAATATCTTAATAGTAGGCAGCATGATACACTGTTTAAATTTTTTTGTTATAATACAATATTATTTTTTAAAGTCAAGATTATTTTGTAGTAAATTAAAATAGCAAAATTCTCAAAAAACCTAAATATTTAGAATCATTATTTCTATAACATACATAAAGTTTCACAATAAAAATTTTATGGTTAAAAAGTCATCTCCATGTTTTACTATGAAATATAAATTTAATAAAAAAAATCTAGAAAGCTCCATATTTAAAAAAAAAAATAATAACCATGCAACCATACACGGTAGTGTGCATCTTGATGAGAAAAAAAAAAAAAAAAAAAACGGATGAGTTATTTTTTGTGTATTGGCATTTATTAGAAGCTATGAGTATTGTTGTTTTTTTTCATATGTATATTGGAAGAAAATTCTAAAAAGTTTTCCAAAACTCTGATTTTAATTAGGTTGGATTGAAGCAAGTCAATATAATAGGACCCATTCCACATGTGGGCTTTATCGGGTTGGGTTATAACAATTTAGATCCTCAAAGACATCATCATAATATAAGATTAGGACACCGCATATATAAGGTGAATAAACCTAAAAAAAGTATGCATTTTAAGTGCAAACCAAAGTAAATAAGACATGAAGAAATATATCAATCAAATAATAAAATAGAATAAGTTTGACTAGGTTTGATAATACATCTTAGAAAATTAAAAAGTGTAATAAGGAGTTTTGTTTTGTCATAATATATCCCAACTTAAATCTATTCAAGAATATAATTGATGTATGGGTCTTCAAACTTTATCTTCAAAATAATCTCGACCTTTGAGACATCAACATGAGTTTCATCATCATTGGTTCATCTAATTTGCTACATCTCACAAGCCTATATATTCTAAACTAAAAATATATTTTATAAATAGAGAATTGTAATTTGCCAATACAGTATAAATATTAACATAACAAAGCATATATAAAGTCAATATAAGTCATGACTGATACAAGTGCCAAGCTAATTTCAAACCCATATTTGACAAACCTACTCAGCACTTTAAGCATTTAATATCAATACCTACAAGCAAAAGTACTTTATATTTAACTTTAATTTCACTATTCCTTCTGGGCTTTGCCACTTATATGGAAGAATATATTTATCTTAAATAAGTGTAAGTGTACACAACAGTTTCACACTCATCATCACGATCAATTAAATGCAAATGTAGATAATAATTTCATGCCAATCATCATAATCATATTAAAAAAAATAACTACACCTTACCATAGGATATCTTATGTTGTGCCCATCGCTAAATCTTGTCAATGATAAATCTTGGGGTGTCACACTATTAGCAGTGTGCTATTTCATTTTGAATTTTACAGAAATTCAATTCATAATTAGGGGTGATTTTAATTTAATTCATTTTTAATTTAATTTTGAAGAGTGAGTTTCTTATTTTTATTTGAGTTATAAAGAACCATGCATATAAATTAACATTGTCTCCATGAGGTGAGTTTTTTAAAAGAGTTTCCAACAAAAGGTAACTTCATGAGAAGAAAGGATGTTAGCTACATGCTGAACATAATACTCACTAGAAGGTGTGATTTCTCTAGATAAGTTATCGATAAAAGATGACTTCTTAAGTATAATACTCAAAAATTGCACACTAGCATGAAACTAACCTTTTTGGAGTAGTTCATCGATAGGCATATTACTTTGCCACTTAAATAATATTGAAGGACAGATGATCCCTGCTTAACATCTTGTGACCCTAAAATGACCCCAGGATCCATACTTAGTATCTTATGGCCTTTATATAATTATAGTACCATTCATAACATTTTTCACACATTGAGCACATGTCACTTCAAAATATTCCATAACTCAAGTAACCTAGAGTCAATTTAGAATAACTTAAATTTATTTAGGATTAAGGTGGCTTAGTTAGACTTTGATGGGGAATTTTACTCTAATGCGAGACCCTTATGTCTATGAATGTACAAGTGACTTCCCTTCAACGACCTTATACCATTTAGACATCTTGATCCATGTAAACTTATTAGGCCTAAGTATATAATGACCTTGATATTAAGGTACATTGAACCATAGTGAGGTTGAGCCTTGATAATACCATACTTAGGGTTATGTTGGACTAACTTAGAAATTTGGGATCTTATGTTCCCTAGATTTAACTCAAGCTCTAGGTGGTTATACCACTTAGTCAATTCTGCTTCTACCAAGACTTAGGTAACAAGTCAATTTAATTAAGTGTAGATGAAAATTTTTGTATGTATGAATATCCATTAGACTTGAATGAATTCAATTAGATTCTTGATCATGAGTTTATGTAATTAGGAAAACTTGACTTAACCTTAATTAAATATGGTTAATCTCAACCTAGCTTGATCCTAAACTTGGCATAGTCATGACCTACTCTTGGTAAACCTCATAACCATATATTAGGTGGTGTAATGGTTAACCAAATCTAAATGAGACTTAACCTAACCTATGATTAACTTGACTTAAATGAATTACTCTAGAGGCTTAACCCATTAGGTGATATAATTAATAGGCAACTCTACACGTTTGTGGCCCATAACACCCATCTAATTAACCCAAATTTCCCTATTGAATATGATATAATTAAACCTATGTCATTAGGAAGCATGCTTAAGTTAAACCCATGGTTAACTTGAGTGAGACGATTATGTTCATTCAATCCTTTAAGCTGTAAGTAGGCCCATGTGTCATTAAAGACAAATGTGGTTAATTTGTGCACATAACTCAAATGAATCTAAATTAAGCTCATTTTCATCCTTATGGACAATAAGCTTGAAGATCAAGATCAAGAGATTTCTATATAAAAATGGTAATACAGATTTCTTAGATATAGGATATAATTAAACATTGCAGAGCCCATCTACCTTTTATTTCATTTATTTTTTATTGTATTTACAAAGTCCTCAAAATAGTCATTGAGTAAATAGTAAGGCAGTATTTGTTGTTTACTTACTTTATTTAAAATGTAATATTTTTTTCTTTTTTTCCTTTTAAAGATGGCCTATAATTACAATCAATTAATGAATGGGCCCGTTAGGAGTCAATCTTCCAAATAGATAAATGTAATCCAAGAATATTAATAAAATATTTTTGCTAGATTAAAAATCTACATTATCTCTCTATAGATCACCTAATTTAAAATAATTGATCTTCTCCCCTACTTCATATTTCACATAAAGGTTCAATGGAATTTGGCCAAGCACTTCGTACGTGAAAGCGTTAAATAAAGCATAACAGATTTACCCTCTTATATAGACTCAGTTGGCATATAGATCTAAGTCTTAAGTAGTTTAGATAATAATTGCATAAAATGTGTAACATGCCCTCATATTTAGTGCATCACATAATACAATATGCCACATAAATTTTTAAGACAATAATTCTTTTATCTTGCATTTAAACCAAATAAAAATGACATGCTTCTAAAAAGTGCTTAAGTGGGTTATTTGGTCTTTATTAGGTATGAAATAAGGTCAATGAGTGTCACGACCCAACCCGACCCGGGACGGATCCCGCTCGTATCGGGTCGCGATAGGCTAAAAACAGACCAACTGACCAGGATCTGGCTTTGGAATTTGCTTCAGAACTGATTCTTCCAAACATTTCAACTCAAAAACAGACACACAGAGCTACTATGAAACATCAAATGCAGCGGAACAAAGTATCTATATGTTTCATTCTTTTCCTCAAAATAATCATCTACAATTACAGACCATGGCTCAGACAGAAAGAAACAGAGCAGAAGAGCCATGTCTGTACAAAAATAAAAAGTACAAAACAATACCTACAGATCAGACTCTGAACTCTAGTCCAAGACCTCCTTCCCTTTCCCAGAACCTGAAAACCACCAGAAAGCAAGGGTGAGCTCAACAGCTCAGCAAAGCGACAAACCTCCAATCAAAACTTTCAGAATTCAAAACCAATCACTTCAGACCAAATCCGTACATAAACCAGAACAGAATCAGACAGATATCAAAATCATGCAGATCAGAACGAAACAGATCAAATCAGAACAGATACGGACATATATCAAATCAGAATCAAACTTGCTTACAGAACAGATACGAAAATCAGAAGTTCTTTCAAATCAGATATCAGATATTTAATTCATATCTAAATTCCCTGACACTGACAGATTCTCTATGGATTCCGACCCCTTATGGCTCCCTTTGTCCTCACGGCACCAGATAGATGTGCTTATAGCACCAGAAATGATTTCATCGGATCCCGAACAGAACTGATTTTAGATTTCAGATTGAGCTCATTTCAGATTCAGATTTCCTAGACACTAACCGAATCTCTTAGGATCCAGGCCACTTATAACTCCCTTTTTATAGCATATACAGATAGCATATCAATTCAGAAGAAATCCGGACAAAATCAGAAATCACACAAAAATCGGGCAGCACAACGGCTGTATACGGAATTTACACAATTTTCCTGAAAAAATCACAGAATACCAAATTTGCACAGAATATAGATAACAACATTGCAAGACTTTATTTCTATTGCTCAAAAAATTTTAGACTACACAAAAAAATACAATCGACGGAAAACGCCGTCAAATCAAAACTACCTGGACAAAAATCTCCAGAAAATAATCAAAATGTGCACACTCGGCACGTCAACAACATACGAAAACTTACGCGGTAAAAACTGAACCAGACGGGAAATACGGACGAAAATCACGAACAAAAATCAATTCCGGACAGATAATACCGCCAAACACGACGGTTCTGAAAATTGAGAAAGGCGGATTGTGCCTTACCTTGCGTACAACAATATCTTCAACAGTCTCGTCGAACGAAAATGGACCCGCGTCATCCGAAAATCAACTTTTCCAAAAAAGCCCTCGACCTTCTCTCTCCTCAACTGAAATCAGATATTTTTATTTTTTTTTTCTCTCTCTTCAAAATGACTTAATTCCTCTTAAGTAAACTTGAGATCGGCCTGGCCGATCGCACGATCGGCCTGGTCGATCAGACCAAAATCCTATCGTCCTGGGACGATTTCTCAGGACGATAATTAATTTCCTTGGATGAAAAAATCCCTTATTCTCTGACTTGTGCCATGCACTGATCGGTCTAGGACGATGACCCTATCGGCCTGGCCGATCCATACAGGAAATTCACCTGGAGCAATCTGGGCAATTTTTGGAGCAAAACTTCAACTGATCGTCCCAGGACGATCCCAGATAGTCCTGGACGATCCTGGAGCAGAAACAGAACTTCACAATCTCCCCAACTTCGAAAAAAATGTCGTCCTCGACATTGTTCAATCCAAACTCAGTCAAAACAAGTACGGATACAACTTCCTCATATCAGACTCCTTCTCCCAAATGGCTTCCCGTGCAGTACGGTGCTTCCACTGGACTTTAATCATCGAAATCTGTTTACTTCGTAGCTTTCAGACGTCGTACGCCAAAATCAACTCTGGCTCTTCCTTGTATGCCAGATTCTCCTGAATCTAAACCTCGTCAGCTGACAGCTTCTTCCCAGAGTCAGATACACACTTCCTCAAAGTGGATACATGAAACACGTTATGCACGTTAGGCATCGAATCAGAAAGCAACAGTCTGTAAGCAGATTTTCCAATCCGTTCCAGGATTTCAAAAGGTCCAACATATCTTGGACTAAGCTTGCTCACCTGACCAAATCTGCTCACACCCTTCATCGGGCTGACTTTGACATACACAAAGTCACCAACCTGAAACTCAACAAACCTGTGCTTCTGATTGTAATATTTTTGCTGTCGATCTTGAGTAGCTTTCAATCTTTCTTTTATCAAACTGATCTTCTTAACAGTTTCCTCAAAGAAAGTGGCACCCAGTTCCTGTCTATCTCCGACCTCAGTCAGAGTCAAAGGAGTACGACACTTCCTGCCACACAGAGCCTCATACGGTGCCATACCGATACTGGACTGAAAACTGTTGTTATAAGCAACTCAATCAGAGGAATGTGATCTTCCCAGCTTTCTCCAAAATCCAAAACACAAAGCCTCAACAAATCTTCCAGTACATGAATAGTCCTCTCAGACTGTCCGTCTGTCTGAGGATGAAAGGCTGTACTAAAATGCAGTTTCGTACCCAAGCCATGCTGAATGCCCTTCCAAAGTCTGGAAGTAAATTGTCCATCTCGATCAGAAACAATTACCTTAGGCACACCATGTAATCTGACTATCTCCTTCACATATATCTATGCCAAACAATCCACCGGATCGGTCTGCCTGATCGGAAGAAAATGGGCAAATTTCGTTAGTCGATCTACAACCACCCAAATGGCGTCGTGCCCTTGTCTAGATCGAGGAAAACCTATCGCAAGGTCCATCGTTACCTCCTCCCACTTCCACTCAGGGATAGGCAATGACTGGAACAGTCCACCTGGTCACTGATGCTCTGCCTTCACCAACTGACAGGCCTCGCATCTCGACACAAACTCAACTACGTCCTGCTTCATTCCAGGCCACCAGAACAAAAGCTTCATGTCAGCATACATCTTATTACCGCCTGGATGTACAGTGTAGCCTGAATGGTGAGATTCATACAGAATCTCCTGCCTCAAATCCCCAAACACAGGTACCCACAACCTGTTCTTGCAGAAAATAGCACCAGAATTAGAAATTCGAAGTTCAGGAGTCTTACCAGATCTAATCTGAGCAATCAACTTCGAATAATCAGAATCTGACTTCTGGGCTTCCTGAATCCTTGCTTCCAAAGAAGACTGAATGCTCATCTGAGCTAAATCCACATCACTGGAGGAATTCACCTCCAACTACAAGCGCTCCATATCACGAATCAGGAAATCATCAAAAGTAAGCTACAAACCTGATAATCCAGAAGAATTCCTGCTCAAAGCATCCGCTACAACATTAGCCTTACCAGGCTGATACTGAATGATCAGATCATAATCTTTGATCAACTCGAGCCATCTTCTCTGCCTCAAGTTCAGATCCTTCTGAATGAAAATATACTTCAGGCTCTTATGATCAGTCAAAATCTCACATCTGACGCCATACAGGTAATGACGCCAAATCTTCAAAGCAAACACAACTGCAGCTAACTCCAAATCATGTGTTGGGTAATTCTTCTCATGGGGTTTCAACTGTCTAGAGGCATAAGCAATTACCCTTCCATTCTGCATCAGCACACATCCCAAACCTTTCAGTGAAGCATCACTGAACACCTGAAAACCTTCCATACCTGACGGAAGTGCTAACACTGGAGCTAAAGTCAGACAATCCTTCAATCTCTGAAAACTAGTTTCACACTCCGGTGTCCAAACAAAAGGTACTGACTTCTGTGTCAGTCTCGTCAGAGGCGTAGCAATCTGAGAAAATCCTTTCACAAACTTCCTGTAATATCCGGCCATGCCCAAGAAACTACGTACCTCAAATACCGTAGTCGGCCTTGGCCAATCAGCAACTGCCTGAATCTTCTGGGGATCAACAGAAATACCTTCACCGCTAATCACATGCCCCAGAAATGAAATACTCTTCAGCCAGAATTCGCACTTGGAGAACTTGGCATACAACTGATGCCGTCTCAGGGTCACCAACACAATACTCAAGTGTCTGGCATGATCATCCTTAGAAGCAGAATATACCAAAGTATCGTCGATGAAGACGATCACAAACTGATCCAAATACTCCCTGAATACTTGGTTCATCAGATCCATGAAAATCGCAGGCGCATTGGTTACCCCAAAAGGCATAACCAAGAACTCGTAGTGCCCGTACCGAGTACTGAAAGCTGTCTTCACCACATCAGCTTCCTTCACCTTCACCTGATAGTATCCGGATCGCAAATCAATCTTCAAAAATACTGAAGATCCAGAAAGCTGATCAAACAAGTTGTCAATCTGAGGCAAAGGATACTTATTCTTGATCGTGACTTTGTTCAAATCTCTGTAATCCACACACATACGAAGTGTCCCGTCCTTCTTCTTCACAAACAAAACAGGTGCTCCCCAAGGAGAAACACTAGGACGGACAAAGCCTCTATCAACCAACTTCTGAAGTTGAACTTTCAACTAAGAAAGTTCTTTCGGTGCCATCCTGTACGGAGCTTTTGATATCGGAGTGGTACCTGGAAAAATATCGATAGAGAACTCCACATCTCTATCCGGAGGTAAATCAACCAACTCCTCTGGAAAAATATCAGCAAACTCCCGTACCACTGGGATCTCAAAAACATAACCAACCTCAAGGTTCAGATCCCTCACCAAAGCTAAAAAGACTGGGCATCCCTTCTTCCACATTCTGCTCACCTCCAACACAGAAATCAGACTGGAGAGAATACATCGTAAGCCCTAAAATACAGTTCTCTCTCCAGCCATAAGCAATCTCACTTGCTTCTTCAGACAATCAATCTGAGCCTCATACAGACTCAGCCAATCCATGCCCAGAATCACATCATAAGAGAAAATCAGCAATAAAATCAGACTTGATTTCCACTTCTTGCCCGTAATGTCGATCTCACAAACATAAAACTTTTGAGCAATCAAATTACTTCCAGTCGGCAAAATCACGGAAAGAGAAACCGAAAGTAAAATGGAATCCAGACGTAAAGCCTCAAAATAATGCTCGGAAAAAAATGAGTGACTGGCTCCAGAATCAAACAAAACACGGCAGGGCTGATCAGAAATGTAAATCGTATCTGTCACAACATCTGGAGCATCACGAGCCTCCTGCTGACTCAGGTTGTAAACTCGTGGCTGAACTGGAGCTGGAGCTGAAGCAACAAAACTACTCGGCTCCCTCTGAACAGTAGGTGGTCTCCGTGGTACAGAACTAGAACCACCACCTCTACCAGAAAATCCCTCAGGGCGTGGAGGAACAGTCCTCGGTCTTCCTGCTGAACCGGCAGGTCTGACAAAGCCCTCTGATCAGAACTTAGAACCCCGATCAAATCCAGTATGTGGACACTCTACAATCCGATGTCCTGGCTGACCACATCTGAAACACAGACCAGCCATCCTGTAGCACTGGCCAAAATGTCGGCGTCCACAACTCTGGCACACAGGTGCCCCACTCACAGATCCAGAACTCGTCGTACTGGTAGCAGTACCAGACGACCCTCCACTCCTCCTGGAGTCGCTAGATCATGAACCAGCTACAAATCTCCTCTTTCCAGAGGAACCACTGCCTGAAGCCTCGCTTCTAAATCTCTTCCTACTCACAGTCCACCGCTGCTGAGTAGCCATCAGGTTATTTTCTATCAAACGAGCTCGCTCCACAAGCTCAGAAAAGTCAGTAATGCGAAACGGTATTAGGGGATGCCTCAGAATATCTCGTAATCCCCTCAGAAACCTGTAACACCTCTCAGCAGAAGTACTAACCAGCTGCGGAGCATACCTGGATAATGCAGTAAACTCAGCCTCGTACTGCATCACCGTCTTGCTCCCCTGAACAAGCCTCAGAAAACTCTCCTGCATCTGCTGCTGTGCAGAAGGGGGAACGAACCAGTCTCGGAACACCTCAGTGAACTCTTCCCAGGTAATCAAAGAGTTCAATCTGCCTTGAAATCTGGCCTCCTGCTGGCCAACCCACCAATGCTCAGCCTCACCATCCAACAGAAACACTGCCAACGATACATTCCTGTCTGACGGACACTGCATTCCGTCGAAGGTCTTCTCTAATCTCCTTAACCACTCCTCAACAGCTCTGGGCTCAACAGCGCCCTCAAACCTCAGAGGTTTCAACCTCATAAACATCTGGAGATGTCTATCAATATCATCAGATCTGACGGTAGAAGCTCTGCTCTGAGTCTCGCTCATCATCTGAGCAACAAGTGTAGCAAACTGAGACAGTGTATCAGCACCGGCCACTGGGGCTGTACTCCCCACTGGTGCTGCCTGATCGGCACTCTGCCCGTCTGTCATGTCTGGGTCTGGCTGTTCCATATAGAAAATCCAGAAAAATCTGGAAAACTATCACAAAAACAACACAATAAAAAGCCGAACAAACCAAAACTACCCCAGACAGACTCACTACAGATCACTTCCTATAGATCTGTCTTACACAATCCAAATTCCAAAACCAATGCTCTGATACCACTCAAGTTGTCACGACCCAACCCGACCCGGGACGGATCCCGCTCGCATCCGGTCGCGATAGGCTAAAAACAGACCAACTGACCAGGATCTGGCTTTGGAATTTGTTTCAGAACTGATTCTTCCAAACATTTCAACTCAAAAACAGACACACAGAGCTACTATGAAACATCAAATGCAGCAGAACAAAATATCTATATGTTTCATTCTTTTCCTCAAAATAATCATCTACAACTACAGACCATGGCTCAGACATAAAGAAACAGAGCAGAAGAGCCATGTCTGTACAAAAATCAAAAGTACAAAACAATACCTACAGATCAGACTCTGAACTCTAGTCCAAGACCTCCTTCCCTTTCCAGAACCTGAAAACCACCATAAAGCAAGGGTGAGCTCAACAGCTCAGCAAAGTGACAAACCTCCAATCAAAACTTTCATAATTCAAAACCAATCACTTCAGACCAAATCCGTACAGAAACCAGAACAAAATCAGACATATATCAAAATCATGCAGATCAGAACAAAACAGATCAAATCAGAACAGATACGAACATATATCAAATCAGAATCAAACTTGCTTACAGAACAGATACGAAAATCAGAAGTTCTTTCAAATCAGATATCGGATATTTAATTCATAGCTAAATTCCCTGACACTGACAGAATCTCTATGGATTCCGACCCCTTATGGCTCCCTTTGTGCTCACGGCACCAGACAGATGTGCTTATAGCACCAGAACAGATTTCATCGGATCCGGAACAGAACTTATTTCAGATTTCAGATTGAGCTCATTTCAGATTCAGATTTCCCAGACACTAACCGAATCTCTTAGGATCCGGGCCACTTATAACTCCCTTTTTATAGCATATACACATAGCATATCAATTCAGAAGAAATCCAGACAAAATCAAAAATCACATGAAAATCGGGCAGCACAACGGCTGTATACGGAATTTACACAATTTTCCTGAAAAAATCATAGAATATCAAATTTGCACAGAATATAGATAACAATATTGCAAGACTTTAATTCTATTGCTCATAAAATTTTAGAATACACAGAAAAATACAGTCAACGGAAAACACCGTCAAATCAAAACTACCCGGACAAAAATCTCCATAAAATAATCAAAATGTGCACACTCGGCACGTCAACAACATACGGAAACTTACGCGGTAAAAACTGAATCAGACGGGAAATACGGACGAAAATCACGAACAAAAATCAATTCCGGACAGATAATACTGCCAAACACGACGGTTCTGAAAATTGAGAAAGGCGGATTGTGCCTTACCTTGCGTACAGCAATATCTTCAACAGTCTCGTCGAACGAAAACAGACCCGCGTCGTCCGAAAATCAACTTTTCCAAAAAAGCCCTCGACCTTCTCTCTCCTCGGCTGAAATCAGATATTTTTATTTTTTTCTCTCTCTTCAAAATGACTTAATTCCTCTTAAGTAAACTTGAGATCGGCCTGGCCGATCGCACGATCGGCCTGGCCGATCATACCAAAATCCTATCATCCTGGGACGATTTCTCAGGACGATAATTAATTTCCTTGGACGAAAAAATCCCTTATTCTCTGACTTGTGCCATGCACTGATCGGCCTGGGACGATGACCCTATCGGCCTTGCCGATCCATACAGGAAATTCACCTGGAGCAATCTGGGCAATTTCTGGAGCAAAACTTCAACTGATCGTCCCAGGACGATTCAGATCGTCCTGGACGATCCTGGAGCAGAAACAGAACTTCACAATGAGTTTTGGCTTTCTAACCTAAGGAGGTTGTTATATTTCCCTTAACAAGCATTTTGTTAACTCAACGAGAATCATAATTCTAATATTAATTAACCTCATGCCTTATCTTAGCTAGGTTTAACAATATCTAATAGATATTATAAGACACATCCAAGAAAACTTTGTTATAATGTGTTAAGGTTACAAGTTTCATCAATAGAATTAGGTACTTACATGTATCAATTATCATAATATGATCTTGTACCTTTAAGTATTCCCTCAACTATTCTGCTTAAACGATTGTGATCAGAAGCGGAACCAGCTTTAATTCTTAGGGGGGGCAAAATTATAAAAATATAAAAAATATATTTATAACAAAATTCAAATCAGATATTATATTGCAATAAAAATTACAAGCTTTGTATTATATTTTGCATCTTCTGGTAATGTTGCATTACAACTTCATTTGAAACCAAATCAAATACTTCTTTCTCAATATATGGCACTAGACAGTCGTTGAGCCAATCATCACCCATTTTGCTGCGTAATTTATGTTTAACAATTTTTATTGCTGAAAATGCTCTCTCCACTATAACAGTGGCAACGGGTAGAGTTAATGCTAAAACAAGAAGCCGGTGAACTAAAGGGTACACAATATTTTTTTTAAGCTTAACAAATTGTTTTGCAAGACCAGCAATGTTATCCAAAGATGAGAACTCCTCGCTTGTACGCATATCAAGAATATATGTCGATAGGTGGTGCTCTAAAGCCACAAGTTCAACTATAGAAAAATCAGCTGAATATAATTCTGCAAGCCGAATTAACTTCTCTTTATTATAAGCAGAGAATGAGTCACTTGGATTTAGACATGATATGCAAAGAAGCAATTCAGTACTAGCTTCAGAGAATCTATTATTCAGCTCTTGAAGTTGCATATCAATAATTGAGTAAAAGAATTCCACACAATAATGATGTAAATTTGAAACATCATCATTTCTGCGTGTTGATCGTCGACGGGATTTGAAAGTAGAACTTATAATAGGAACATCAACTTCAAAAACATTACAATTTGAGCTTGAATGTATGGATAAAACTTTCTTAATTTCATCATTATGATTTGCAAGGAAATCAAGAAGCTCTAAATAATTCCCTTGATTCGTTGATCCGAATGACTCATCATGCCCACGAAATGATAATCCTTGATGTAATAAAAATCGAACACAATCTACTGCAGCAGTTAACATGATCCTATAATCTTTTTTGTTCTTTTCCTCTTTGCTTAACCATAATACTAGGAGTTTGTGTTCGTGACTCTTCAACAAATCTTCACATTTTTGTCTTGCCTTGTTATGCTCACTACTATGCTCTCCGACATGAATAAGTAGTTTTTCTTTCTTCTTCCAATTTCTGAATCCTTCCCCAACAAATGAGTCTCCACCAGCTTGGCCCTTCCTAATTTGTTCTTGGGGCTTGAATAGATAGCAGTAAAGGCAAAAAATAGCATCTTTTTGTATGCTGTACTCTAACCAATCAGCATATTCTTCAAACCATTTAGGGTTAAACCGGCGAGCACTATTCCCTATTAATGTTTGGGGGAATTGATGACTTCTTGGTTGATGGGGTCCCTTTAAAAGATAAGTTCTTTGAATTTGGTCCCTATCATTCATATCATAACTCCATATTGAAGGTCGGAGTCCGGGATTAGCCGGGAGATCATTTAAGTCAACCTCTACACGTTCTTTCCTCGTTAAATAGCGTTCCATCTATTAAGTCATATAAATGTATTCAGGATCAAATTGAAAAATTAATTAATTAAGTATACATTATTATAAAAATGAATGATAAGAAAATCAGTAATTTGAATATATAATATAAGTACAGGATCATCCCGTGATAGAAACCTCTTAAGACAAGTGCAATGGAAATGCTTCAAGCATGGCAAGTCTCGTCCAAAAAATTCTCAAAATTTTATTGAGCAACACATCAATAGCATACATTATTGATGCTTTTGAGCTGATCTCTTATGGGTATAACAACACTATGGAGGTTAAAAAAAATTAAATTAACTCATGGTCCCATTCGAAAGCCATCTTATGCTTGCCAAAACTCGTTTAAATTCTGAATCTGTTTATAATAACTAATTAACTATATATGATATCTAAAAGGAAATTAACTAGTTAAAAGGAGTTACAGAAATTCAGCTTTTTGATCTGCCAGAAGAAAGAACCCTAAAAGCACAAAATTGATCTCTGAAATCCAAATAACAAAGGCAGGTTATCATTGCTTGCTTAAAAGAAAAAAAAAACTGAAACTGCCGCCTTGTACAGAAAAAAGGAAAAGAGAGCAGAAAAATAGATCAATGGAAAATAAATATAAAACTCACCGGAGCAGCTGAAGAGAGACGTGACACCAGCGATGGACACAACGACTGTGGACGACCTTCCGAAGGCTAACGTCGACGACGGGGTACAACACCGAGATCCACTGGCGGAGATCGGGAGAGGAATAGCGGCTGTGTGAGCCGTGAGCGTGTTATTCCAGGAAACTAGGGCAACAAGGGGCAAAATAAGAGTTCTAGGGGGGCAAATGACATAAATGCCCATCTCATGTAAATAATTTTTTTTTGAGGGGGGGGGGGGGGGGGGGGGGGGGGGGGGGGGCAGTTGCCCCCTCTGCAGCTCACGTGGTTCCGCCAGTGATTGTGATATTGCAAGATTCTCTAAGGAAAATGTTATGAAACAAAATTTAAACTCATTATTTAAATGTTAACTCATATTTTATCCAATAAGATTTAATCTATCCACAAATGAACATTCACTATGTTTGACCATCCCTAATCACTTAATGTTATAAGAGCTTAGCTTTCTCCCTATTTAGCATGCATTGCATGAATTAGTTTGCATCATCAATACTTTTGCACTCCTAAAAAGCAATCCTAATAAATAAAGCAATCAAAATCTTAAACAACTTTCATTGATTAGGGATTTCCTTAGATTTTAGTGTCCAAGATATAATTAACTATAAGTTATAATTTCCAATCGAAATCTTAAACAACTTTCATTGATTAAGCATATTTGGAAGGTTCAAATCATAATTTGTATTACCAAACAGTTTTCAAACATGACATTCTTATAGTCGAATCGAGCGGCTAGACAAGACGAATCCAACGAGCCCAAGATCTCCGAATTCTGATATCACTAAAACATTTAAATGCCCAATAAACGGTCCATGATCAAGATTGATCATCCTTCGTAATCCTTCGAAAATCTGTCGAAAATTCCGCTGTTAATAAGCGATTTTCCTGTAGTGTACCTTCCACTAATCATATGTGTCTCTAAAATATTTTGATAGATAACTATAGATCACTCATTGCAATTCATTAGATTAGTTTTCAAAACAACAAAGTGCAAGATCAATAATTTAATTAGATGGATAATTGATCAAAACTACAAGATTAACTAACATTTTTTCTTAGAGCAAAAAAATTAATCAAAATCTCATTTATAGTATCCCGCGCAAAAAGAAGAAGTTATCTTATAGTTTTTCCATAAATATCCATAAATTTTTCTATTAATTTTCTTTTAATTTTTCATCATTAATTTATTAAAATATCATAACTTTCCACACACACACACACATATATATATATATATATATATATATATATATACTTAGTTGTGCATCCTCTCACTCATTTTTTTCGACTGTTGCCCTAGCCGTTCTGCTCTGGGTTTCCTTGGGCGATTTCGTGGTGCTCCCTCTCGCGGCTTCTGTTCGATTGCTTCTGGCGTTCTTCGCTTCTGTTGATATGTTTTCCTGTGGTAACTTGGTTCCTTTTCTGGCTCTTCCCTTTCTTCGGGGCTCTTTTCGTTCCTTCCTCGGTGTTTTTTTCTTCTTACCAGTGTGGTGTTTTGTGGTTCAGTTGGTGGTTGGGGGGGGGGGGGGATGACGTCTCCTACGTCATCCATCCGTTTGGCATCTTCGGTTCTGTTGGTAAGAATAGTTCCTTTAAAGATGTTGGGTAGTTCGTCTTCTTCGGCTGCTCGAGTTCCTTTTGTAAGATCCTCGTTTAAGGGTTGTCCTGTGCTGTTTTTCGAAGATTCCGTGGTTTCTCAGCTTGCTGAGCCTTTTGCCTTTACTCTTGTCGGTAAATTTGTTATGCGTCACATGAATTTAGATGTTATTCGCAAGTTTTTTCTTACGCTTAAGCTTTCTAGTTCGTTTAATGTGAGGCTTTTGGATCCTCGTCACATAGCTATATAACTTATGAATGACTTGGATTATAGTCGTATTTTTTCTCACCGTTTGTATTATGTTCAGGGGTGTCAAATGAGGTTGCTTAAATGATCACTGGATTTTGATGTGAGGGAGGAATCTCCTATAGCCCCGGTGTGGATATCGTTCCCTAACCTACGTTTACATTTTTTTAATAATCATATTCTATTTGGACTTGCTACTATGTTTGGTAGACCCTTACAAACTGATCAAGCTACTGCTTCGTTATCGAGACCATCTGTGGCTAGAGTTCTGGTTGAGCTTGATGTTTCCAAAAAACATCCTCAGGAAGTTTGGTTGGGCTCGAAATTGAAGGGTTATTTAAAAAGTGGAGTTTGAAAACCTTCCTATATTTTGCTCTCATTGTAGGATGCATGGGCATGGTATTAATGAATGTTTTTGGTTGCACCCTAATTTTCGTAAGGATAAAGGGCCTTCTACTTCTAATGTTGCCCAGGTTGGTGGGGAAAAAAATGTTGAAAGAACCTAATGACTTAGGTGAGGGGTCTGGTTTTGGCTCTACCTCTAAGGAACCGTTGATTCAAAATGTGGAGGCTGTCATTGGTTCTGGCTCTAAGGATCTCAATTCTGAGCTTGGGGAGGAGCCCGTTCCTCCTAATGAGTTAGTTGGTATTACTGTTGAACCACAGCAAGATTGTATTCTTCCTCTTACTAATGAGTTGGATTTGGTTATAACCCCTAATGTTCCTACTATTCCTATTAATGTTATAATGGTTTCTAATGATCCTAATTTATCTCCTAATAATGTCCCTAATTATTCTCAATTGCTGGTTCAGGATGTTGTGCCTACTAACAAGACTCTTTCTCCCTTAGATCAAGCTAAATGGAAAGATGCAATAACTGTTCATAGTTCGGATAACCTTGAAGTTGTGCTTGATCTTGGGGATATTGATTCTCCCAAGGCTTTGGAGCCTACGGTTGTAAGTGCAATTTCTTCTTTAGTTACTTCCAAACCTCCTTTGGGGGGTTTTTCGAATAATGTTTCTACTATTGAGGATGGTGTGCTTTTCTTAGAGGGTGATTTGCCTCCTCCGGTGGGGTCGGTTGATTCCCATATTGATGCTCAGTCTTTTTTAGTTGATCGTTATCATTGTGATGCTTATACTGATACGGAGGTGGACATTATAGCTAAATATTATGATAGAGCTGATGATGACTTGAGCTTTTCTAAGGATCGTGGTAAAAGGTAAGCCCAGGAATGTTGTTTTGTCGCCTAGAAATACCCGTTCTCATACTTCTCATTAAGCTTGTTTTTTATGTTTAATACTATTATTTGGAATGTGCGGGGTATTGGTTGCCCTTCTTCTAGATTTAGAGTTAAAAATTTATGTCGCATGCATAACATATCTATTCTTGTTTTACTTGAACCTCTTATTTCTATTAACAAGCTGTATGGCACTGCTAAGTTTTTGGATTTTAAATCTTCTTTTGCTAACATTTCCAACAAATTTTGGGTTTTTGGAAAGATTTCGTTAGAATTGATATTATTGGGAATTTTACTCAAGTTCTCCATTGTAATATAAAAAGTTCTAATTTTCAATGTTGCTCGTCTTTTGTTTATGCTGCTTCTTCTCGGTTTACTAGAAGAATTCTATGGGAGCAAATTTGTCAGTTTCATAATATTTGCAGTCTTCCGTGGATTGTTGGTGTGGATTTCAATACTATTTTTAATCCATCTGAACGCATGGGGTGTTCTCTTCCCATTTATCAATATATGGAAGATTTTAATGATATGATTTCGAATTATAATCTTATTGATATTGGTTTTTTTAGCAACAATTTCACTTGGCATCGTGGTCATTTATGGCAAAGGTTGGATAGAGTGCTTTTTAATGATGCTTGGCTTAATGCTTGTCATTTGAATAAAGTTGAGCATCTTAGTCGTACTCTCTCTGATCATTCCCCTATTCTTATTAACATTAAGAATGATTGTAGAGCCTCTATTTCTCACTTTAGGTTTCAAAATATGTGGTTGCTGCATCCCTCTTTCCTTGATGTTGTGAGGGATAATTGGGAGGCCCCTCTTTTCCCTAATGACACTATCTTGGGTATGGATAGATTGTATCTTAAACTTAAAAGGCTTAAACTTGTGTTGAATTGGTGGAATCTAAATGTCTTTAAAAGTCTGTTTACTAATATATCTTCTGCTAAAGCTAAAGTTAATTTTCTTAATAGCCTGTGTCAATTGGATCCTACTGAGGTTAATTTTTTTTTGCTTAATGAGGATAAAGTGGAGCTTTGTAAACTTCGAGCTCAAGGGGGAGGGGGGGGGATGACGTCTCCTACGTCATCCATCCGTTTGGCATCTTCGGCTCTGACTGGTAAGAATCGTTCCTTTAAAGATGTTATCTTGGGTAGTTCGTCTTCTTTGGCTGCTCGAGTTCCTTTTGTAAGATCCTCGTTTAAGGGTTGTCCTGTGCTATTTTTCAAAGATTTCGTGGTTTCTGAGCTTGCTGAGCCTTTTGCCTTTACTCTTGTCAGTAAATTTGTTATGCGTCGCCCTAATTTAGATGTTATTCGCAAGTTTTTTCTTACGCTTAAGCTTTCTAGTTCGTTTAATGTGAGGCTTTTGGATCCTCGTCACATAGCTATACAACTTATGAATGACTTGGATTATAGTCGTATTTTTTCTCACTATTTGTATTATGTTCAGGGGTGTCAAATGAGGTTGCTTAAATGATCACCAGATTTTGATGTAAGGGAGGAATCTCCTATAGCCCCGGTGTGGATATCGTTCCCTAACCTGCGTTTACATTTTTTTAATAATCATATTCTATTTGGACTTGCTGCTGTGTTTGGTAGACCCTTACAAACTGATCAAGCTACTGCTTCGTTATCGAGACCATATGTGGCTAGAGTTCTGGTTGAGCTTGATGTTTCCAAAAATCATCCTCAGGAAGTTTGGTTGGGCTCGAAATTGAAGGGTTATTTAAAAAGTGGAGTTTGAAACCTTCATATATTTTGCTCTCATTGTAGGATGCATGTGCATGGTATTAATGAATGTTTTCGGTTGCACCCTATTCTTCGTAAGGATAACGGGCCTTCTACTTCTAATGTTGCCCAGGTTGGTGGGGAAAAAAATGTTGAAAGAACCTAATGACTTAGGTGAGGGGTCTGGTTTTGGCTCTACCTCTAAGGAACCGTTGATTCAAAATGTGGAGGCTGTCATTGGTTCTGGCTCTAAGGATCTCAATTCTGAGCTTGGGGAGGAGCCCGTTCCTCCTAATGAGTTAGTTGGTATTACTGTTGAACCACAACAGGATTGTATTCTTCCTCTTATTAATGAGTTGGATTTTGTTATAACCCCTAATGTTCATACTATTCCTATTAATGCTATAATGGTTTCTAATGATCCTAATTTATCTCCTAATAATGTCCCTAATTCTTCTCAATTGCTGGTTCAGGATGTTGTGCCTACTAACAAGACTGTTTCTCCCTTAGATCAAGCTAAATGGAAAGATGCAATAACTATTCATAGTTCGGATAACCTTGAAGTTGTGCTTGATCTTGGGGATATTGATTCTTCTAAGGCTTTGGAGCCTACGGTTGTAAGTGCGGTTTCTTCTTTAGTTACTTCCAAACCTCCTTTGGGGGGTTTTTCGAATAATTTTTCTACTATTGAGGATGGTGTGCTTTTCTTAGAGGGTGATTTGCCTCCTTCGGTGGGGCCGGTTGATTCGCATATTGATGCTCAGTCTTTTTTAGTTGATCGTTATCATTGTGATGCTTATACTGATACGAAGGTGGACATTATTACTAAATATTATGCTAGAGCTGATGATGACTTGAGCTTTTCTAAGGGTAGTGGTAAAAGGGGTCATAAGCCCAGGAATGTTGTTTTGTCGCCTAGAAATACCCATTCTCATACTTCTCATTAAGCTTGTTTTTAACGTTTAATACTATTATTTGGAATGTGCGAGGTATTGGTTACCCTTCTTCTATATTTAAAGTTAAAAATTTATGTCGCATGCATAACATATCTATTCTTGTTTAACTTGAACATCTTATTTCTATTGACAAGCTGTGTGGCACTGCTAAGTTTTTGGGTTCTTTTGCTAACATTTCCAACAAATTTTGGGTTTTTGGAAGGATTTCATTAGAATTGATATTATTGGGAATTTTACTCAAGTTCTTCATTGTAATATCAAAAGTTCTAATTTTCAATGTTGCTCGTCTTTTGTTTATGCTGCTTCTTCTCGGTTTACTAGAAGAATTCTATGAGAGCAAATTTGTCAGTTTCATAATATTTGTAATCTTCCGTGGATTGTTGGTGGGGATTTCAATACTATTTCTAATCCATCTGAACGCATGGGGGGCTCTATTCCCATTTATCAATCTATGGAAGATTTTAATGATATGATTTCGGATTATAATCTTATTGATATTGGTTTTTTTTAGCAACAATTTCACTTGGCATCGTGGTCATTTATGGCAAAGGTTGGATAGAGTGCTTTTCAATGATGCTTGGCTTAATGCTTGTCATTTGACTAAAGTTGAGCATCTTAGTCGTACTCTCTCTGATCATTCCCCTATTCTTATTAACATTAAGTATGATTGTAGAGCCTCTATTTCTCACTTTAGGTTTCAAAATATGTGGTTGCTGCATCCCTCTTTCCTTGATGTTGTGAGGGATAATTGGGAGGCCCCTCTTTTCCCTAATGACACTATCTTGGGTATGGATAGATTGTATCTTAAACTTAAAAGTCTTAAACTTGTGTTGAATTGGTGGAATCTAAATGTCTTTAAAAGCCTGTTTACTAATATCTCTTCTGCTGAAGCTAAAGTTAATTCTCTTAATAGCCTGTGTCAATTGGATCCTACTGAGGTTAATTTTGTTTTGCTTAATGAGGCTAAAGTGGAGCTTTGTAAACTTTAAGCTCAAGAAGAGGTGTGTTGGAAACAAAAAGCGGCTGCTAAGCACTTGGTGGAAGGTGATAAGAATACTAATTATTTTCATGCATTAGTTAAGAAGAGTCGTTCTTCTAATTTTATTCATAAAATTTCTCGTGCGGATGGGTCCATGGCTTAGGATAATGGGGAGATTTCTAATCTTGCTGTTAATTTTTTTCAATGTCATCTTAACAAACCCTTTTATCCTACTGGTCCTCCTAGTCCTGCTTTTATTCCTCAATTGGTTACGAGTGAGGACAATGCTTTGTTAACTTTTTCTCCGTCTCTGGAGGAGCTTAAAGATGTCTTATTTGGTATGAATACTAATTCTGTGGCGGGTCCTGATCGGTACACTACTAAGTTTTTTTAGAAGACTTGGCCTATTATTTCCAATGATTTGTTTACTGTTGTGAATGATTTCTTTAAGGGTTCTACTATTCCTAAATTCTTTTCTTCTACTTCCATTGTGCTTATTCCTAAGAATAATTATGTTAACTCTTGGAATGATTTTAGACTCATTAGCTTGTGTACTGTCTTTCATAAAGTGCTTTCTAAAATTCTTATGAATCGCTTAACTATTCTTTTACCTAAGCTCATTTCTCCATACCATATGGGTTTTGTTAAAGGTAGAGCTATCTCTGACAATACCCTGTTGGTGCAAAAATTTTGTAATGATCTTGATGTTAAGTGTCGTGGTGGCAACATGATCATGAAACCGGACATTTCAAAGGCTTATGACAATATAAATTGGAATTTTATTTATAATATTCTGAGTCTTTTTGGTTTTGATGTTTCTTTCATCAGTCTCATCAAATCATGCATTGAATCTCCCTACTTTTCTATTCTTGTTAATGGTAAGAGTCATGGTTTTTTTAAGTCGTCTCATGGGTTATGTTAGGGGATCCGATCTCTCCTGCCCTTTTTATCCTTGCTGCGGATTACCTGTCTAGAGCTTTGGAGGATACCTTTAAAATTTATTTTAACCTTTTTTATCATACTCTTGGTGGTATTCAAATCTCCCATCTTTGTTTTACGGATGATTTTATTATTTTTTCTAATGCTAGCCTTAATATGGTTGGTAAAATCATGAACTTGTTTGAGTATTTTGAAGCTGTTAGTGGTTTGTCCTTTAACAAATTCAAGAGTTGCTTATTATTGGTAAGAAGGTCACTTCGGCTCGTGCTTTGGAGATTAAAAACATTACTGGTTTTATTCAAGGTAAGTAAGTATTTGGGTATTCCTTTATTTAAGGGTAGGAAGAGGTCTTCTTTGTTTGATGACTTAATTTCTATGGTTCATAACAAATTGTCCTCTTGGGATTCTAGTTTTTTAAGTTTTGGTGGCCGCTTAACTCTTATTAAAAGTGTTCTCTATTCTATTCCTGTTTATTATTTTCAAACTCTTTTTCCTACGAATACTGTTTGTTAGAGGATTGATAGAATTATAAATAAATTTTTTTGGAAAGGCTCTTCTAATAGTTCCAAGATTCATTGGAATTCTTGGAATAAGTGTTGTGGGTCTGTGGACGAGGGGGCCTTGGGCTGTAAAACAATGATGGACTTGGCTTTGTCCTTCTCTTTTAAGCTTTGGTTTAAGCTCAGGAACATGACTGCCTTTGGGCCAATTTCATGATGGTTAAGTATTGTGGGTGGAGGCATCCTTCTTTATGTGGTTATGTTTTTGGTAACTCTAAAGTTTGGAAACATCTCTGCTTGGTTAAGTGGAAGATTGAGCCCTTTTTGGCTTGGGGGCTTGGTTATGTCACCATTTTCTTTTGGCAAGATCGTTGGATTAATGGTCAATCCATTGACTCTTTATTAAATATTGTCTCTACTACGAATGTGAAAGTTAACCATTTCTTTGCTGGCCATGGTTGGGATTTTGAGACTTTCCGCTATTCTTCCTGATAGTATTATTTAGCTTATTTTAAAGATTCCTTTAAACATTTTCTCTAAGGATGTGTTATTTTTTCCTCTTTCTAAGGATGGTAATTTTTCGGTTAAAGAAGCTTGACATTCCTTCATAATTAAAAAGGCTCCTTCTAAATTTTTAATTTAATTTGGCATAAGTCTATTCCCTTTACTGTTTCAGTTTTTGTCTGGATATTTCTCCATAAGCTTATTCCTACTGATGATAACTTGAGGAAAAGAGGGTTTATCTTACCCTCTAAAAGTCAATGATGTTTCCATATTGAGAATATACACCATGTCTTTATCTCAGGTCCTGCTGCTGTTAAGGTTTGGCTTTATTTTGAGGACATGTTTCAGTTCAATTTTTTCTCTGCGAATTCCACTTTATATTCTCTTTTTGATTGTTGGCTGGTTAATGCTAAGGGGCATATTCGTAATGTCATTCCCTGTTTGATTCTTTGGTTTCTCTGGTTGGCCCGAAATGATTCTCGTTTTAATGGTGTGACGATGGATTTCAAGAAAATTATTCATAACATTAAGGATAAAGTGATTGCCATGTTTTCTGTTCAGCTTATTTCGAAAAATGATTTCAAAAATATTCTTTTTGTTGGCCAAAACCTGGGTATCAATTTAATGGAGGATAATCTCGTTCTGTGTTCTAGATGTATTACCTGGAAGAAGCCTTCTTCTTCTATTAAGATGAATGTTGCTAGTGCTAAGTTGGGTAGTTCTTTAGGCTTTGGGGGTGTTCTTAGAGATCACAATGGCACTCTTATTTGCGGTTTTGCTGGGCCTGTTCACTGGGGGAATACTAACCTAGCTTTTTTTGGTGGGGGTGCTTTATAATATCAAGTTTGCTCCAGGATCGTCCGGGCCGATCGTGGATCGTCCCGGGACGATCAGGTGTAATTTTGCTCCAAAATGTGTTCAGAAGCTACAGGATGATTTTCCTGTAAGGATTGTTCGGGCCGATTGGGAATCGTCCCGAGACGATCAGAGCATTTCAAAAGTCAGAGAATAGGGATTTTTATCGTCCAAGGAAATTAATTATCGTCCTGAGAAAACGTCCCAGGACGATATCATTTTGTTCAGATCGTCCAGGACGATCGTGCGATCGGCCGGGCCGATCTCAAGCTTATTTAATGAAAATCAGTCGTTTTGAAGAGAGAAAAATTAAATAAAAATATCTAAAATTCTGAGGAGAGAGAAAGTCAAGGGCAAAAGTGAAAAAGAGGATTTTTGGGCAACGCCGGTCCATTTTCGTCCGTCGAGACAGTTCAAGAAAGTGGTGTACGCAAGGTAAGACACATTCCGCCTTTCTCAATTTTCAGAACGGTGAAGTTTGAACGATTATTCTGTCCGAATTTCATTTTCGTTAGCGAATTTCGTCCGTATTTTTCGATTGGTTCAGTTTTTACCGCGTAACTTTTGGTATGTTTCTGAGATGCCGAGTGTGCACATTTTGATTATTTTATGGAGAATTTTTACCGGATAGTTTTTACTCAACGATGTTTTATTTTGACTGTGATTTCTGATGAAGTCCGAAATTGTCTGGGCAGTAGAATAAAAGTCTTGTAATGTTGTTGTGAATAATCTAAGCTAATTTGGTAATTTATGAAATTAAGAATTTTTGTGTAAATTCCGTATACTGCCGTTATGCCGCTAGATTTTCGTACGATTTCTGAAATTGTCCGGATTTGTTCTGAAATGATATGATATGATTGTGTGCTATGAAAAGGGAGTTATAAGGGGTCAGAATCCTGTTAGATCCTGTCTGTATCAAGGAAATCTGAAAAATCTGAAATGAGCTCTGAAATCTGAAAACAAGTTATGTTCCGGATCCGATGATTTCTGGTGCTATAAGCACATCTGTTCTGGTACCATAAGCACAAAGGGATGCATAAGGGGCCAGAATCCTAGAGATTCTGTCAGTGTCTGGGAAGGGAGGCATAAGGGGCTAGAATCCCTTAAGATTCTATCAGAGTCAGGGAATCTGTTCTGTACTTTTGGTATGTTCTGAATTGATATGATTTCTGATTTCCGTACGATTTTGATATGATGTACGAATCTGTTCTGTTCTGATTTGATCTGATATGTACGAATCTGTTCTATTCTGATTTGATCTGATCTGTGATTTTTGTTCTGTTCTGATTCGATATATGATTCTATTGATCTGAATTCCGTTTGGATTTTTGTCTGATATGTTTGATGTGGATTCTGAGGATTTTGATTGGAGGTTTGATGTCTTGCTGAGCTGTTGTAGCTCATCCTTAATTTCTGCGTGGTTTTCAGGTTCTGGGAGAGGAAAGGAAGTCTTGGAGTAGAAGTTCAGAGTCTGATCTGTTATAGGTTGATACTTTTGAGTTTTGTACAGTCACGACTTTTTTGTTCTATTTTTGTTTCTATCTGAAAGCCATGAGCTGTATTTGTATATGATTCTCTTTTTGAGGAAGAAAAAGATATATGATCTGTTCCGCTGCAATTGATATTTATAGTTGCTCTGTGTGTCTATTTCTGTGTGTAAATATTTGGAAGAAAGTTCTGAAACAAATTCCAAAGCCAGATCCTGGAATCAGTTTTGTCAGTTGAGTTTAGCCACGATCCTATGCGAGCGGGATCCGTCCTGATCGGGTTGGATCGTGACAAGCTTTAGTGGTATCAGAGCAATGGTTTTGGAATTTGGAATTTGGATTATAAGATTGTAAGACAGAGCTATAGGAAGTGATCTGAGTCTGTCTGTGGTAGTTTTGGTATGTTTGGATTTTTATTGTGTTGTTTTTGTGCTTAATTTTCTGAATTTTTTGGATTTTCTGAATGGATCTGTCAGACCTCGATATGATAGACGGTCAGAGTGCCAGTCAGGCAGCACCAGTGGGTAGTACAGCCTAGTAGTCGGTGCAGATACACTTTCCCAGTTTGCTTCATTGGTTCCTTAGATGATGAGCGAGACTCACAGTAGAGCCTCTACTGTTCGATCTGAGGATATTGATAGACATCTTCAGATATTTTTGAGATTGAAACCACCGAGGTTTGAGCGCGCTGTTGAGCCCAGAGCAGCTGAGGAGTGGCTGAGGAGGTTAGAGAAGACTTTTGACCGCATGCAGTGTCCGTCAGATAGGAAAGTACCTTTGGCAGTTTTTCTGTTAGATGGGGAAGCAGAGCACTGGTGGGTAGGCCAACAGGAAGTAAAGTTTCAGGGCAGATTGAACTCTATGATTTCTTGGGAAGAATTTTTCGAGGTATTTCGATCTTGGTTTGTTCCCCCTTCTGCACGACAGCAGATGCAGAAGAGTTTTCTGAGGCTGGTTCAAGGGAGCAAGACGGTGATGCAGTACGAGGCAGAGTTTACTGCCTTAGCCCGATATACTCCGCAGCTAATGAGTACTTTTACTGATAAGTGCTATCGATTTCTGAGGGGACTATGATACAGTCTGAGATAGCCCCTGGTACCATTTCATATTTCTGATTTTTCTGAGATTGTGGAGAGAGCTCGTTTGATAGAGAATAATCTGATGGCTACTCAGCATCGGTGGACTGCGAGTAGGAAGAGGTTTGGAGGTGATTCGAGTAGTAGTTCCTCTGGCAAGAGGAGATTTATGTCTGGTTCTGGAGACTCCAGGAGGAGTGGACAGTCAGGATTTTCTGATACTGCTATGACCAGTACGACCAGTTCTGGATCTGTTAGTGGGGCACCTGTGTGCCAGAGTTGTGGACGACGACATTTTGGCCAGTGCTACAGGATGACTGGTTAGTGCTTCAGATGTGGTCAGCCAGGACATCAGATTGTAGAGTGTTCACAGGCTGGATTTGATCGACGATCCGAGAGCTTTGTTAGACCTGCAGGTTCAGCAGAAAGATCGAGGACTGTTCCTCCATGCCCTGTGACTGAGGGATGGTAGAGGTGGTAGTTCTAGTTCTATGCCACGGAGACCACCTAATGTTCAGAGGGAGCCTAATAGTTCTATAGTTTCAGCTCCAGCTCCAGTTCATCCACGAGTGTATAGTCTGAGTCAGCAGGAGGCTCAAGATGCTCCGGATGTAGTGACAGATATGATTTATATTTATGATCAGCCCTGTCATGTTTTATTTGATTATGGAGCCAGTCACTTGTTTCTTTCCGAGCGTTGTTTTGATGCTTTGCATCTGGATTCGATTTTACTCCCGGTTTCTCTTTCTGTGATTTTGCCGGCTGAAAGTAATTTGATTGCTCGGAAGTTTTGTTTTTGTGAGATTGATATTGCAGACAAGAAGTGGAAATTGAGTTTGATTTTGTTGCTGATTTCTTCGTACGATGTGATTTTGGGCATGGATTGGCTAAGTCTGTATGAGGCTCAGATTGACTGTTTGAAGAAGCAAGTAAGCTTGCTTATGTCAGGAGAGAGATGTGTATTCCAAGGCTTACGAGGTGTTCTCTCTTGTCTAATTTCTGAATTGGAAGTGAGAAGAATGTGGAAGAAGGGTTGTCCGGTATTTTTGGCTTCGGTAAGGGATATGAACCTGGAGGTGGGTTCTGTTTCTGATATCCCAGTGGTACGAGAGTTTGCAGATGTATTTCTTGAGGAGTTGGTTGGGTTACCTCTGGATAGAGATGTGGAGCACTTTATTGATATTTTTCCGGGTACAGCTTCGATATCAAAAGCTCCGTACAGGATGGCACCGAAAGAACTTTCTAAGTTGAAAGTTCAGCTTCAGGAGTTGGTGGAGAGATGATTTGTTCATCCTAGTATTTCCCCTTGGGGATCACCTGTTTTGTTTGTGAAGAAGAAGGACGGGACACTCCGTATGTGTGTTGACTATAGAGATTTGAATAAAGTCACGATCAAGAACAAGTATCCCTTACCACGAATTGATGACTTGTTTGACCAACTTTCTGATTCTTCTGTGTTTTCGAAGATTGATTTGAGATCTGGATACTATCAGGTGAAAGTGAAGGAAACTGATGTGTTGAAGACAGCTTTCAGTACTCGGTACGGACACTACGAGTTCTTGATTATGCCTTTTGGGGTAACCAATGCACCTGCTATTTTTATGGATCTGATGAACAGAGTGTTCAAGGAATATCTAGATCGGTTTGTGATCGTCTTTATCGACAATATTCTGGTGTATTCTGCTTCTGAGGATGATCATGCCAGATATTTGAGCATTGTATTGGAGACTCTGAGACGGCATCAGTTGTATGCTAAGTTCTCCAAGTGTGAATTCTGGCTGAAGAGCATTTCATTTCTGGGGCATGTGATTAGCGGTGAAGGTATTTCTGTTGATCCCCAGAAGATTCAGGCTGTTGCGAATTGGCCAAGGCCTACTACGGTATTTTAGGTACGTAGTTTCTTAGGCATGGCTGGATACTACAGGAAGTTTGTGAAAGGATTTTCTCTGATTGCTACGCCTCTGATGAGACTAACTCAGAAGTCAGTAGCTTTTGTGTGGACACCGGAATGTGAGGTTAGTTTTTAGAGATTGAAGGATTGTCTGACTTCAGCTCCAGTGCTAGCACTACCGTCAGGTACGGAAGGATTTCAAGTGTTCAGTGATGCTTCACTGAAAGGTTTGGGATGTGTGTTGCATCAGCATGGTAGGGTAATTGCTTATGCTTCAAGACAGTTAAAACCACATTAAAAGAATTACCCGATACATGATTTGGAATTAGCTGCAGTTATATTTGCTTTGAGGATTTGGCATCACTATTTGTATGGCGTCAGATGTGAGATCTTTATGGATCACAAGAGTTTGAAATACATTTTCACTCAGAAGGATTTGAATTTGAGACAAAGAAGGTGGCTTGAGTTGATCAAGGACTACGATCTGACGATTCAGTATCAGCCTGATAAGGCTAATGTGGTAGCGGATGCTCTGAGCAGGAAATCTTTTGGATTATCAGGTATTCAACTCACTTCTGATGAGTATCTAATACGAGACATGGAAAGATTACAGTTAGAGGTGATTTCCTCTACTGGTGCGGATTCTAGATTTTTGACTCAGTTGAGCATTCAGTCTTCTTTGGAAGACAGGATTCAGGAAGCCCAGAAGTTAGATTCTGATTATTCGACGTTGATTGCTCAGATTGAATCTAGTAAGAAGCCTGAACTCCAAATTTCTGATTCTGGTACTATTTTCTGCAAGAACAGGTTATGGATTCCTGTGTTTGGAGATCTGAGGAAAGAGATTTTGTATGAATCTCATCATTTAAGCTACACTGTTCATCCGGGAAGTGGTAAGATGTACGGAGATATGAAGAGTTTATTCTAGTGGCCGGGAATGAAAAAGGATGTAGCAGATTTTGTTGCTAGATGCGAGGCCTGTCAGTTGGTGAAGGCAGAGCATCAGCGACCAGGAGGACTTTGGCAGTCGTTGCCTATCTCTGAGTGGAAATGGGAGGAGGTAACAATGGATTTTGCTATGGGTTTTCTTCGATCAAGGCAAGGGCACGATGCTATTTGGGTGATTGTAGATCGATTGACGAAGTCTGCTCATTTTCTTCCGATTAGGCAGACCGATCCGGTGGATCGATTGACACAGGTATATGTGAAAGAGATTGTCAGATTACATGGTGTGCCTAAGGTGATTGTTTCTGATCGAGATGGACGGTTTACTTCCAGACTTTGGAAGGGTATTCAGCAAGGTTTGGGTACGAAGTTACATTTTAGTACAGCTTTTCATCTGCAGACTGACGGACAGTCTGAAAGGACTATTCAGGTACTGGAAGATCTGTTGAGGTTATGTGTTTTAGATTTTGGAGGAAGCTGGGAAGATCACATTCCTCTTATAGAATTTGCTTACAATAACAGTTTTCAGTCCAGTATTGATATGGCACCTTATGAAGCTCTGTATGGCCAGAAGTGTAGAACTCCTTTAACTCTGACTGAGGTTGGAGATAGACAGGAGATGAGTGCGACTTTTATAGATGAAACTGTTAAGAAAGTCAATTTGATTAAAGAAAGATTGAAAGCTGCACAAAATCGACAGCAGAAATATTATAATCAGAAGCACAGATTCGTTGAATTTCAAGTTGGTGACTTTGTGTATGTCAAAGTCAGTCCGATGAAGGGTGTGAGCAGATTTGGCAGAGTGAGTAAGCTCAGTCCAAGGTATGTTGGACCTTTTGAAATCCTTGAAAGGATTGGAAAATCTGCTTATCGGCTGTTGTTATCTGATCAGATGTCCGATGTTCATAATGTGTTCCACGTATCTACTTTGAGAAAGTGGATATCTGACTCTAGAAAGAAAGTGTCTGCTGATGAGGTTGAGATTCAGGAGAATCTGAGATATAAAGAAGAACTCGAGTTAATTCTAGCTTACGATGTTCGTAAGTTGAGAAGTAAATAGATTCCAATGGTTAAGGTGCAGTGGAAGCACCAAACTGCACGAGAAGCGACTTGGGAGAAGGAGTCGGACATGAGGAAGTCGTATCCGTATTTGTTTTGAGTGAGTTTTGATTGGACAATGTCGAGGATGACATTTTTTGAAGTTGGGGAGATTGTAATATCAAGTTTGATCCAGGATCGTCTGGGCCGATCGTGGATCATCCCGGGACGATCAGGTGTAATTTTGCTCCAGAATGTGTTCAGAAGCTATAGGATGATTTTCCTGTAAGGATCGTCCGGGCCGATTGGGAATCATCCCGGGACGATCAGAGCATTTCAAAAGTCAGAGAATAGGGGTTTTTATCGTCCTGAGAAATCGTCCCAGGACGATGTCATTTTGTTCAGATCGTCCAGGACGATCGTGCGATCGGCCGGGCTGATCTCAAGCTTATTTAATGAAAATCAGTCGTTTTAAAGAGAGAGAAAAATTAAATAAAAATATCTAAAATTATGAGGAGAGAGAAAGTCGAGGGCAAAAGTGAAAAAATGGATTTTTGGGCAACGCCGGTCCGTTTTCGTCCATCGAGACAGCTCAAGAAAGTGGTGTACGCAAGGTAAGACATATTCCGCCTTTCTCAATTTTCAGAACGGTGATTTTGAACGATTATTCAGTCCGGATTTCGTTTTCGTTAGCGAATTTCATCCGTATTTTCCGATTGGTTCAGTTTTTACCGCGTAACTTTTGGTATATTTCTGAGGTGCCGAGTGTGCACATTTTGATTATTTTCTGGAGAATTTTTACCGGATAGTTTTTACTCAACGGTATTTTATTTTGACTGTGATTTCTGATGAAGTCCGAAATTGTCTGGGCAGTAAAATAAAAGTCTTGTAATATTATTGTGAATATTATGTGCTAATTTGGTAATTTATGAAATTATGAATTTTTGTGTAAATTTCGTATACTGCCGTTATGCCGCTGGATTTTCGTACGATTTCTGAAATTGTCCGGATTTGTTCTGAAATGATATGATATGATTGTGTGCTATGAAAAGGGAGTTATAAGGGGTCAGAATCCTGTGAGATCCTGTCTGTGTCAAGGAAATCTGAAAAATCTGAAATGAGCTCTGAAATCTGAAAACAAGTTCTGTTCCGGATCCGATGATTTTTGGTGCTATAAGCACATCTGTTCTGGTGCCATGAGCACAAATGGAGGCATAAGGGGCCAGAATCCTAGAGATTCTGTCAGTGTCTGGGAAGGGAGGCATAAGGGGCCAGAATCCCTTGAGATTCTGTCAGAGTCAGGGAATCTGTTCTGTACTTTTGATATGTTCTGAATTGATATGATTTCTGATTTCCATACGATTTTGATATGATGTACGAATCTGTTATGTTCTGATTTGATCTGATCTGTAAGAATCTGTTCTATTCTGATTTGATCTGATCTGTGATTTTTGTTCTGTTCTGATTTGATATACGATTCTGTTGATCTGAATTCCGTTTGGATTTCTGTCTAATATGTTTGATGTGGATTATGAGGATTTTGATTGGAGGTTTGATGTCTTGCTGAGCTGTTGTAGCTCATCCTTGTTTTCTGCGTGGTTTTCAGGTTCTGGGAGAGGGAAGAAAGTCTTGGAGTAGAAGTTCAGAGTCTGATCTGTTATAGGTTGGTACTTTTGATTTTTGTACAGTCACGACTTTTCTGTTCTGTTTTTCTTTCTGTCTGAAAACCATGAGCTGTATTTATATATGATTCTCTTTTTTAGGAAGAAAAAAATATATGATCTGTTCCGCTGCAATTGATGTTTATAGTTGCTCTGTGTGTCTGTTTCTGTGTGTAAATGTTTGGAAGAGAGTTCTGAAACAAATTCCAAAGCCAGATTCTGGAATCAGTTCAGTCAGTTGAGTTTGGCCACGACCCGATGCAAGCGGGATCCGTCCCGATCGGGTTGGGTCGTGACATGCTTCACGGTTTACAAGTTTGCATTAATCTGAATCTTTCTAATGTTGTGTTGGAATTTGATTTTGATTTCAGGATGCTCAGGAGTTTGGATGATTTTAATTTCTCTTCTATGATTTTTTATACTTTGAGGGATATTAAAGCGTCCCTTAACTTAATTAATTGTAGTTTTTCCATTATCCCCAATATGGCCAATGCGTCTGCCTTTGGTTTGGCCTGCATTGGTTGTGATTTAACTCTGTTATGAATTTGGATTTTTTCAAGCTCCCGCCTCATATTAAGGGTCTTCTTAATCTGGACCGCCTGGGGTTGCCTTATGTCAATGATTAATCGGTTGTCCTACCATGTTTCTGTTTGGCTGCCTTTTGTTATTGGCTCCGGTTTCTTCCTTGGTCCTTGCTATTTGGTCGTTGGTTTTACGAACTCCTTTTCTTTTTCTATTTTGCTGGATGGTTCTGCTTGGCTGACTTCTTACAGCTTTTTGCTTGGTTCTTTGTTATATGGCCTGTGTGAGGTGCCTGCTGGTTTTTCTGGTGTGGGTATGTCATTCTGGGATCTTATCACGAGCTCTACTTGGAGTTGTTCTTGTTGGGCTGGGACCCTTTCCTGCTTTGTGCGTGTTTTCCTGAGCTCGATTAGGTGTTGTTTTCCTGTGGTATGCTCCTATTGGGGCTGGTTTTATCATTATTGGCTGTATCCTTTTTGGAAGTTCCTTAATACTTTATTTAGTTTCGTCATTTGCTTTAATTTCCTTTTGCAGTTCTTGATTTATTTTTTGGGTGTGCAGGATCTTGTGTGGGCGCTTGATTGTCAGATCTTTGTGGATTTCTGCTGTTGGGAGCATTTTGGTTGTTTTTTGTTTACTCTCTTTGTTTGGGTGCTTTCGCTTAAGCACCGTAGCATGTTCCTAGGTTTCTTTGTATTGTTTTATAGCGGAGTTCTCGAGCTCGTAGGTTTTTCTTTTCTTTTCGATTTTTTAGCTCTTTGAGCAGTTGTGAGTTTGAGATCCCCTTTAGGGCCTTGTTATGTTTTCCCTATATTAACGCGTATGCCTCTCTCGTGGGTTTTAATAAATATATATATATATATATATATAACTTAAACGAAGTACATGCATGCATGCATTCATTTATTCATCCGCGTTGATGTAACCACCATATATATGTGGACTTGCTTAACTTGTCACCCATGAGTTATGTATCATGACATAAAAGAAGTACGTACATACATGCATACATTAATTCATTCATGCATGGGCGTATTCGCGTTGATGTTGCCACCATATATATACTTACGTGTGGACTTGTTGAACTTGTCACCCATGAGTTAAAAGGCTGGCCGGGCAGTTGAGCTGAAACCAAGGTAGTTGGAGTGTTGTTGGTCTTCATATTATCTCCAATATCCTCACATGTTACGTCTCATAAATTTATATATAAATCTTCTCATCTAATCTCTTCTCCATTTTAAATGCGACACCAAGCTCTCCAAAACCTAATAAAGTTCAGGTCATGGAGCCTCAGCAGAACTTTCCTCCTATTTTAAGCCAACAAGGCCCACCATTTCCAATATTACCAGAAGCTTCAGGTCTTCATTTCTGCTCGAGCTCGAGCATACTTGGAGGTGATGAGCAGAATAAAGGGAAAGGTAGAGGGAAGAAGGAGAGCAGGCCGAGGTTTGTGTTTCAGACGAGGAGTGAAAGTGATATATTGGATGATGGGTTTAGATGGAGGAAGTATGGGCAGAAGAAAGTGAAGAACTGCAGCTTTCCCAGGTTATTTTTTTTACTCTATGTATGAGCATGTTGTTGTGACTAATTACTGATTAATTTGCATGCATGAAATTTTCTTGATTATCCACCGAAGTTTAGGGAGGTTGGTCGGCGAGCACGGATGGGAACCCCATCTTGACAGTTCGAATCCCCCCTACTACGGCCTCGCCTCTTCAGTGGGGCAAAGCAAGTGTGGGTCTGATGCTGGTGGGTGGCCTTGCTAGCTAGTTTCCACCGAGGGATTAGTTACGCTGCCAAACACTCCCTTTGGAGTGGCAGCGGGTAGATACCCCGTTCCCACCAAAAAAAAATCTTGATTAATTAATTATCTTTTTTGATCGATCGACAAGAAGGGTGGTGGATGGCTAGAAAAGAATTTCTTGGTGGCAGGAACCTTTTTGGTTAATATGAAATTATTTTCTGAAGAACTAGAAAACCTTTTTGGTCAGCTTAAAAAGATATATATTGGTCGAACGACCATAATGATAATTAGAAATAATCTGCAGGTGAAGTCCCAGAATAATCAAAATCTATTGAATATACAAGATGATTTGTGATAGGGAGATTTGTGCACTATCAATGAAGAACAAATTTATGAATGAAAAAAAAAAAAATGAAGAACAAATTTTCATGAAGAATCAGTGAAATTTGATCATTCCTCAAATAACTTGTAAGTGTTGCATATTGAAATATTAATTTTAGTGCAGCTTAGACTCTCCTACAAAGATTTCACATACATAAATAATTTAGAAGAGTACATAGGATATAGAAAGCTATTAACATAAAAATTTTGAGAAGGGAAAAATCATGATGTATTGTGAAATATATCCTTCCACATAAATAGAGGTGTTAATATAACATATTATATTTAATTATGGGAGATAACTCCTACTGTGGTGGTAAAAGGAGTCTTAAGGTATCAAAATTATCATCAAGAAATAAGTGTGAAACAATGGTTGAAGTTGAATGTTAGTACTCAGGTGATGATGAAAGATAGTTGATTTGACCATTCTATTAATAAAAGGGGAGATCAAGACACCAAAAAAGTAAGTGCCAGACATTGGAGGCAAGCATATCGACATTGTATGTTGATCATTGGAAAGCATTAGGTACGTGACATTGATGAGGAACTTTAGAAGTCAGGTGATGATGAGTGATTTTAGATGTTATCCTAATAAAGAGGGAGACTACAAGATGATGTAAATGAGTGTAATATGATAATTGTTGTCAGATGTTGTATGGGCAAGTATCAGTTAATAGTCAATAAAGAATGGTATAGGTAAAGCATTAGTGGGTGGCTAGTTTAATCATTCTCATGATAGAAAGAGATGTCAAGGGGCTAAAAAATGAGCATTATATATCAATATTTGACAAGGATTGGATTTATGATTCATGGAGAACATCGGTAGGCCGTGAGCGTGGTGGCTCATTGGATTGATCATTATCTTAACATGAGGAACATCAATATATGGGGATCATCATGATATTAGTTATTGAGAGACTAGGAAGATGAGATTTTGAAGTCCGTGGGTAGCAAACATTATCATTGATAGACATCAAGTAACACTCGGCGGGAACATCATAAATTGGGCAATGATGAGTAGTTTAATTTTTCTTATCAAATTGACATTATCAATTATAAATAAGATGATAAATGGAGTTTGAATGATCAGATAATTGATTCTCTATATTTCTGACCCAAATACTCAAATGTTATGAGATTAGCAAATTGCATCAAAATTGATGTTGATCAAATCAATTTTGCAGCTCATATCAACATCGAATTTTGTCCCAAAATATTAGTTATACTTTCATTGATAGAAAACCATTATATATATAAAGTGCGAGATTTTGGATCATTGTCATAAAAACTTCTCATGATATACACTTTAAAAATAGTGCTAAAAATGTGTTGCAGTAAGTGGTTGAAGGAAGCATTATTAAAGAAATAGCTAAACTATTGGATTGGTGGGACATGTTTCGTTAGGATGAGTATGACTTGGTTTGATTTGGATTTTTCAATTTATGAAATCAAACTATTAATTTTAGTTTTGAAAAGTTCAAATCATAATCATATTCAAAATAAATATCATTCTTTCAATTCCAATCGGTTTTGGTTGAATTTTATTTTTGTTGGTTTAATTTAATCTTAGAACTCAAAACATATAAACAATTATATTCATATATTTACAATATATATATATATATATATATATATATATATATATATATATATATATATATATATATATATATATATATATATATATATATATATATATATATATATATATAGACATTTTTATTTAAAAAATAGTCATTTGATTAATATATAAAGAACAAGCAAAATAACATTGAGCATATAAATTAAAAATAACTTGCTCTTCAAGATGCCTAAGTCTCACCAACTATGAGAATCCTAAGAGAAGAAAGCAAAGAAATGGAATGCAAGTAGGAATATGATTAAGACTATGAGAGAGAACACTACTTATGATTAATTCAAAGATCATTTATTTAAAAAAAAAAAACTAATAATGAGATATTTTTAGTGGAGGGTTATTATATTTTTATTTGCAATTATGAATAATATATTTTTTGGATTTCAGGTTATTGAAATAGGTTTTTTTTGGTTGAAAAAGAATGAAAATAATTTCTTATTTATTTTTTTTTTAAGGAAAAAAATGTAGATGAAATTTAATTCATCAATAAGTTAAAAAATAAGTGAAAATTTTCTTAATCTTTCTTATTTTTTGTTTAAATTTTTATTTTTAATAACAATTAAATTGATGGAATTATGAGTTACAATATTGCTTATTATTATTATTATTATTGTAAATTTATACAAAGATATTCAAAACAATGACTAACAAAAGGATAAGTACTCACACCCTACCAATAATTATAAGTGGGTGGCCAATTAGGTTTGTAGCTCAATAGTACTATCCTTTCTAAAGAATTAGACATGGGATTTGAAGTATAGGATGAAAAGCTTATAGTAATGCATTGATTAAGCACGACATAGCTATATCATGATAAGCATATACAACAACTATAACACCAATAAAATCAAGCCTTTATCCCACTGTGAGGTTGGCTACATGAATCCTTTTTCTCTCTATTGTGCTATGTTAAAAGTTAAATTCTCATTTAAATCTATACCATGATAAGAATATAAAAATTAAAAAATAATTATGCATCATAAACAATAAGTGATGAAAATTTAGTCCTTAATATGATAATTATAGCCATTATCAATTGTAGTAAAATTGAAGTTATTGAATGTTAATTTATTAATTTAGTAGACTTAATTTGAGTTTTATCTTTTTCACATCTTATGCCCAACACCCCTTTCATATGACACTTAATGTATATATGATAGAACTATTGGGAAAGTGCAACATGGAACTAATGGAGGACAAGAAATTTAGCTAAGATAAGAATTTGGTTTTTTTTCCTAGAAAAAAATATCTCATAGTAAATGCATCATAAATATGATTCAAAATTAAGAAAATCCTCTAATATAAATTTTTATAGATTTTTTTTGATAAAGTTCTTTCATGAACTACTAATAATTTATTGTTAAAAAGATAGAGTAAGAACCCAACAATAGTTATTTTTCTTTAAACATGTAAAAAATAAGAAATATCTATGGATCCATCATTTTTTAATATTTTTAAAAAATATTTCTAAGGAATATTTCATCATTTCTTAAAATTAAAAATAGGATAATTATCTATGAGTTCCTATTTTTAAATGCAACTACTTCTAAAATAATGCATTTGACTTTCATATTCTCATCATCAATTCAATTGATGTTGTCACCTTTATCATTACTTTTAAATAGACTTTCACAAACTATTGTTATTTTTAGGGGAACATAATTAATCTAAAGTTATATATCCCCTAAAAATAACAATAGTTTGTGAAAGTCTATTTAAAAGTAATGATAAAGGTGACAACATCAATTGAATTGATGATGAGAATATGATTTTTTTTAAGAGAATATGGTTATTTTATTTCATCAAAAAGGTAGGTTACAAAGTCCTAAAAAGGAATCTACAGCTCTCTATAGCAATAAAAAAAAAAACATATAGAGCATAGGATTCCCTATCTAGAATTACAAAAATGAACAGTTAAAAAACTATGGCAAGCAAGAAATCAATGAAAGTTCAAAGGATGATTATGAAACCACTTAAACTACTTAATGACATAACAAGAGGGGGTGAATTGATATTTTAAAAATCTTTTTCAAAAACTTATTTTTGAAATTAAAACCAATTTCTCAAACTTAAAATCAAAATCAGATTTTTCAATTCATAAATTAATAATGAAAACAAAAATAATTTGTCTTTTGAAAACTTTTTCTTTAGTAGAAAAACAAAATTTTTTTTGTTCTTTTTATTATCTGATTTTTATTTCTTTTTCAAATAAAAATGAATCTCAAAACAATCACAATGATATAGTATCACGAAGATAACAATGCTAAACACAGATTTATAGGAAAGTAAATGTACAAGAAAATAAATCATAGAAAATAAACGGTAGAAAGTAAAGGAACAAATACACCAAAAATTTATAGTGATTTGATTAACTTGACCTACATCTACTCCCCAGAGTCCTCTCCGAGTATTTCACTAAACACTTTAATAATTCTCCTTTAGTAAAAAAAAAAACTCCTTTAGTTACCTCAGTAGGGCAGAGAAGTCCTGACAAAATCACTTCCATCCTTGATGTGGTTGAGAACAAAAATCCCTTTCACCCTCCTGATGAGGCGGAGAAGCCTGAATCTCTTTCACCCTCTTGGGGAGGTGGAGTAGCCATTTCATCCTCTTGGTGAGGCAGAGAAGCCTAAATCCCTTTCACCCTCGTGGTGAGCCGGAGTATCTCAAATCCCTTTCACCTTCTCTGATGTGGCGGAGTATCTCAAATCCCTTTCACCTTCTCACACTACAAGAAATTCGCTAGCAATTTTTCATATTAAACTGCTGAAAATGCCGGCGACAAACTGATTGCAGGACATACCGCCAGTTTTTCTTCAGGCGTCAACAATTACCTGCGATTTTTAATAATAAATCATCGAAAATGCCAGCGGCAAATTGACCGCCGGATATCCGGATATACCGCTAGTTTTTCTTCAGGCGTCGATAATTATCGGTAGTTTGGCCTCCGGTTTTAAGTTACTTTTTTCCGGCAGTCCAAACTGCCTGAAAATCATCAGCAAACTTACTTTAACCGTTGGTAATTGAAAATTTTCCTGTAGTGTCTGATGCGGCAGAGTAGTCGGTGACCCTTTGACACCAAGATCTTCTTCCTTAAGTTTCCCTAAAGAATACTTTGACACATGGAGAAACAAGTTGAAGGTTAGTCAAAGCAACCATGTGAAAATACTCTCTCACACTCCCTTGCACCCACAATGCTCTTCTCCATCTCTCACAACCTCACCTCTCTCACCCTTGCTCAAATCTCTCTCTTTAAACCGTTGCTTATAGAAGACTCACACCCTTAGACTGCTAAATAATTTCTCAAATGAATTATGAAAAGTTTAAATAATGGGTTTCCAAAAAATCTTAATTTTTCTACTTTATCGGCCCTATTTGTACAATACGATCAATGGATTGTACGCTAAAACTAATATAATTGTTCCATTGTAGTATTGTATGATGAAAAGGAATATAGTATGATTAGTTCAATATCTTAAGTTACCAGACTGTTAGAATAAATAATAATATAATACAATTAGTTTAAATTAAACATCATATCATATAAGACAACCATACTTCATCCAAAGAGTCCTCAGGTGTTCCATAAAGAACCATCTTATGATCGTACTAGACAAACCAAACCTCATCCAAAGACTCCTCGGTTGACTCATAGAATATGATCTATGATCTTACAGTATGATTCGTAATCAATTCAATTTGATTTGATTTCTTAGTTAACTGACCTAATTAAATAATAATTTAAAAGATCATATCGTATGAATAAAATTGTATAGTGCGATTAGTTTAAATTTTAAAATTTAAAATTACCTATTTTAGGTAAGTTAGATTCGACAGCATGATTTCTGCTTATAGCCGATCATCTAGTAGGATGTGGTGTTCGTACTATAAAATTATTTATAATTCAAAATTATTTTTTTATTAAATTTAAAACTTTATTTAATTTTATTTTAACTGATTGTACAATATGACTAATAAAAAAAATATTTCTTTTTCACTCCCCCTATGTGTGTGTGCATACACCTTTTACATGTAATATTGACTAAAAAAATTACAGACTCTTTTAAACAATGTCTAACCTATAAACCCATACTCGATCTCTAATTCTCTAATGGATTTGTGTATGCTGAACCTAAAATGTTAGTGGTGCACAGAAAAAATATACAATATATAAAGCTAGAGAAATTAAATAAACATACAATAATATTTATAATCATCAAAACACAAGCATGGCTCCAAGATTGTAATAGCCAAGCCCAAAAATATTCATAGGAATCAACCTAAGGTAGAAGATGAACCATAATAGGTAGCCATAGTATGGAGTAGAATCCACCTGTAAACGAGATAGAAAACCAAAAATAACCATTCCGACAATCTGATGAGGGCCAGAAGAATGCCTTAAGCATAAACCATACAACAAGCCACTACAATCTAGCAGAAGAAAAAGAAGAATTAGAAGTAGATGTTGCTAGCATGAATCCATATACATCTAGAAAAGAGAGGAATAATTAGTTAAATAATCACACATGAAAGATTGAAAGGAAAAGGAATGAAAATAAGAAAGAAACAATAAGTTAGACATAGATAACAATTAACAATAACAATCACCAATCTAAATTAACTGATAAATAACCACTACATAAATCAAGAGAATGAAAGATATGAAAGCCTAGAATGCCAAAAAGGTCACAATAAATATTCTCCACTCAAAACTACCAAAGCTATTCTCCATCCAATATCATATGTAGAAAATAAAAGAGTAATATCCACTCCAAATAACAAAAAATAATAACCTAATAGGAAACAAAAGATTAAAATTGCCTCACCCTCCAAATAATCCACCAATCACATATAAAAGATTAACTCATCAAGGGAAGAACCAAAAGTTGCCTAGAAAATACAATAAGTAGATGAAACAGAGATGACATTCAAAGGAAAAAATTAAATAAGAAACAACGAAAATCGACCAAAAACATCAGCTAATCAATTAAAAAAACCTAGATTGAACACCATACCAATTAAAAATAAGGAGAAATTGAAAAGAAGCAACAAACATGTACCATGAGATGAATGCAATGATAGAAACTATAGAGAAGAAAGTGCAAAGAGGAAGAAGAAAACAAACCAGCTCCAAGAGTACGCACATTCTGAAATACTAAAGTAGTAATTAGGGAATATTTATAGAATGTAAAAACATAGACATAAAAGAAACATTGGTAGAGAGGATGTGAACCACATAAGTAAAAGCTATCCCCATAATAGAAATGATAAAGACTGAAAATGACTTAGATAAAATATATTAAAAGAGAAGAAAAATTAATCACCAGTATGGGGGAAGAAATTTATTTTTGATATAAGGAATACCCATAGCATCTAATCTCATCATCCTATTCAACATTCTAAAAAAAATAATCCTTATTAAAATATTCAACTTTCAAAAGAGTTTTATCTCTCTTAGCTAACCAATAAGCACAAGCATTTCCTTCTCTCCTGATATGAGTAATACTATAATTAACCTTAGCTAAAGCAGCCATACTTTTACTAAATAAGTGAAAAATTATTGCATTATGACAATAATTGGAAGATATTAAAGAGGTAAGCACTTTAGAACCCATTTCAATCTAGATACTCATCATATTTCAGAGATATACAAATTAATGCCCAAATGTAAAGTACTCAATTTAGCAAAGATATCATTGCATTTAGGAAGAGGAGAAGCAAAATCATATAAAATAGAACCTTTGAAATATCTAATTAAGCCACAACAATTAGAAAAATGCTGATAAGTAGAACCATCAATATCAAGTTTTACTTGATCCTTAGATGGTTTAATCTAGTGAATAATCTTATAGGAAGTATATGATATAGAATGAAAAAAAAAATATTAAAGAAAGACGAGCAAGAAATATTTTCTTTAAAGTGTTTTTCATTAATCATCTTAGTAAGGAAGAGTTAGTGAATCTTATTTTTAAGATAAATAATAATTCTATCAAATCTCATTTTAACACCATTATGCTTGCAATTATTCCTTACATATCACAAAAAGCCAAAAGAAAATCATAGAAATAATAGTGATAATATGACCTTTGGGTTTATTATGAAACAAATCAACTAAAAAGGATAAGCATTTATTAAAGTTGTTTCTAAAACACACATGTAAATTACTCTTCAAAATAACCCACACTCTAGAGGCAATATACCCATTAAAATACATGATTCAAAGTTTCTTAATGAAAGTATCATTGACATTTAGACATGAAGAAAATGCCCTTGTTAATTAATCTAGTATCCATAGAAATAAATCCTTTAAGAATCCTCCAAATAAGGAAATATTCATAGGGGTGACATAATTCTAGATTTTACAAAAAATTCCATTACCTTGGCATTGATATCTGAAAGAATTCCAAGCTCCCTTGAAATTTAAATCAGCATTCATAAAAAAAATTTAAAATAGGATTGTCTTTAACATTAGAATTAATAGGAATATCACAAATCATATTGACAAGGTTGTTAGGAAGCTATTCCGTAAGACGATTAGGACACCACCTAGCATTCAAGATGAAGTTATATACCTTAACATTAGAAATAGAGTGGGTGTTAAAATAAGGGTCAAGGGAACTAAAGCCAATCAAATCATCCTACCAAAAGAAAAGGGAATCACCACTACACCCAATCCCAGACCATAGATCTCCCCCCTACCATTTAATCTTGCACAATCTATTACAAATAGAAGATTGCCCCTTCTTGAAGAAGCTAAGATTAGGATGCAAATTGTCACAATATTTTAAGTTCTTGAAATTAGCCCGCATAGAATTGTTACTTCTAAACTTCCACCATAGTTTATAATAAAAAGATTGGACCATGTCAAGAATAGATTTGTATCTCAAACCATCTTATAGATAAGAGAAAGCATAGAAGAATTCCAAGATAACCAATGTATTTTTTCGGAAGTGTTTGAAGAAGCCCAGAAAAATTTATTGATGATCTTATCCATTATGGAACAAACTTCAAGAGTAGGATTGACAGTCTATACTAAAAGTAAAGTAGATGATAATGATGGATATGTAATATTTACAATTCCAAAAATTTTAAAAGATATCCACACCCTACATGTTATAGAATAAGATAGGAGATTAAAGAAATAATTATAGAGTTGTTTCAAATTTTACAAAAATTCTTCTCAAGAATGCTTTTGAAAAATCTTCCTTCAAAATTCTCTCAAGAATATAGAATCACTTAAGTATTGTATACCGATATATTTTCTCTCAAAAGAAATTTTAATTTCTATTTTAAAGGCCTTCGAAGGAAAAAAATGTAAATTTAACTAAGTCATTGTTACATATGGAAAATGAATATGATGAGTGTTATAATGGATACTTTAATTTTTAATATATGTATTACTCTTGATATAAGATTTACTCAAGCATTGAAAAATTATTCAGTTCATCTTTTGTTACAAGCCCATATATAAATAGCAGTAGATATGTCTCTCATAAGGCATCTAAAAGTAATAAACAACTAAAATTATCCATCAAATATCATATATAATTAATCTTAATCCTTTGTAATCAAACAAGCACACTATTGAACTTTTTTCTTTCCTTTTCTTAATTCATTTCACATAATATTTGATCATAAGATTGAACTAATTAAATTCATCTATCTTGTCATTTTCATGTTATGTTACTATGTTGTCATCTTACCTCAAGTATAATTCTTTATCAATCTTCATATTTTTTGAACAATAAACAATTAAATTACTCGTATCGGAGGATATTAAATTTTCTCATTTATATCCTTGGCACCTTCTATGGGAAAGTCAAATGTAATTTAAAAGGAATAGAATAAATGGCATGATAGCTATAACAAAAATTGTGTTCAACTTGATTCTCATATTAAATTTGACACTATTCATTATGAGCATCATGTTGGTGAGACATCAAGTGGCAATAGTTTTGTTAAATAGAAGTATTAGAAGAATGATTCATATATGTCCATCATAAACTAATACATATTCTAAGAGTAATTAATACTCCTTTAAATTACTAGCCTACTTCTATTGGTCAACCACATCAACATCGTTGAAAGCATAAGGATATAAACATCATTAATATTTTTAGTCCACCTACTCATTCTAAAAGTATAATATATTATTCTTCATTTACTATAAATTTTTAAAGAAGCTCATGTTATTAAAGTTTAAAGCTCGTTAATTGAGATGGATAAAGGAACTACTGTGGATATATTTAAGAATATTATATATTTCTATAATATTTTGAATGCTATCAATTATAAATTATTTTCCAACACCTTCAAGGAATTATAATGAAGGCACTTCAATAGTTTTCTTTCATCAAATATTAATTCATTTAAGAGATTCTCCTATTTATTTTAAGTAGTTATAACATTTTTAATCAATTACATTACTATTAATGACCTCTCTGTCTCACTTCAATATAAAATAGAAGATAGAGGAATGCTAGAGAGATGACATGTAAAGGTTTAAGAAGAACATATATAGCATTATTGATAATGGAAAATCCCTTACCAAAGTTATATTAGGATTGAAGATAAATGTGAAGTTTTCAATGGCAAGAATCATCTGGATAATATGGAGGAATAGTTAAGAAAAACTTTGAAGTACATAAGGGTTAAACAATTTATGAAAGAGATTGAATACCTAGTTAAAAAACTATCACCTTCATCCCTTTGGAAGATGAAGAACAATACTAATGCTAATATTTCTTCTTGATTTAAGAAGAAATATAAGAAAGGTGATTTATATCGGCATGAGAATTAATTCAAGAAACCAATGCCAATTGATCTTAAGAAGCAATAGCTAGTGTTACCCACTATGGGATATGCTGTAATATTTCAAACTGCTCCAGTATCGTCCAGGCCGATCTGGGATCGTCCTGGGACGATCTGTGTATTTCAGCTCCAGGTTTTGCCCAGAAATTGCTCTAAGTGTTTTCCTGTAGGGATCGTCCAGGCCGATCGAGGTATCGTCCCGGGACGATCAGTGGATGGCACAAGTCAGTGAGTAGAGGTTTTTATCGCCTATGAATAGTAAACATCGTCCTGAAAAATCGTCCCTGGACGATGGGTTTTGGTCTGATCGTCCAGGCCGATCTGGACGATCGGCCAGGCCGATCTGAAGAGGATTTAAGGGATTTCAGCTGATTTGAAGAGAGAGAAAAATTAAAATAAAAATATCTGATTTTTCGTCTGAGGAGAGAGAAAAAGAAGGTTTTGGAAAAGTTGATTTCGGGAAGACGCGGAGCCGTTTTCGAGCGAAGTGACTGTTGAAGAATTTGCTGTGCTCGAGGTAAGGCACATTCCGTCTTTCTCAATTTTCAGTTCCGTCGCGGTTGGCGGTATTTTTCTGTCCGGATTTCGTTTTCGTTACGGTTTTTCGTCCGTATCTTTTGATTGGTTCAGTTTTTACCGCGTAAGTTTCTGTATATCGTTGCCGTGCCGGGTGTGCACGTTTTGATTATATTTTGAAGATTTTCGTCCGGATATTTTTGATTCGACTGTGTTTTTAGTCGACCTGATTTTTCTGTGAAATTGGAAATTATCTGTGCAGTAGAATAAATGTTCTGGAATATGCTTATCTATGTTCTGTGCGAATTTGGTGAATTTTCTTTGCAGGAATTTTTGTGTAAATTCTGTATACTGCCGTTGTGCTGCCCGATTTTCGGGTAATTTCTGAAATGTCCGGATTTCTTCTGAATTGTAATGCTATATGAATAAGCTATATAAAGGGAGTTATAAGGGGCCTGAATCCTATGAGATTCAGTTAGTGAAAGGGAAATTCTGAAATGAGCTCAAATCTGAAATCTGATATCTGTTTCGTTCCGGATCCGATGAATTCTGTTTTGGTGCTATAAGCACATCTGTTTTGGTGCCGTGAGCACAAAGGGAGACATAAGGGGCCTGGATCCTGTGAGATTCAGTTAGTGTCTGGGAAGGGAGGCATAAGGGGCCGGAATCCGTAGAGATTCCGTCAGTGTCAGGGCATTTAGCTATATGTATCTGTTCTGTTCTGTACGAAATTGTGATTCTGATACGATATGCTCCGTACGATTCTGATTTCTGAATTCTGATTCTGACTCTGTTGATTTGTTCTGATATGATCTGTACGATTCCGATTCTGATTTGATATCTGTCCGTATACGTTCTGATTTCCGATTCTGTTCCGATTTCTGATCTGATTTCTGTTTGATGAGTTTGGTTTTGGTTTCTGAGAATTTAGAATTGGTGGTTTGTTGCTTTGCTGAGCTGTTGAGCTCACTCTTGCTTTCTGGTGGTTTTCAGGTTCTGGGAAGGGCAAGGAGGTCCAGGATTAGTTCAGAGTCTGATCCGATTAGGTACTTTTGTACTTGTTGATTTTTGTACAGTCATGGCTTTCCTGTTCTGTCTTTCTTTCTGTTGAAAGCCATGTACTGTTCTGTAGATGATTATTTTGAGGAAATGAAAAGATAGATGTTTTGTTCCGCTGCATTTGATGTTTTTAGTAGCTCTGTTGTTCTGTGTGTTTTTCTGTTGAGTTATGTATTTGGGAAGTTCAGTTCAGCAACCTAATCCAAAGCCAGATCCTGGATAAGCAAGTAAGTGTGCGCTCGCCGCGATCCGGCTCGGGCGGGATCCGTCCCCGTCGGGTCGGGTCGTGACAAGCTTTTGTGGTATCAGAGCACTGGTTTTGGAAACAGGTTGGATTGTAAAACAGAGCTCTAGGATGTGATCAGTGAGTCTGTCTGGGAGGTAGTTTTGGGTCGTTTGGCTTTTTATTGTGTTATTTTTATGTTGTTTTTGTGATAGTTTTCCGGATTTTCTGGATTTTTCTGTATGGATCAGCCAGACCCAGACATGACAGACGGTCAGAGTGATGATCAGGCAGCACCAGTGGGGAGTACAGCCCCAGTGGTCGGTGCTGACACACTGTCCCAGTTTGCTTCGTTGGTTGCTCAGATGATGAGCGAGACTCAGAGCAGAGCTTCTACTGTTAGATCTGAGGACATCGATCGACACCTGCAGTTGTTTTTGAGGTTGAAGCCTCCGAGGTTTGAGGGCGCTGTTGAGCCCAGAGCAGCCGAGGAGTGGCTGAGGAGATTAGAGAAGACTTTTGACGGGATGTAGTGTCCTGCAGACAGGAAGGTTCCGTTAGCAGTTTTTCTGTTGGACGGAGAGGCTGAGCACTGGTGGGATGGCCAGCAGGCAGCCAGATTTCAGGGCAGATTGAACTCTTTGATCACTTGGGAAGAGTTCACTGAAGTGTTCAGAGACTGGTTTGTTCCCCCTTCTGCACGACAGCAGATGCAGGAGAGTTTTCTGAGGCTGGTTCAGGGGAGCAAGACGGTGATGCAGTACGAGGCTGAGTTTACTGCATTAGCCAGGTACGCTCCGCAGCTGGTTAGCACTTCTGCTGAGAGGTGTTACCGATTTCTGAGAGGCTTACGAGACACTTTGAGGCAGCCTTTGATACCGTTCCGAATTTCTGATTTCTCTGAGCTTGTGGAGCGAGCTCGTCTGATTGAGAACGACATGACGACTACTCAGCAGCGGTGGTCTGCGAGTAGGAAGAGGTTTGGAGGTGATACTTCTGGCAGTGGTTCCTCTGGGAAGAGGAGATTTGTTCCTGGTTCTGGATCTGGAGATTCCAGAAGGAGCGGAGGATCGTCTGGTACTGTTACCAGTACGACTGGTTCTGGATCTGTCAGTTCGGCACCTGTGTGCCAGAGTTGTGGACGGCGACACCATGGCCAGTGCTACAGGATAGCTGGTCTTTGTTTCAGGTGTGGTCAGCCAGGACATAGGATTGCAGAATGTCCACAGATGGGATATGATCAGCGATCTGAGGGTTTAGTCAGACCTGTTGGTTCAGCAGCAGGAAGACCGAGGACTGTTCCTCCACGCTCTGAGGGATTTGCTGGTAGGGGTGGTGGTTCTAGTTCTGCACCACGGAGACCACCTACGATTCAGAGGGAGCAGAGTAGTTCTGTTGCTTCAGCTCCTGTTCCAGTTCAGCCGCGAGTTTACAGCTTGAGTCAGCAGGAGGCTCGAGATGCTCCGGATGTTGTGACAGGTACGGTTTACATTTCTGATCAGCCCTGTCGTGTTTTGTTTGACTCTGGAGCGAGTCATTCTTTTCTGTCCGAGCATTGTTTTGAGCTTTTACATTTGGATTCGATGGTTTTACCGGTTTCTTTGTCTGTGATTTTACCGGCTGGGAATCCATTGATTGCTCGACAGTTTTGTTTGTGTGAGATCGAGATTTCTGGCAAGAAGTGGAAATCGAGTTTGATTCGATTGCCGATTTCTTCGTATGATGTGATTTTGGGAATGGATTGGTTGAGTCAATATGAGGCTCAGATTGACTGTCTGAAGAAGCAAGTGAGTTTGCTTGTGGCTGGAGAGAGAGTTGTATTTCAGGGATTACGAGGTGTTCTCTCCAGTCTGATTTCTGCGTTAGAGGTGAGCAGAATGTGGAAGAAAGGATATCCAGTATTTTTGGCTTCGGTACGGGATCTGAACCTGGAGGTTGGTTCTGTTTCTGAGATCCCAGTGGTACGGGAGTTTGTGGATGTTTTTCCTGAGGAATTGGTTGGTTTACCTCCGGATAGAGATGTGGAGTTCTCTATCGATGTTTTTCCGGGTACCGCTCCGATATCGAAAGCTCCGTACAGGATGGCACCGAAAGAACTTTCTGAGTTGAAAGTTCAGCTTCAGGAGTTGGTTGACAGAGGATTTGTACGTCCTAGTGTTTCTCCTTGGGGAGCACCTGTTCTGTTTGTGAAGAAGAAGGACGGTACACTCCGTATGTGTATTGATTACAGAGATTTGAACAAGGCCACAATCAAGAACAAGTATCCTTTGCCTCGGATAGACGACTTGTTTGACCAGCTTTCCGGATCTTCGGTATTTTCGAAGATTGATTTGAGATCCGGATATTATCAGGTGAAGGTGAAGGAATCTGATGTGGTGAAGACTGCTTTCAGTACTCGGTACGGGCACTACGAGTTCTTGGTTATGCCTTTTGGGGTAACCAATGCGCCTGCTATTTTCATGGATCTGATGAACCGAGTATTCAGGGAGTATTTGGATCAGTTTGTGATCGTCTTCATTGACGATATTCTGGTATATTCTGCTTCTGAGGATGAGCATGCCAGACATTTGAGGATTGTATTGGAGACTCTGAGGAGGCATCAGCTGTATGCCAAGTTCTCCAAGTGCGAATTCTGGCTGAAGAGCATTTCATTTCTGGGGCACGTGATTAGCGGAGAAGGTATTTCTGTGGATCCCCAGAAGATTCAGGCGGTTGCTGATTGGCCAAGGCCGACTACGGTATTTGAGGTACGTAGTTTCTTAGGCATGGCCGGGTATTATAGGAAGTTTGTGAAAGGATTTTCACAGATTTCGACTCCTCTGACGAGACTGACTCAGAAGTCAGTTCTTTTTGTTTGGACACCGGAGTGTGAAGCTAGTTTTCAGCGATTGAAGGATTGTTTGACTTCAGCTCCAGTGTTGGCGCTTCCGTCAGGTACGGAAGGTTTTCAGGTGTTCAGTGATGCTTCACTGAAAGGACTGGGATGTGTCCTGATGCAGCATGGTCAGGTAATTGCTTATGCTTCGAGACAGTTGAAACCACATGAGAAAAATTACCCGACACATGATTTGGAGTTAGCTGCAGTTGTTTTTGCTTTGAAAATTTGGCGGCATTACCTGTATGGCGTCACATGTGAGATGTTTACTGATCATAAGAGCCTGAAGTACATTTTTACTCAGAAGGATTTGAATCTGAGACAGAGGAGGTGGCTCGAGTTGATCAAGGACTATGACCTGACTATTCAGTATCAGCCTGGGAAGGCGAATGTGGTAGCAGATGCTTTGAGCAGGAAGTCTTCTGGATTATCAGGTTTGCAGCTTACCTGTGATGACTTTCTGATTCGTGATTTGGAAAGATTGCAGTTGGAGGTGATTTCCTCCAGTGATTTGGAGTTGGCTCAGATGAGTATTCAGTCTTCTTTGGAAGCAAGGATTCAAGAAGCCCAGAAGTCAGATTCTGATTATTCGAAGTTGCTAGCTCAGATTGGATCTGGTAAGACTCCTGAACTTCGAATTTCTGATTCTGGTGCTATTTTCTGTAAGAACAGGTTGTGGGTACCTGTGTTTGGAGATTTGAGGCGGGAGATTCTGTATGAATCTCATCATTCAGGCTACACTGTTCATCCAGGCAGTGGTAAGATGTACGCTGATATGAAGCTTTTGTTCTGGTGGCCTGGGATGAAGAAGGATGTGGCAGAGTTTGTGTCGAGATGCGAAGCCTGTCAGTTGGTGAAGGCAGAGCATCAGCGACCAGGTGGACTGTTGCAGTCGTTGCCTATCCCTGAGTGGAAATGGGAGGAGGTAACGATGGATTTTGCTATGGGTTTTCCTCGATCACGACAAGGACATGATGCTATTTGGGTAGTTGTGGATCGATTGACGAAGTCAGCCCATTTTCTTCCGATCAGACAGACGGATTCAGTTGAACGCTTGGCACAGATATATGTGAAAGAGATAGTCAGATTGCACGGTGTGCCTCGTGTGATTGTATCTGATCGAGATGGACGTTTTACTTCCAGACTTTGGAAAGGCATTCAGCAAGGCTTGGGTACGAAATTGCATTTCAGTACAGCCTTTCATCCTCAGACCGACGGACAGTCTGAGAGGACTATTCAGGTACTGGAAGATCTGTTGAGACTTTGTGTTCTGGACTTTAGCGGAAGCTGGGAAGATCATATTCCGCTGATTGAGTTTGCCTATAACAATAGTTTTCAGTCCAGTATCGGTATGGCACCGTACGAGGCTCTGTATGGCAGGAAGTGCCGTACTCCTTTGACTCTGACGGAGGTCGGAGATAGACAGACTTTGGGTGCCACTTTTGCTGATGAAACTGCTCAGAAGATTCATTTGATAAGAGAGAGATTGAAAGCCGCTCAAGATCGTCAGCAGAAGTATTATAATCAGAAGCACAGATTTGTTGAGTTTCAGGTTGGTGACTTTGTGTATGTCAAAGTCAGCCCGATGAAAGGTGTGAGCAGATTTGGTCAAGTAAGCAAGCTTAGTCCAAGGTATGTTGGACCATTTGAGATTTTGGAAAGAATTGGAAAAGCTGCTTACAAGTTATTACTTTCTGATTCTATGTCTGATGTGCATAATGTGTTTCACGTATCCACTCTGAGGAAGTGGGTTTCAGACTCTGGGAAGAAGGTATCAGCTGACGAGGTTGAGATTCAGGAGAATCTGGCGTACAAGGAAGAGCCAGAATTGATTTTAGCGTACGACGTCCGCAAGTTAAGAAATAAAGAGATTCCGATGGTTAAAGTCCAGTGGAAGCACCGGACTGCACGGGAAGCAACTTGGGAAAAGGAGTCTGATATGAGACGGTCGTACCCGTACTTGTTTTGACTGAGTTTGGATTGGATAATGTCGAGGACGACATTTTTCTGAGTTGGGGAGATTGTAATATTTCAAACTGCTCCAGTATCGTCCAGGCCGATCTGGGATCGTCCTGGGACGATCTGTGTATTTCAGCTCCAGGTTTTGCCCAGAAATTGCTCTAAGTGTTTTCCTGTAGGGATCGTCCAGGCCGATCGAGGTATCGTCCCGGGACGATCAGTGGATGGCACAAGTCAGTGAGTAGAGGTTTTTATCGCCTATGAATAGTAAACATCGTCCTGAAAAATCGTCCCTGGACGATGGGTTTTGGTCTGATCGTCCAGGCCGATCTGGACGATCGGCCAGGCCGATCTGAAGAGGATTTAAGGGATTTCAGCTGATTTGAAGAGAGAGAAAAATTAAAATAAAAATATCTGATTTTTCGTCTGAGGAGAGAGAAAAAGAAGGTTTTGGAAAAGTTGATTTCGGGAAGACGCGGAGCCGTTTTCGAGCGAAGTGACTGTTGAAGAATTTGCTGTGCTCGAGGTAAGGCACATTCCGTCTTTCTCAATTTTCAGTTCCGTCGCGGTTGGCGGTATTTTTCTGTCCGGATTTCGTTTTCGTTACGGTTTTTCGTCCGTATCTTTTGATTGGTTCAGTTTTTACCGCGTAAGTTTCTGTATATCGTTGCCGTGCCGGGTGTGCACGTTTTGATTATATTTTGAAGATTTTCGTCCGGATATTTTTGATTCGACTGTGTTTTTAGTCGACCTGATTTTTCTGTGAAATTGGAAATTATCTGTGCAGTAGAATAAATGTTCTGGAATATGCTTATCTATGTTCTGTGCGAATTTGGTGAATTTTCTTTGCAGGAATTTTTGTGTAAATTCTGTATACTGCCGTTGTGCTGCCCGATTTTCGGGTAATTTCTGAAATGTCCGGATTTCTTCTGAATTGTAATGCTATATGAATAAGCTATATAAAGGGAGTTATAAGGGGCCTGAATCCTATGAGATTCAGTTAGTGAAAGGGAAATTCTGAAATGAGCTCAAATCTGAAATCTGATATCTGTTTCGTTCCGGATCCGATGAATTCTGTTTTGGTGCTATAAGCACATCTGTTTTGGTGCCGTGAGCACAAAGGGAGACATAAGGGGCCTGGATCCTGTGAGATTCAGTTAGTGTCTGGGAAGGGAGGCATAAGGGGCCGGAATCCGTAGAGATTCCGTCAGTGTCAGGGCATTTAGCTATATGTATCTGTTCTGTTCTGTACGAAATTGTGATTCTGATACGATATGCTCCGTACGATTCTGATTTCTGAATTCTGATTCTGACTCTGTTGATTTGTTCTGATATGATCTGTACGATTCCGATTCTGATTTGATATCTGTCCGTATACGTTCTGATTTCCGATTCTGTTCCGATTTCTGATCTGATTTCTGTTTGATGAGTTTGGTTTTGGTTTCTGAGAATTTAGAATTGGTGGTTTGTTGCTTTGCTGAGCTGTTGAGCTCACCCTTGCTTTCTGGTGGTTTTCAGGTTCTGGGAAGGGCAAGGAGGTCCAGGATTAGTTCAGAGTCTGATCCGATTAGGTACTTTTGTACTTGTTGATTTTTGTACAGTCATGGCTTTCCTGTTCTGTCTTTCTTTCTGTTGAAAGCCATGTACTGTTCTGTAGATGATTATTTTGAGGAAATGAAAAGATAGATGTTTTGTTCCGCTGCATTTGATGTTTTTAGTAGCTCTGTTGTTCTGTGTGTTTTTTTGTTGAGTTATGTATTTGGGAAGTTCAGTTCAGCAACCTAATCCAAAGCCAGATCCTGGATAAGCAAGTAAGTGTGCGCTCGCCGCGATCCGGCTCGGGCGGGATCCGTCCCCGTCGGGTCGGGTCGTGACATATGCCAATGTGCATTTTCCTTCTCTTAAGAAGTTTCTTGAATAAATCAAGGTATACATTTAAAATAAAGAATACTTTAATTGGATAATATCAAGAAGCTAATAAATGGTCATTACAATCCAATTTTTTCCTCTGTCACAACTATCATGGCCATGCACCAAGAATTACAGAGTACCAAGGTCTCTTCTTGGGAAACTAATAAAAGAGAGTCCTTTAAATCAATATCTTGTTGATCAATGAGTTGATAAATAACTCGCCAAGGAATCTCCTTTTTTCCATGGAATATGATAAATATAATTGCCAATCATGCATGTCATAATTGGAGAAGCAAGAGGAAAGACATCATAGCTCAAAAGTTTGAAGAGGCTTGCCAAGTATAATGTGAATTATTTTCTTATTTATATTCCCATTTGATTTTCTCATGGATAGGGTCTTATCGATGCATATGAATATATATGCCAATTTAATCATTACTATCTAATAATAAATATTTTGACATACTATGATCCTCATTAATATTATGAGTTCTATAAATATATCATGTTCCTTGCTAAATTTGACCAAGAGAATTAGATCGAGCTCAAAGAACTTTTTACTATATAAAGGATTATTGATTAGGTTTTCTAGTAAGAAATATCTTCTAGAAGGTGCCATCACTGTAAAGATCATATGGGGACAAACCATGAGCATGAACTTTGGGGGTCAACTTTCTAGTCCTATGATCTTTGTATGCATATAATTGCATCTTTGAAGGTCCTCTTCTCAGCTTATTCAAGAGCTAAAATGTTGTCTACCACACATCTTGCTGCTATGCTTTCTTCTTCAATAACCATTATCATTATTTATGGAGACTTAATACAATCCTAGAAATGTTATCTCAACTATATCAAAGAGGATAATATTATTGAGTAGAAGTGAAGAAAGGTGTGACTAAACTCACCACCAATGAGGAAAGAGTTATCTAAGAAAATGTTTGCCTCAAATATTTCTTCAAAGGTAATTTTAAAACCCATAAAACATTTAAATTCTTCTATTCTCACATAAGAGAGCATTTTCCCTCCATTTAAAGAGGTGGAGTTAATTAACAAGTAGTAGAAAAGGATGAGGGTAGGTATGGATTAAAGATATAGTGTAGTCAACATTAGTGACAAAGATTTAAATGATGATAAAGTGGTGAAAAAATATAGGAAAAAAATCTTTTATGAAATATTTCGATATAACTTGTATTAAATATGAACTACAAATGTTCAAAGTTAGAAAAAAAAAAAATTCAAAGCTAAAAGATATATATAAACAAAAAAATTATTACCAATGACTATTCTTTTAATAGAAAAATTAGTTTTCAAAAGTATTTTTGAACATATATCTTTAAATTTCTAATGGATATTCCTTTGTGAAACATAATTCATGGGAATTACACATCACTTTTTTGTTTGAAATGAAAAAATTGAATTATTCTTAATTAATAATTTCATGAAAAAACTTTTAATGAAATATAAATTCAACCACAAAAAAAATTCCAATGAAAAAAATTCATTAAAAAGGGTAAAAGTTCCAATGGAATATTATGTCAATAAAATGTGCTATGTGAATTATGATAAACAATTTTTGTATAAAATGTAGCACGACTTTCTTTTCAAAAAAAAAAAAAAGGATTAAAAAGAATAAAATAATAAAATTTCAAATCAGAAAAAAGAAAAAAAATACAAAATACTCTGATCATAAAGTCCGACAAAAAAACCCTTAAAAAATAGTCACTCGTTTTAGCAAATAGTGTGCTCAAATATTTTTATTATGTATAATATAATAGAAATAATACACTACTAACAAATTCAAATAACCAAAGCATTAACCAGATTGACCAATAAAAATACTTTTAAATAAATTTTACATCAATTTGTCATCAAATATCTTAATTAATTGATAGAGATTTGTTAGAGAATGTATTTAGTAATTACATAAATATAAAGTGTTTAATTGTTAGTTTAAAGAATCCTAGGATTTCTATATCTCCATAAATTTATAAAGTAAAATAATTATCATTAATAAAAATAATAATTACAAAAAGTTATCATATTGGGCATACCCAAAAAAAAAAAAAGATAGAGAATGCTAGACTAGCCATATTCTATTCTCCACTATGATATATATAGCATAAAAGATTTAGAAGAAGATATGATTAAATAAGGACATTTCATAAGAACTCCCTTATTATAACTGTCTATATGTCTAATAAAAAAATTTTGTGTATAAGTTAACGTACCCTAATGAGGCTTCTTCATTTGATCAAGTAAATGAGGTTTCGTAGGCGTATTAGACTTGATTATGATCAAATAAACTATTATGTAGTCTACATAGGGTAAGAATAGATTTGTATCATTCTTTTGCACTACCACCCATAGTAAAAAGAGTGACAACAGGGGTATCTTGAGTTTACTATGTGTGTGAGGGAGGTGGGAAAATAATTTTAGAGCAAAAATATTATAAGAAGAATGATCCTGAGTAATGGTAGAGGTCCCTTGGATTTGTTGAAAAGGTAAGGGAAGTGGTGATGTAAATTTCATTGTAATATTGTCAATTTGTCAACACGTGGAACTTCATTAAAAAAATTAGGGAATTTAGAAATCATAATCATTAATGATCAAACAATTAGTTCTAATAATTAGATCAACATTCTAATGTCGAGAGAGTTGCTAAGGATTCTATACTAAATAGAAATCATTTTGACTATTAGGCTCTATATTTCTGATATAAAGGGATTGATCAACAATTAGTAAAAAAGCAGGCAATGGTGCCTCAATGTTGAATTAGAACTATGGCATGGAATTTATCTGAAGTAGTGAAGATTCTTAAAAAAAATGTCATTTGATGTTTACTCTACCCATTGAAAAAATTTTTACAATCATAGATCACATGTCCAATTAAGAGGCAATGAGAACGTAAACTGAACCTTTTTATCAAATATTACTTTTTATGAGCATCCTTTTGCTTGAGAGCCAAACCAAATGATGTCAAAATGGCTTTGGGACACATCAATTTGTACTAAGACTCTAACAATCAATAGCATGAGAGTAGTAACAGTAGGAGAGTCCACCCAATGAGCATTTCCAAATAATGAGCCCAATGAGAACATGTTGAATTTATAATTAAATAAGTGTACTTTTAAAAGTGGAAACTTAATCATATAGAGCGGATATTCAATAGAAAATCCCAAGTTAGGAGATCATTTTAAAAGCCTCATTACAATACCTCCAACCTAGATAGTTCTCTTCAAAATGATAGAAGATAATCCTCAATGAAAAATGTTCATAGGGCATGTTTTGGATTGTGTGATAATATATAAAAACATTTCAAAACTATAGAGCATCAAAAGTGGTTCAAATTGATTAAGAAAAATACCTACTAGCCATACATTTATCTACCAATAATAATTTAAGAGGAATTAACAATCTTAGAAACACATTAATTTTCAGGGTTAGTAAGGGTAGTTTATCTTAATGAGATGGGTTTATGATTAGAGAGAGAAAATTTATAGGATGTCTCAATCCTAACCAAACTTAGTATATGCAAAGAATGAATGAGGAGGACATCGATAAAAAGAACCGCATTATGGGAATGTCGAGTGGCCAATAATATTTGGATTAGATAGGGGTGAAGCTAAAAAGCACCCTAAAAAGTCATTCAAAATCATAGAAGAGGTGGAAAGAAATACCCTATGGTTACAACATTAAGTGACCATTGGACAACAACTGATGAGAAGGATTAAGGCTTAGCTAAAGTAGAGAAGGATGGTGATAGGACTGGCGGTGGGTTATTCATTATGACCATAGGTTACGATGGAGAGAGTGTGAGGATGTAGCATGTATCATGTATGAATAAAGTTAAATAAGATCTAAATAGAATAATAAGGAGATGAAAAAAAAAAAAAATCATTCAGGAAATAGATATATGAAGAATCAATGACAAGGTTGTTACAATACCAATAAGAAAATCATAGACAATGTTGGCCCGACATAGATTGTTTGCATATCTCCTACATGCACATGGAGAGGTGCACACTTGGGCCTTAACAAGGTGAGAAACATAATTACATAGGAAAATGAATGAAAATTTTATGGTGGAAGGTATAGTAGAAGATGGTGATGAGTAGGACTATGAAAATTATTGAAAAAGGTGTAAAGAGTGATCAAATTTTAACTTCAAAAGTATTCTTTTATCTCTACACATACCTCATTTTTAAGTGTATTAGGAAATGTTTTGAAAACTGTATCGGATCGACTAGTTCAACCAATTCAATCATGAATCGGCCAGGTGGCCAGTCCAATTGATCAACTTACAAAACTGTCTTCGCATCGAACCAAATTGAACCGCCAAAAACCAGCGGTTCAACCGGTGAACCAATGTACCGCTAAACCATCCCGGGTTGTAAAGAACTGGCCGGTTCAATTAAAAAATTTATTTTTGTTTAAATTAAATTTTATAAATTTTAGTTTATTAAACTCTAATTTGAACTTTTTTAAACTATTAGGTTGGTCCAATATATTTTAGCATGGTCTTCTCCATTATTGGTGGTGTCCTCTACCTTAATACTACACTATGGGTTATTATGGTCTTTATCTTGCATGATGATGATTACTAGCACCATTTGTTTGTATTGAGTATCTCTTAATAGCCCCATATCTAGTTAAATAGAGCATACAATTGTTACATTTGGGCACCTTATTTGCATTTGATATTTATTTTGGTTGATGTATTCCTAGTTTCTAGCTTTAGTTTCTTATATCTATCATTTATATCTTCCACAAAATTATGTGTATTTTACTTTAAACATTACTTTTCATACCAACAAAAGCAATATTGAACTAACACATTCCAACGTACCATATCGTGTATGAAGAAGCTATTACAGGTGCTCTCAGCTCACATGCAATGTGAAGAAGCAAGTGCAACGTCTCTCAAGTGATGCAGCAATAGTTGTAACCACATATGAGGGAGTTCATAACCATCCATGCGAGAAGCTCATGGAGACTCTTAGCCCTCTTCTCAACCAGATGCAGTTTCTCTCTCAATTCCAATAATTTTCATTAACTAATTCCACTTCTTCATCATCAACTGGATATAAATGGGCATATATGCAACCTATAAAATGTTCTTAATTTTTATTTCTTCTCAAATACATCATATATAGCTTGTTTTTGTAATAGAAAAAGCAATGAAAATAATAGAAAGCATGCATGTACAATATGTTCTTTACTATTGCACAATGTGCAAGTAAGTGATACTGAAGTTGCAGCACAGATGATTTGCAAGATTTACTGGTAGAAGTACAGTATCTTTAATTTATAGAGTGAATCTAAAGGTTAAGACAAGCTTAATAACTTAATTTTGTGGAGTCTTGTTATGTTTACCAGAGACCTATACAGTGCCAAAGTAGTATTGCAATATGTAATGTTGAGCCAAAGTAAATTTTCTACATGTATATGTGTATATATGTATCTTGAAATTTAATAACATGATTAAAATATTTATTTAATTATAATAATTATATTATATTTAAACTTGTGAGTTTATTATTCATCATAATTTTTTTAGGGCAAGCAAAAACTCAAACATATAATAAATTAGGGGTGTTAAAATAGGATTACGGGTCAGGTTTGGGTCGAATCGGACATTGACCCGCTACTGTTTACATTTTTCTAATTAGGTTAATTGGTCTGAAATGAACTTTGATCATGGAGATTTCACATTAGGTGAGTCGGAAATGCTTTTAGATATTTATTTAAAAATCTCAAATTTAGTTCGGCGCCACCCCTTACAGTGCCGCACCGCTTCATTCAATTGTTCCAGATGCTCCAAATAGAGAGCTCTGCGTCGCAACCCTCTCAAGTGCCTTCTCACATACAAAGAGATTAGTGCCGCATTGCTCATTTGAACATAGAATAACTTAACAATTCACAAACATTTTATGAAAATGAAAACAAACATGAAATTCGTGCCGAATTTAGATCGGGTTGTTTCAGGTGGACTTATTTTTATAGCATTAGTTATTACATGCACCTTATATTATAATTCTTAGTTGTAAGCAAGTTGCCTACTATTTGTAAGCTATGTGGTTTGTTTGGACATCCTGCATAATGATAAGCAAGCTCTTAGGAAAAAATATTTTCTACAAATTTTAACTAAATTGAAAATCAATTTAAAATAAATTTAGGAAATTAATTGTTCTAATTAATTAAAATCATATGGTCTTAATACCATTATCTTAATTAAAATTATTCTTGTATATCTCTTGGAAGAGATATAGAATGAGCTTATCAGTAATTAAGCCTAACTAGTGTACACTCATGCATGCCATTGCCTATCCTGATGAATATAGTTAAAAATGTTCACATTAAAGATAAATAATTTTGCATTCATGTATATTCCCTAAGATAATGATTTAAACTAAATATGCTTAGGTTTATCGCTAATATGATAGGTAGTGGCGCGCGATCCTAATTTGGATAGGATTATTAGTCCAAGTAAAGTCATCCCAAACGAAACCTAAGGTTTCGTTTGGGACGACTTTCTAATTACTTTTAAAAGCAGTCTTCTAGTATAAAGTTTTAAATTTTGTACTAAAAAACTACTTTAAGAAGAAAGAAAAAAATCGTCTCAAATGAAGCCTAAGTCTCACCAAAAAGGATAGACCATTGATGGATTTCTTCATGGTAACATAAACTTATTCAGGTCATTGATCTCTTAGATTCTTGATAAACTTCCAGTTCATCAAACCAGAAGATCAGCATAATTTGCTCTTATAAATGATGCTCAATATAGTCTTAATCTATCATTCACAGAAAGACTTTCTTCTTCAAATCTCTTACTTTGTTTAACAATTCAATAATTCTTATGTATTTTAAAGAAAATAACATGATACTTTCATTAAAAGCATTTGTAGTAAACATGAAACCAAACAAATTCAAGCTCTATCTCATCTACTAATCTCATAGAAGAAAAATAAAACTATTTGTAAGAAACAAACCCAAGTGGCAATTCCAAAAATAATATTTTTTTGTCATTCAAGACTTTTTTCTTCGACATTTGAGTCATTAAGGAAAACTCATACACATCACATATGCAAGCTTTGAATCAAATACCTCTTGAAGCTTTCAAATAGAGGTGTCAAAATGAGTATGTGGGTCGTATTTGGGTTGAACCCAGATTGACCTGGGTTCAAATGGGTTGATCCTAACCGGACACAATTTTGTAAACGGGTCGAAACTTTAGACCTGGACCCGACCTATCAGGTTACCGTGTTTACCCGATTCGAAACACTAACCAAGATTTTTTCGGGTCAAGTGAGAATGCATGAGCGCGATTGGCAAGCACCGAGCGAGCTAGGCCGCTAGCCTGTAGGAGCGGGGGAGCAGCTCGGTGCGGGCAAGGTCTTAGTGCAAGGTGTGGTCCGTGAGGTGTCGTGAGCACAGAGCGTGGCTAGCGAGAGGTCGAACCTAGGTCAAATCGAGTCACTTTCGGGTTTCCGAGTTAACCCGAAGTTGATCCGATTTTTAAAACGGTTCGATTTGTTGAATCCAAACCTGACCCATATGGCATACGGGTTGATCCAAACCTGAAATTTTTCTAGCCAGGTTCGAGTCGGGTTACAGGTCATGTCCAATATTTACACCCCTAATTCCAAACAACATACCAAGATGAGCAGCATGTCATTTAAGATATTGAATCAAAAGATCAGTCTAGAGACATTCATAATCAATTATAGAAAATTTTAAAATCACATATGAAGATACTCAAACGACACATCATAAATCAAGTCAATCATATCATTGATCAAGAAAATTTGATTATCAAAGTCGGCTTCCGAAAGGATTGACATAAACTAATTACATAAAATCTACTCAAATTTTATGAAAAATGACTTATTATTTTTCCAAAGAGGTTTACAAAAATGAAATATAATGAATACTCACATCAAATAAATGATACATATCCCATAAAAAATATCTATTTTTTGCAAAAAAAAATAATAATAATAATAAAATATGACTTGTAGGAAGATGGCTTGATGAAGTTGGTGAGTTTTCAAACTCGTCAAAAAGACTTCGTTTGGGATGATTTTCTTATTATTTATTAAAGTAGCTTTTTAGTATAAAAAATTTAATTTTTGTACTAAAAAGCTGCTTAAGAAACAGTAAGAAAATTGTCTCAAATAAAATCTAAGTTGAATTTTCCATGCTTCTCCAAAAACTAGAATTTAGTAACTCCCTTTGTAATTTATATCCTTTTAAGCATAAAACTGACTTAAACAGAAACTACCACTTCCTCCATAGATTCAAAATTTATGAGCAACTTTTTTAATCTATTCATTGGGATCCACATAACTAGCCCCAGATCTAGAGATTTAGGTTTCGTTTGAAAAACATTTTTGTTACTTTTTAAAACGATTTTCTAGTTCAAAATTTTCTTGAATTAGAAATTTTTTTTACTAAAAAATTGTTTAAGGAAGTATCAAAAAAGCTGTTCCAAACGAAGCCTTAATTACTAATTTGGATGCTTCATAATTCTACTTATTGTTTTGAGCTTCCAACTCCCTTATTCAGCAATACATGGCCGGCTTTCTCTTCCCCGGTGACTTTGCTTGTCAATGGAAGGTTCTCAATGACATCTTTTTCCCCAAAAATGATAGTGACATCCACATATTCTATCTCCCTTTTGTAGATGATCTAAGTCAGTCAAAAGCCCACACATTAATAGGAGAATTGCTTGGTCCAAATTTGCAACTACTTTCACTAAGAAGGTTCTTTGTCAGCTTCATCTTGGAGGACCAAATCAAATAGAAATCACAATTTGTCTACTTTTCTTAGGGAGTTGTTCATAGATCACTTATTAAAGCCTCTTTAATATTCTTATTGTTAACAACCCCAATTTTTTCAACTTGATATTGATTTTGTTTAAAAACAATTTAATTAGAAGACGATTTTCCAACAACTTTATATTTCTATGATGCTTTCATTTATTAGTTGGTGTATTTCTTAAACTTCCGTTTGGTATTGTTTTTTTACTATTTTATTTTTTAGATTGCAATCATAATTTCTATTTAGTCATTATTTTTTTGCTACTTTTAAAAAAATTATACTAAAAAGCTGCTTTTTATGATAGCTTTAAGAATTTACTTTTTCTACGAAAACTTTATAAAATCGTAAGAAAGTTGTCTAGGGTAGGGGTGTCAATTCGGGTCAACGGGTCGAGCCCGATATGACCCGGCTGTAAATGGGTTGACACTAACCCGACCCGGTTTTGTAAACAGGACAGGTTTGTCAACCCGACCCGCGAGCTAGAAATCATGCGCACATCTTCGGGCGGAACCGGGACGGCGGCATTGGCAGCGCTTGCGGGGTGGACCGTGGATGGGCCGGACGGCAGCCGCAACGCTTGCGCTAGCGGGAGTCGCGGGATGCCGGGACAACTGCAGAAAAGCGATGAGCGACCCTTCCCGCGTGATTTGGGTCTGGTCAGTCGTTGGTAGACGCGGTGACGTACTGGCGGCTAGCGCGACCAGTCACTGACTCCACTGACTCGATCTTAGCAGACACGGCGAACCGATGACCATTCCCGCCTTCCGGTAGACTCGAATCAGAATCACTCATGACGCCTGACGCCGTGACGCGACCAAACATGGAGACAAGCTGCAGTGACGCGACGATGCGCCTGGGTTTTGACGCGACGAGAGAGGTTTCACTTCATGCGGGATGTTGCAAACGGGTCAAGGCGGTTAATTTCGGGTTTCCAGGTCAACCCGAACCCGACCCGTTTGACAAACGGGTTGATCCAAACCCGGATTTTTTCGAGTCGGTTTTCGGGTCAGGTCAAAAATTGACACCCCTAGTCTTGGGCTTCCTTTGAGATGTATTTCTTACTACTTCTTAAAACAACTTTATAATATAAAATTTTAATTTTTATTCTAAAAAAATATTTTGAGAAGTAGTAAAAAATCCGTCCCAAACGAAACCTTAATCTTCATGTCAAAGGCACAAAAAACTCATTGAAGACTAATGAAAGATCTCTTAAGTGTAATAAATGGGTATTAATCATGCCAACTCAAGAGATATGAAGAACTTGAATCCAAGATCTCTTGATTGATGTCAAAACTCTCAACTATAGAGAAATTATTCTGTGTGGACACTGGACACAGCTCTACATTCGGAGGTTAATCAGGTGTAGCTACGTTAATGGTACCGGGCAGTACCGAGCCGCGATACCGAATGAAAAAATAATATGGTACATTTTGATTGATCTCTAAAAGACGTTCGGCGTCCACACAAAATATTATTTTCCAACTATGAGGCCATGTTGACCAAGACAATTTTAAAATAAGATATTTTTTTACAAGTTGCCATTTTTGCATAAAAGGTTCCTCTTCTCGCAACTTCCCACAATCCTTCGAAGCCCTAGCCTCGATTCGATTCCTCGCGATCTACCTCGCCACCGACGATGCTTCTATCTCCCGGCCACTCCCCTCGCCACATCTCTGTCGCGCCGTCCTCCCCCTCTGCCACCCCCTCCTCCACCGCCGAGAAAACCCTAATCCGATCAACCCCAAACTCATCTGCTGCCGCGTATAACTCGAAGAAACGCCGCGTCAGCGTCCTCGATGAGGACACCTACGTCGCATCCATAGAGAAAATTATCGAGCGTGACTTCTTCCCTGACATCCCCAAGCTCCACGATCGCCTGGACTGGCTCGAGGCCGCCCGCTCAGGCGATCCCATAATCATTCGCGATGCCCAGCTTAAGATCCTCGAGCGCCGTGCCGCTGCCGTTTCTGGCAAGACTCCATCCACTGTCGCCGCTACCACCACCGATGGCCGCACACGCAGCCCCTTTTCCTCTGCGACGCCCTTCGGCTCTGATAAAACTCCGTTATTTGTTCCTGCTGCTGTTGATCAATCTGCGAATGAAGAAGATCCATCTTCTATTGTGGATACCTCTCTCTGCCTTGATGAATTCTGCCACCGGTACACGAGCGAGGACAACGCGAGCTTCTCGAAGATCATGGAGAAGGTGAAAAGGAAGAGGAGGGAGCAGTATGCTCATCTGTTGCAGGGGGAGATGGAGGAAATGGTGAAGACCATAGAGGATGAGAGGAGGGATCGGATTACTGATGGGTATGGAACTTCTGGGCAGCCGTTGGCTACTCTTGATGGGTGGAAGTACACGGCGAAGAATCTCTTGATGTATAATCCTGTTGATCGTGGAGAGGTGGCCCTTACTAAGGAGGAGAGGGCAGAAAGGATGAAAGGGTTGACAAAAGAGATTGACAAGTCGAACACAAGATTTCATGGAAAGTCCATTGCAGATTCGAAGCCCACTAAAGAGGAAGAAGAAGCCACTTTTCTCTACACTCCAGTTCCAGGAATCACACCAGCTGGTGCTTCTTGGCCTTTTGGTGTTCGACAGGCAGAGAAGTTGAAAAAGTATGACTTGGAAGATCTAAGAAAAACCCCAAATGCATTCTTTGCAGAATCGGCAAAGAAATCAGAGAATGGGTATAGCTTTGTGAAGACTCCTTCCCCAGCCCCTGGCGTGGATGAATCTCCATTTATGACTTGGGGAGCTATAGAGGGAACACCATTGAGATTGGATTTGGAAGATGCACCAGTTGGTAATGGTGGGAGTAGTGATGGACCACATTTCAGCATTCAATTGCCACCATCTAGGGATGTGAAGGCGCATTCTCTTTCAAGGGAAGCTACTCGGAGGTTAAGGGAGAGGTCTAAAATGTATCAGAAACCACCCTTGCCTTCACCAGCTAGGGGTGGTAGTGCTAGCCCCAGTGTTCGAAATCTTTCACCTGCTGCACAAAAGTTTGTTAGAAATGCAATTGCTAAATCGTCTTGCTCTGTTGTTGATGAGACTCTTCGTGCTAGCTATCGTGGGACTAGCCCAATGGCATCTACTCCAAAGGAACGGGGTTTATCTAGATTCTCAAGAGATGGTAGCTTGGCCTCAAGATCACCTTCAGTGAGACAGAATTCTGCTTCTCCCTGGTGAATTATGCATGGTTAGCCCTAATTGCTTATTTTGTAGCTCCATATTATAATGTCAAAGAAATACTGACATGGAAACTTATCGTCAGATTTGCTTCTTAAATCTGTTTTGTTCCATTGTTTCACATCATTATGTTACTTTGAATAGGGAAACTATCTAAATGGGTATATTGTCTATGATACTTGGAATTTAAAGGGTTTACATAATGTCTTCAAACCTCTAACATTGGCTTGTAACTTTCTCTGGTATTGAATGTTACTTCTTTTCCAAAATAATTTATAGCAGGTTGATTTGTTGTTTTCTTTGGCCCTGTTACGTATACAATCCATTCTCATTCCCTAGTAAGCCTTATATCTATTTTTAATTTTTGAAGTTGATTGTTGTACTGAAGTATGCATTTCTCCTATGACACTATTTTAGTGCTGCTAAATGAAATTAGTGAAACAGTATATGAAAAGTGAAAGTTTTGAAATTCCTCATAAACTTGTTTTTCTCTAATGACATAGCCAGTGGGAAGCACAAAAATGATGATAAAGATTCAACTCTAGGGAGACTTAGTATCATATTTCTTTTTAATAATTACTTAGATTATTTTTATATGAAACTTTTGTTTTTCAACCATTAGCTACCATGATATGGGTTTAAGACCCTCTTTATCTAGACAAGCAATATATCTCATTTGGATGAATTGTTTATGAGCTAAAATATTAATAGTCATACCAAAACCTTGAGTTTTTGCTTGATATTGATTGAAATTGAAGAAAATGAAATGAAATTCCAAAAATTTTTGGCTGATTACAAATCTGTGGTCGTTGATTTGAGTTTTCCAACATTTTGTTTTATTTTTGTAACTCATTACCTATGCTGCATCGATACAGATATGATGACACGGATATGACATGATACAGATACGAGACACGTCAATTATGAAAGCACATGACACGGGTACAACGCTGGCACAACAGGATAATTTATAAATGATGAATTAAAGTTAAGAAAGCAATCAAAGCATAATATTTAAGCAAAATACTTGAGCCAAATCAAACATAAAAAATGGCTAAGTTGCACCCAATCAATTAACAATTTATGTAACCAAATTAGACCCTAAAATGTAGCAGAACACCTTTTTGAGTTTCTATTGCTTGTTGAACCGTAACCCTCAAGATAGCAAAATCATGAACCATAAGTCCGTAACCCTCAACATAGCAAAATCATGAACTATAAGTCCGTAACCCTTCTCTTATTCAACAACTCGAAGGAAGATAACCCAATAAAACACACAAAAATAAAAAGAGATTGATGTTCGTCTGCCCGAGAAAACGAAGAAGGCACGAAAGCAAACTTTCAATGCTTGTTCGCCTTGCTTGCCTTCGAAAATAAAGTCCTTCGATGAAGATGCAAGCTTTTTCGGCCTCGCTGCTTGCGGCTGTAGGCTCTTCCATCTCGCCTACTCGTGTGTTTCTCATGAAGACGAAGCAGACAATGCAAAGTTGAAGACTCAGACAATGAAGAGTCGTCAACTCATTATGATATCATGAAGACGAAGAAAACGACGGAAGATGCATGCTCCTTCGGCCTTGCTTGCATATCACCCCCCTTTGGCGTCGACTGCTCGCGTAAACGAAAATATAGACCTAGCTCCCTGCTCGCGCAAACAAAATACTGGAATATGATGTGGTTGTACGTTTTCTTTAATTTTTTTTTCATTATTTAATAGGATACGCATATTCGAGATATATATTTTTAATTTAAATATTATTTTAAATTTAAAATAATATTTAATTTATTATTGAAATATTATTTTAATGGGATATATTTTTTGTCGTATCGGACATATATTTGAGTCGTATCAGGTGCGTATCCATGTTCGACATGTGTCCGATACAACACGCCTTCATAAATGGGAGTATTGGTGCATCATAGCTCATTACTAACATACAAAAATAATCTAATCTAAAGTGGAGGAATTCATCAGGCCAGCTATATGATAGAAAAGTAACTTAAGGGAAAATTCTATAAAATGGTGGTGAGACCTGCAATGTGTTATGGAGTGGAATGTTGGCCATTAAAAGAGAAGCATAAAATATTAAGTTAAGTGTTGTAGAGATGAGGATGCTCAGGTGGATGAGTGGCTTTACTCTTAGAGACAAAATGCAAAATAGGTATATATGTGAAACAGTTGGAGTATCTCCATAGAAGATTAGAGAGAATCTTCATAGATGATTTGGTCACATAAAACGTCAGCCTTCTGATGACTCGGTTAGGAGAGTATATATATTACATCTAGCCTATTTTAAGAGAGATAGAGGTAGACCTAAAAAGACTTGGTTATAAGGTATTATAAATGATCTTTGTTATTAGACTTAAATGAGAATTTAACTTTTAACGCGACAAAATGGAGAAAAAAGGATTCAATTAACTGACCTCACATAGTGGGATAAAAGCTTAAGGTTGTTGTTGTATTTTTTCCTCACAATATCTATTTTTGCAATGAAAAGGGCATGGTTTCCAATTTTCAAAAATAGGAGAAACAAAGTAAAGCAAAAGCACCCAATACAATTAGATCCTCGCCATGTATGGTGATAATTAAAAGGTAAAGTTCTCAAATCCCAATCTTTCAATCCATTCTGAATTATTTGGAATATTTTTTTCAAAACAGCAGTAGTTTTAAATAAAATAATTCTAACCATCTAAAGTTAATTGGAGAAAAAGAATAAGTAGAATCAAACTTCGTCATTCAAAGTGGATTGGATGACTATGATTTAAGAACCTTGCCCTTCAATTATCATGGTAACTAGAGAGAATCTCAATTCACTCCAACAATTTACTTATAGTTACATGATCGGCTTGTAAGAAGCATATCTTTATGTATTATGACATTTTGATTTGTGCATTATGGGATATACCTCTAGGGTCTCATTATTCTTCTTAGGATATAACTGTAGGGTTCAGGATAGTCTTTCCCTATAAGAAAAATTGTGTTCTTAGCAGGCATGGGTTTATTTAATTTGTTTATAACATGGTTTATTAAACTTCTCCACTAGCTACTTGTAAATTCATTTACATAATAGAGATCTGCCTACTGTCACATATTTGCATTTTAGATTCTAGTTCAACCATTTTTTTAAGTGAAAATCTGGGTGTAAGCACCCTTCTTATTAAAAAGAAGAAAAAAAAAGTTGCATAAAGATCAATAAATGGAACAAAATATTTGCTACGAAGTAAAATAACATGAGATCTTGAAAAATACCAATTGAAAGAAGATAATGAGGATTCATGAACTCTTACAGGATCATGATGAAAGAATCTCTATTTCTTTGCTAAGAAAGCGAAAATAAAGATATATTGATAATGCGCCAAAAACAAAAATCACATCTAACACTAAATAGTAAAAGTTTGACTAAAGTTCAACTCAATAACAATCCATGAAATCATAAATGCCTTAAAAAGGCCTTCTATTGGTACAAATTATTGAAGATGTTTTCATCGAAGATCAAATAAAACCCAAAAAACCTATAGTTTAGACAATCCTGGAATGATCTTCATATCCAATAAGGTCCACAATTATAATGAATGTTGGAAACCCAGAGAAACTCAATACAATAATTCGAAGAAGTCCTCCATCAATTTCATGGGTAAAATTGACTCGCCAAATTATCTATAAAAAATTCATCTAGGATATAAAAGTTTCTTTATAGTAGTGCCCTGACAAAGAGAAGTCATGATTCCATAAGCTCCAAATACAACTTTAGCTAGGGAAAAAAACAGCGAGAAAGAATTCCATACCCAACTTGCAATCTCAAAACGGAGAAGAGAACAAAATCAAAGTTTCATAAAAATCATAAATGTAAGCGGTATCCAAAATGTTTCCAAGGTTGCATAAATAAGTTAATTCTGACGAGGAATAGAAGCCTTTGCTATGCAGCATAGATCCGTATTTGGACATGAAATTTTAAAGACAAAAAGCCTAGATTTAGCCCTAAAAATTTTCCTGACATAAGGAATACTGTTTTTCTTCCTCATGTTTAAAGAAGATTGTCTCATTAATTCCATAGTCTATGTATGAATTGTCATGTTCTCATTCAATTCTCATATTTTTTTTGCCCTTTTTAATTATTTTAGTAATGCCTGAAAATCTTTACAAAGACTTCTCTTCATTTAGAATGTTCTAAACTTCAATTTCAATGTTGATAATATTTAAATATCCATCCAAATGAGAAGTGGAATTAAAATTTTCAGTTTCTTGAAAATGCCTCACTAATCTATGCTTTTGGTGTAAGGTAATGCATTAATGCTTTATAAGGTTACTCCCTAAACGAATGACCTGATAAATCTCCTTATGATCTTCTAAAGAAATATCTAAATTCAATATTGAGTTTTGGGCCAATAGAATTTGTCGTGGATTTTAATTTGAAATAGGAGTGGTTTGGGAATAAGCTGCGTCCATTGATTTTCATCTAATTACTTCATTAATGTCCTTGATGGAAGATTCATCAATGGAAACTGAGAGGCTGCGAAGAACTTGAACAGCAAAAGTAAATATAGGGAACTGAGCTAGCTCAAATACTAATTTTTCTTTTCTTATATCCTCCTCTTTTTGTAAGGGTAATTGTTGATCCGGAAAAGGGAAAAAGTTTACGATTTGATCCAATGTGGAGTTGTAACATCTTATCCAAAGTTGTTGACCAATTTTCTGCTCAAATCTATAGTGTTAACCTTACTATAATTGAACATCTTCCTTGGGATTATCTTGTTATTGCTATCAAACCTCCTGATTGTTTCAACATCTTTAGTAGGCTACAGCTGTGGCTCTCAGATTGAAAATAAGTCTTCTTCTGGTCGTCTCCAATTAATCCGTTTATAATATCGAGTTAATTTCTCTATTGGCTAAGATTTTTCATTCTCGAAGGTGTTTTGAAAAAATTACTAGTAATTTTTAAATTCACAATAATAAGGAACACAAAGTTTGTGTCACCTCTTGATCTACTGCTACTACTTTTAGAGAAAACTTCACACCTTTAACAAATTATGTAAGTTCATGTTTTGATTTGGTGAATAATTAATTTCAAATCTGATTTATTTGGTTAGTGTTCTAACTCCTTTGGCTCTTTATGGAAGAAACAACATAATAAGGTCTCAAATTTTGGGAGATCTTTGCAGGTTATGGCTTCTATAATGAGAAGATGGATCATTTTGATGTCACCAGTAATAGCTCTCTCTCCTCCTGTGAGCCTTGGCTTAGCGGCTAGTTCTTGATGAAGCATTTTGTTCTTAGAGTTTTTTATTGGTTTAATCCCAATCCTAGTGTTATTATTGGCAACATCTTCACTGGTGGGTGGTTGGATCTTTAGTTTTTATGATGTTGTGGCTTATATCTTTTGCTCTGGTAATATTTTGAATTGCAACATCACTAATAATGACCTTTTTTACTTCTGAAATAAGAAAAATGGCTTCTCTTATAAATATGCTTACAACTTGCTTTATTCTGACCATCCTGATGTAATATGGTGCTGATTATTTGTTTTGAAGGATACTCTCTGAAATATGCTTGCCTTGCTTGAAAAAATAGGGATATTCTTGCAGAAAGGAGAATTTATGTTTAGCAGAGTGTTTTTTGTAAATTTAGGTTGCGTTTGGGACAGCTTTCGTACTTTTTTTTAAAGTATTTTTTTAGTACTAAAATTTTTAGTTTTAAAAGTTTTTGTACTAAAAAGCAAGAAAACTGTTCCAAACGAAACCTTAATTATGAATTACAATAACTTCTCTTTGATTGCCCATACTCCTGTGCAGTTCCTTCTAGTAGCTTATCCTAGTTTATTCTATTTTGGTTTTGCATTGTGTGATGAATGCATTATTTTCCCAAAGTCTTAAAATTTATTATTGATTTTGAATTAAAATTTCACCTGCAATTTGTATTTACTACATATGATAAAAACTAAACGCTTGGCATAATTGAGGTTTAGCATATAACTAACAATTTCTCCTGCACTAGCAAAGTTCTAATTGTATTTGGAAAATGAAATTATGAATGAGTACAAGCATATGCAATTTCTCATTGCTAATGATCTCCTTGGATTTGGAAATGCTGATATAACAACTCTACTTACTTTGAGACCAGTGACTAGAGCAAACATCACAACGCCAAAAATTTTCATTTAGGCTTCGTTTGGAGCAGCTTTGTAAAGTAGTTTTCTAGTACAAAATTTTTTTGAATAAATAATTTAAGTACTAAAAAGCTGCTTTAGAAAGTAAAAAAAAAAGCTATTCCAAATAAAACCTTAACTGATAATTGGCTAATAACTAATGCTTGGGTAATATTTTGAATTACAACATCAGGGACGACAATATTTCTTATATTTAAATATCTTTTGGGATAGTTTTTTAACTGTTTTTTAAAATAATTTTTTAGTACAAAAAAATGTATTAAAATTTTATTTTAAGCAATAAGAAAGCTGTCTCAAATGAAGACTTAAAATGAAAAACAAGACTTCTTGCTTAAACAGGTAAACCTTGTTTTATTCTGACCACCCTGATGAAAAATGGAGAAGATTTATCCACCTCGCTTGGAAAATTAATGTAAGAGATTTGAAAATTAGGATGTTCTTGTGAGAAGGGGTATTTGGTTCCCAGATCTTTTCTTTCATTGCCACCTCTTCTTGACTTTTATTAAAAGGCTTCATTTGTGGTTCTTTTTTCCACATTTATGATTCCTTGTTTCAGGTCTGATCTCATTCTAATAACTTATCCTGCAATATCTCCAAATGATTTTTCTGTTGGCTATATACAAATCTCGGCTAACAACATATGGCCTGAGCATAATCGAATCAGTTCTGATGAATGGAGATTTACCTAAAATATCCTGAAGTTTAAAAAAAAAAAGTTTTTGCTATCATGCAAAAGAGGAGAATGCGAAAATTCAAGGAGTTACAAGGTTACGCTCAATATTAATGGATAAACAGTCAATTAAGATAAACTCATACATACATATATATATATATATATATATATATATATATATATATATATATATATATATATATATATATATATATATATATATATATATATATATATATATATATATATATATACATACATAGTACATACATACATACATATGTACATACATATACATACATACATATATACATACATACATATATGTATAAGTTTCGAACCTAAGATTTTTTAATTGATAGCTAAAACTCTCAACCAACATATTAAAATAAGCTGTGTATATGAAGAAACAACTACTTGAATAATCAACAAAAGTGACTAAATACTAAAAACAGCTCACCATAGAGCCACTGTAACTTAATGTAAAATGGCAAGGTGATGCAGGACTAAGCGAAATAAGTAAAACAATTAGAGATTTAGGCTAAGATAACATCAAAGACAACAAAATAAACTTCATAAGATATTAAGAACAATAATAAAATTTGAACTATTAGATCATGTGATAGCAAGAAACTAACAAGTAAAGGCTGAACATTAAAAATAGTTGAATCAATTTAATCTAGCTAATAAGGGTTGACACAAATCCAACATTTAATTAAATGACTAGTCACAAGAGTTTCCGGTCACTCAAATTTAAGTTAGGCTTGACAGATTATTCAACACAAATGAAATGATGCTACTATAATGGGCCCATATACTATGATGCACCGGCACGTACATGACGACACGGACACGACACGACACAGACACGGGACATGACATTTTTTAAAAATATAGGATACGAGTGCGGCGTGGACACGACATAATAATTTTTTAATACAATATATAGAAATTAAGATAACATTATACTAAAAATGGAAAGACATAATAAATCAAAGTTATGATAACTTGTTTAACTTATAACATAAAGATGTTTAGTACAAAATGTCTAGTACAATCACAAAAATATAAGCAAAAAATTATTTAGTACAACATGAAGGTCCAACTACTCAATAGAGGGAATGATATAATTAGATTCAGAGGTTGGTCTTTGAACTTCAATATCATCATCATTGAATATCATTGCTTCCAACTCTAGTTCATCTAGAGAAAGATTTGCAACCTCCAATAATCCTATATTATCAAGGCACTCGAACCCATCTCCAGTAACATCCCACATCTTGTTATCACCTGTCATATAAAATGGAGTTTTTCTTAATAGAAGATGAAGATTTGTATGCACATAAACTAAATCTTCAACCCGTTGTAGACTTATTTTATTCATCTTCATTGATTAAATAAATGAGCATGTGCTTCAATTTCTCTCACAACAACAAGAGGATGATACTTGACCAAGAAGTTTTATTACTATGGTTTGAAGCAGGGGTGTTGAAGCTCCATGAATCAACCACCACATTTTTGAATCCATCCTCTATCTATCAACCAAAGATTCTTGATCACCCAAATTCTCTAAATATCTAAAGAACTTTGCAAGTTATATATTAATTTTTCTTCTCTCCTCCTCATTTGGGAAATATCGTTTCAAGCATATCTTTGTCATATTTGACACTTCTAAATCTTTTTGTGGTGAGACATATGAGGGTCTTCTTGAAGTCATTATTTACTTGAAAACCTTCAAATAATATAAAGTATATAAAATTATTATTAATTTACCAAGAAATTTAAAATTAATTTAAAAGATGAATACAAATGTACCTTGAATTTAATGAATGAGCCAAACAATGCAGATGTGTGTTGTTTTTGGTCCACCTATCCTTAAGAATGATATAGACAATATTCCAAAAACTTGAATCTTCATTATGTGACTTTCTTTCATATATGTATATAATTTCTTTTATTTTGTTAACATAGAATTCTACATCTCATAAATTAAATATAGGCATGATTTATCTATGTCAGTCTCTCTCAACATGTCATAAATCAGATCAATGAAAGACAAAATGTAATCTATATCATCCCACCATAAATCATCTAAGACATTTTCTTTCACATATCTTGCTTTCTCAACATCATCTTTTTGATAGCAAGACCACTTCTCACTAATCACCATAGATTGAAGAATTTTTTTTTGTTTGAATCTTCTTAACATGATTATTACAGAGGCAAAATAAGTTTCAGCAACAACTAACATTTTCAAATGTGAGAAATTATTAAATATTAAAAGTCTCATTGAGTGGGTCATAATAAAAATTTTTTGATCAAAACAGCATCATCTACAACCACTATTATCCAATGACATTCAGCATAAATGATTTCATCTGCCTCTGTATTCTTTGCTGCACAAATATTTTTAGAGTAATATTTAAAGTGTGCACAACACATAGAGTCAAGAATATATGAGGATAAGTTTACTCCACCAATAATCCTGTAGCTCTACACACCGGTGCATTATCTGTTATAACCTGCACAACATTTGAAAGCCCAATAATGACTATCACCTCTTTAATCAAATTGGCAATAAAATATTTATCCTTAACAATTAATAGCTTTAATAAATATTGGACAATTCTCTGTAACAACTATGAAATTAATGAGTGATCTTCTTTGAGGATCAGTCTAACCATCACACATCAAAGTGACTCCTTTTTCATTCCACACACATTTTGTTAGTTCAAATAATGTTTCAATATGTGCTCTTTTCATTTTCAATAATTTTGATCTTAATGTATTATAGCCAGATGGAACATAACTTGCAAGGTTGTTATTACATGCAAAAGTGAATGCTTTTTTGTAATGATAATTTCTTGCAAGGTTGAAAGGAAGTCTAATTGAAAAAAATATCCTTGCAACTTCACCATCCAATTCCTCTCGCTGCTGCATGTTAAACGCCTTCTCTAAAGCACTACTGGCAACTCATTTTCTTTTCTTTGAATAAAATCATTCATTTATATATGATAATGAATGATCAATTCTAACAAATGAGGAAGAAGTATGAGATGAACCATGGGTAGATGACAAAGATATCTCTTTAGGAAGTGCCCTTTTGATGCTAGATTTAGCTTCATCAACTTGTCTGTTCAATTCAATCAACTGTGATGTAGTAATCTTATGACACATTTTAATTTCATAGCCAGAAATCTTAAGTAGATGTGCTTTCACCCTAGAATTAGATCTTTTGTAGGTGCCACCATAATAATTGCATTTGAATGACAAATTTCCTCTTCCTTCAAAAGTTTTTCCTAATTTTGTAACATGAATTCATAATGACTTATCAGTTTCTACATATAGCTATTTTGACCACTCCCACCAGCACTAGTGCTCATTTTGCTTTTAAATTCACTGGTGAAGTAAAATAAATAAAGGCTTAATAAAATTGGGTAGCATATTATAAAACAATTAAAAATTTGTAGCTATGCCGGGGGTCCAAGGGGACGCTGCCCCCTGGCAGGGTTCAACCTGCCCGATCAGGTCGCGTAGTAAAAACGCAGTGAAAGTGCAGTGAAAGCGCAGCAAAAGTGCAGTGAATGTGCATCAAAAGCATAGTAAAAGCGCAACAAAAACGCATTAAATAAACAAAATTTTATTATACGAGTAATTTTAATACAAAACAAATAAGATACTTTTAAAAAAATATGCTCTTCTGATAACAAATCTATAGAATCATTGATAAATGAAGAGAAATGACAAATTGAGAAAAAATGGTGAAATCAACTTACAGGTTTGAAAAAAATTTTGTGGCTTGGCGTTAGCTTTCCTCAATTGCACGCAGAAACTAAGGAGGATGGCTTGTTGCTTACGACCGAAAGGGAAGACCAAGGGTGCGATCTCTAGCCAACCGCTGCTCGCCTCAATCGCTTGGGAAGACCACAAATACGAATAGGAATACGAGATTAAGGCGAAGTAAAGACTCGGGCATGAACTAGCTAATATGAAATAACGGGATTAAGGTTTTTATTTATTTATTTATATAATAGCCGGACACATGTGTCTGACACACGTGTCCAGTTTAATTTTTTTTTAAATGAGACACTAATGACGTGTATGACATGTGTCCTCGTCGTGTCGGACGCGTGTCCGTGTCCGACACTGCATGCCTTCTTAAAACGAAGTGTCGGTGCATCAGAGGCCATATATATAAGCACCAAAAGCATGAAAGAAATAAAAGACTAAAAGGCCCTTAGCCAAACAACACAGAAGCTCCCTCAAGTGAGGGTAAAATAGTAATAAAATAAATAACATCACATAAGTCTCCTACAACACATGAAGACTAAAAAATATAAAGACTCAATCAAGGCCGGAGATCTCTGACCTCTACAGTATAAACCCTCCAAGCTCTGATTTCCTCATCATTCTTTCAGGGTGGGAGAAAACTCGACCCTCTCGAGTCAGTTGCATGTGAACTCTCATACAGCTCCAATAAATCCGGGTCGATCCTCTACAACTCCTCACGCTCAAGCTATGTATCTTTGATCTCCAGCTTATCCTTCCACCTAACCAAATATCTTCTTCTTTCTCCATCCTTAGTAGAAATATTTTCATCATTCAAAATGATATCAATTTTATCCGCTTGGGGTGAATTGGGTAAATTTGGTAATTGAGGTAAGCTAGGATGCTCACTAAGTGGATTCACACAAGGCTCAGCAAATGGATTGGGTGGGTTAAAATCAGGTCTCTCATAAGCTACTAGATCCTCTATATTAAATGGACTTATGCCAAAATCTGAAGGAATATCCACCATATAAGCATTTTCATTAATTTTCTTCACCACTCTAAAAAATCCAGCATTCTTAGTATGCAGTTTCTTAATAGTCCCTTTCGGGAACCGTTTCGGACGAATCCAAACCATCACATAATCACTTCAAAAGTTCTGAATAGCTTCATAATATATGTATGAAGTTTATAAGTTACATTTCTTTGATTTATCCTAGTTAACATCTCTTTATGCAAATCATGCAAATAGGACGCAAATGATGATGCAGACTCATTTAACTCTAGACCTAGAACTTATGGGAATCAAATCTATAGGCTGCCTAGATTTGAAACCATAGGCTATCTCAACTGGATTCAGACCCGTAGTACGATTCACGAAATTATTATAGGAAAACTCAGCTATAGGCAATTTAGAATCCCAATTTTTCACATGTTCACCCACTAATGCATAAAGGAGTGTGCCTTAGGCAATACATGAACCAATAATCTTGGCAGAAACAAGGTTGAGCCCTTTACTAGGTTTCACGGGGTTGGATTTAGGTTCATCCTTAGACTTTGGCTGACTAGGCAAGAGCTTGATCTTCTTGCCAACATGTTCAAACATAAAGATGTTTGAATGACAAAAAATGTGGATATCATTATCAAAAAGCCATGGGCGGCCAAAGATAACCTGACTCACATCCATAATAAGGATATCACACCAAATATTTTCCTTATAATCAGAAAAGGAGATGGGTATGCAAACAGTGGAGTTGACCCAAGCTACATTATATGGATTGGGGTGGGGAACAACAGAAAATGCAAGGTGGGTCACCAAGCTAGAGGAGACAACATTAATGCAATTGCCACCATCGAAGATGACTTTCCAATTTTTATCTTTCACTTTGGTGTAGGTGTGAAAAATGGAAGTCCTATGCAGTCATCAACATATCGTGGGTGTGACAGAGCACATCTCACCACACAGATGGGAGATGGATCAAATCTCTAGATGCAATGGATGACCGCTATATCATTCTCATCATCCTCAAAGAACTCACTATTAGGATTACAAGATAAGTGAGGTCAGCCTCAAGGTCTTCCTTAGATACTTCTTCAATAATGGGGAACTTATAAGGGCGAGAGCACTGGGCATTGATGTGATCATACCCATGACACCTGAAACACTTAGTCCCGGGGTGGGATTTAGGTGAATCCACCATGGGAGATTTTCCCTTCAAATCAAGCCGAGTTTGGGGTGTGTTAGAAGGGGGCCGACTGGGATAGCTGGGATTCGATCTAAGAGAAGAAACATGTGGGTTCGATTCAATAGGAGGTATAAAGAGGAGTGTAGACTCATTGTGACAAATGGTGTGGTGTGGTTTATATTCTTCCAGATCCAAGACTATACTATAGGCACTCTCTAAGGTGGTAATATTCCTAACAAATAATTCGTTGCAGATATCTTCACACAACCCTGCACAAAACATGGATAGGATCTATGCAAGAGTAGTGGTGGTATCTCAACTACAGTGTATCATATAATCATCAAATGCTGAGATATTTTATAGATTTGCTACTCTGGGTTAACTTGTTCCACCTATCCAATAGTCTTGGCAAGTATGATGGTGGGAGGTATTTCTGCCTTAGTTCCCACTTCATAGTTCTACAATCAGTGACAAGATATTCACCTCGAGATTCTCTAAATTCTCTAGATTAGTTCAATATTGACTAGCTCTATCAACAAGCTTCATTTCAGCAAATCTACTATTATACTACTTGAAAAAACTATCCATACCCTTGATTCAATCTAGAAGGATCTAGGGAACAAACCCTAATGTTTTCAGCAAAAGGAGCATCAGGATGATGCATGGGATCATACCATGGGGATGCTCATGGTATGGCCAACCAACAGGGGCAAGGTGTTGTCCAAATGGGTGTTCACCATGTGTCGGGGGCACTCCCTGGCTGAAAATATGATTATGGCTAGGATGGGGGTTTTGGTCATACCTAGGTTATTGTGGATGAGGGGGAACAAGGGGGTATCAATCATTGGGGTTCAAGTTATCACCAACCATTGAAGGAATTTTAGACGGGGTGTAAAGTGAAGGCATACTTCTTGCCCTATCCAGATTGTCAAGCCTTTCCATAGTTAGGCAATGGAATTCGATCGCATCGGCTTGCTTTTCCCTAAAAACCTGAGTTAGGGCGCCAATTTTACCAACTAAAACGTTTAAGGTCCGCTGAATTTGTTCTGGGTCCATGGGGAAAACACTATGTGCACTTAGGGCTAATAGGGTGTAAAGAAAAACACTTAGACTAATGGGATAACACACCTAAGGCTTGCTATATGATGCAGGTTTTGGTGGACAACAAGCAAACAATGGGAAACAACCTCCTAAAATCAGTTTTGGAGAGGTAGGATTGTTGTAGTTTGAGGGGGCAGCACTTAAACATACAATTTCCTAAACTAAGTTTGAGGTCTTGAGCCTACTTCTTGTAGCTAAGTGACATGGCATGCAGAAATTGTTGTAAGCACATGTAAAATGGGCATACAAGTGAAATAAATAAAATGTTATGCAATTAATCATGCCTAGGGGATGCTATGTAAAACTTAGTGTTGAATTCTAGCACATGCAACTCCGCAACCATACTTTGATACCAAATGATACAGGACTAAACGAAATAAGTCATGCAATTAGAGATTTAGGCTAAGATAACATCAAAGACAACAAAATAAACTTCATAAAACATTAAGAACAATAAGAAAATTTGAACTATTAGATAATGTGATAACAAGAAAATAACAAATAAAAGCTAAACATTAAAAATAGGCGAATCAATTTAGACTAATTAACATGAGTTAAAATGGTTGCTTTGGGAAGAGAGAAAAGTTAAAGCTATTGTGGGTTTCCAAATGTTACAATTAATTAAGACAAATGTTCAATTAATGTGAATTAATTACAAGATTGGGAAGTCCAAGGATCTAGGGTTTTGGGGAGGTGGAGACGGGTAGAATGAAATGAAGAGAGGAGGTGGTGGATTGAGGGCAGCATGTTGCTACAGTGGTGGGGATTATTGGACAACTAGGGAAGGAGAAGAAGAGATAGATAGGGAGATGATATCAACCAAGAGCTAACAAGCTATTAGGTATTTCTTTGTCTTTCTCTAAAAGGACTTCACACACAAACTCAACTCATCTAGAGAAAATGAAACATATAACCAGAAATTTTATATCAAATATTCATCATCCCTACAAGAAAACAATGGGCCATATGCATAGGCACTAGAAACATGAAAGAAATAAAAGACTTGAAGGCCCTTGGCCAAACTAAACAAAAGCTCCCTCAAGTGAGGGTAAAACTGTAATAAAATAAATAACACCACATAAGTCTCCTACAACACATGAAATATATATATATATATATATATATATATATATATATATATATATATATATATATATATATATATATATATATAAAGACTCAATCAAGGCAGTAGTTCTCCAACCTCTACAGTGATAAACCCTCCAAGCTCTAATATCCCCATCACAAGGATTACATGTAATATGCACAGTGATTGATGAATCTACAGGTGAGAACATACATTTTAAATATGGATCTCCAGTATCTCAGCATGTTAAATCCTTGCATCTCCTAGTTGAGAGCCAACATTATCCTGACTAGAGCTAGTTTGATGGTTCACTGCTCCACGAGCCATGAGATTGTTGGCAATTAATGCTGAAACTTGATCAGAGGAAGAGGGAACAGTTGAAGGCCTAGCTGTGCCTGACTGGTTCAAAGGGGGCAAATAGTTACTAATGACAGCAGAATAATCACTACCAGTTAAGCTGCCCCTCATTCTACCAGTTGGCCTCCAATTTTGCTCATGTGGAAGCTCTGGAATCCCCTCTGACCTTGAAAGTGGGGAAGGCATTCCCCCTGTCGTCAAGCTCCTCCATCGATCTGTACCGACCACTCTCGAGTTATCCCGAGCTTGCATTAAATTGGCTGTGGATGTGGACAGTGATCTCAAAGACTCTGGTGGCAGAGAAGCTTGAGTATGGTGGTTTCGCTGATTCCCAAAGTTACTAGCTGCAAGGCCAATTGTATTATGAGATGCTTGCCGAACCGCAGACGGAAGACTAGGCGATTGCGACGGAAGATTCATGGCTTGGCTCATGGATTGAGGTGACCTGAAGCCCGGCGGTGTTTGGAGAGAATTTCGAGAGAAGGGTGAAGGTTGAAGCGAAGCTCGAAATGTATCCACATCATTTGGTCCCCTCCGATGACTAAAAGGTGATCTACTGTTTAATGTTCTAGGTGATGGTAGCCCAATCCCTTGCTGCAGCACCGCTTCATTCAGAATATGATCCTACAGCCAAAGCAAAAAAAGGGAAATTTTAGTTCTAGCATAACAGAAATCCTTAAAAGATCAAATCACAAGACGCATTAATCAAATAATATAGGTAGAATTTTAAACCATTATCATGCCAGCATACACGGTCAAGTTCATACGAAGTGATCAATAGGATCCGCAACCAGGAGCCAAAATTCATTTGGCTGAACACCCAATTATGAGTGAAGGAAGATAAATGTTGTTTGATAACATATTAAGTTTGGCATGTAACGATGACAAGCAAAATAATAGGGAAATGAGTGACTGAAAATTTAAAACGACTCCTGGAAGTAGAATGTCAACTTTATCAAATGTGAAAATTATAAAAATATTTAACCGATGTATAAAACTCCCGTTAATACAAGATCTGATAAGTGGCTGCTATGATAGTAACTGAAGAGTCGCCAAAATCCATTTGGCTGAACTGTAGTTCATTGTAATTTTAATAAATGCTTCGTAAGTGATATATTTAAGCGATAGATAAGGTAATAAAAGCAAAACACTGTGCACCTCTCAAATGGAGAGATGGGTTTTTGGGAGAGAAAGCTCTTCCAAAGGTGACATTACCCTCACTACATGCTTTTTATTTTATGCAGATGCATGTGGCAATTCTTTTGCTGGGAAGGCATAAGCTTTAACTTGTTCTTCGTTAACACATTTATTTAAATAAAGGGTTGGGACCATTAGCCTTTAGCAACACTTCGAGCATCCTTTTGAAATTTAACATACCGTACACCACATCTTGCAAAATATTAAAAATAACGGTTAAATTTTAGATGCACTTCAGCTCACCAAAGGACAGAAAGGTAAAACTCACTCAGAAATGATACTTATGAGAAGTGAAAGCGTCAAAAAAAGTACAAAATCAAAACATTAAAAAAAGTAAAGTTGCATTGTAAGAGATAAATTATTTATCATGGTTCAAAAGTAAGACCTGCATTGCAGATGTATCTGCAGTTCTTATGCCTTGTTGCATGTCCATGTTACCTATTCCTCCACTGAAGTTCTCCAGGTGGTTTGATACATTAACTGTCTGATATTGCCTAGGAGATAAATTTTTAGAGGCTAATTGATTATCAGGTAAATTAGCATGTAATCTTCGAGATGTGTTGTGCGTTTGTTGTGGCACGGGAAGAGCCTGAACTGCAACAGGGGCTCTATCTGCATTTCTGGGTGGCCTTCCAGTTATCCTCTCGGTTAAATTATTAGCAACTGGAAGAGCATGGACTGCTAATGGGGTTTGATCAAGTAGAGGAGAAAAAGCATCTGAATGAACAAGATTACCCAACACATTTGGTGGAAGTGATTGTGAACTTCCCATGTGAGGAGATCCAACAGAAGCCATAGATCCATTAGTGGCATAGGATGGCATGAATGCTTGTTGAACCCTGTCTCCTATCTGAAACACTGGTACCTGAGGAGGATTGGATGCTTGGTTGGCAAGTGCTGGATTGGGAAGAAGCTGAGGCACTGGAATACATCCAAAATCAATCAAAGGTTTCCTGTCTTCAATTTCCAAGATATGGTCACAACTTTGGCCTGCACAACCATCCAAGGATGCCTCTCGTCTTATTGTTGCCTGTGTTGTATCATAATTGTCATCTTCTTCCATCGTTAGGTCCACCAGATCTGCCATTGAAATTTTAGACTTAGTTGTTTCACACTCCATGCTGTCAGCATGATCATGAACTTGGGTTCCATCGTACAATTCATCAGAACATCTCCCTTGTTCAGCAACTACATTCCATGACCCATCAGCATGAATAACAACTTCAGTAACATCTTCTCCCACTTCCTCTAATATCTGTAACAAAGAAACGCTTAGTTATTTTGAAACGCACATTCCGCACTAGTCAAGTTTATCACTTACCTTAACCATATTTCGATCAACACGCAGGTCAATCATGCAGACAGGCTGGTTACAATGAGGACAACGCCATTTTGGCTTCCTTGAGTTCATTTCCAAGAAGTTTTCATAATCAAAACACTGAAAATACAACATGGTGTCATACAGCTTTTGATTCTGTCGGAAAAAAACTAAATGAGATTCATTAAAAATTTTACCTGGTGGTGCTTGCAAAGATGACCTTTAACTGGAGTTCTCATTCGTTTGAAACTGCACACGTACAATGTAATGATATCATAAAGCCCAAATCAAAAGATTAAGCAGGTCACTAAACAAAGGTGATATAAAAAAAATCTAAATTATAGTATGTAACTGCATCAAGTATAGCTTTAATTCCAACCCATACTACAGTATGGAACTAAGTATATAATGCTAATGTGCTAACCCATACTTCTCAAACTATTCCTGATGAGGACATCAGAGATCAACGGCTACCATTTTTTTTTAGTTATTTATTTATATGTTTTTGTACTAGTTTATTTTATATTGTTGTTTTTCCATTTATACCCTTATGGGTGGTCACGTAGTGTTGTAGCCCGAAGGGCATTTTAGTCTTTGTTATTTTTCTTTTCATGAGGCCTATTTATAGGCTAGCTTTCTTGTATTAAGGGATGATGATTATTGATAATGAAAAGTTTCATGTTTTTGTTGATCTCTTAGTGAGTTCACGTGATCTCTTAGTGAGTTCATGAGAGGAGAAGCCCGAGGAGGGTAATTCGCAATACCCGCCAATCTTTGGAAGAGTCCGAGGTTCGCGGTTCTTACGATCTCTTTGTGAGTTCGTTAGTTATCTTCTATTTTACTCGTATTTTTGTTGTTTATCTCCTTCCTCCCCTCCTCATCCACCCAAAGTTCCCCTAGCTCCATTGCCGCCGCCCCTTGGAGTCCACCCGCCGGCCACCCTCACGGCTCCGGCCGGCCACTTTGCCGGCAACCTCCCCAACCGTCCACTCCTCCCTCCCGCATGCTCCAAATTTGAAATTTGAATTTCGAATTTCGAATTCTTTCTTAATTTAGAAATCCAATTTAGGAAAGTTTTATTTGATAAATTCCAATTTCAAATTAAAGTAAGTTGGAGTTCTCATAACTTACCTCCACGTCATCACCCACCTTGTTCTTCAAATTTGAATGAGCTCCAAAATTTCCATAACTGCCAAAGTCCAAATAAGGAAAGAATTGGATTGAATCCAATTCAAATTTCATGGCATGAGGAGTTACTAATTCTCATCCTAGGTGGCATCCTCCTAATCGGAAATTGATTTGTTCACACTAATCTCCCTCCTCTCCTCTCTACATGTCGCCGGCCTCATCAAGGGGGAAATCCATTTAATACTAGTTTAATGTCATCAATGCCTTGATCCAAAATTCAAATTTCAAAATAACTCCCTTAATTTCATTCATAATCTGAAATTAATTTCAGATTATGAAATGAAACTCCCATCTCCCTCTCTTGAAACCGCCGGCCTCCTCCCCTCTTGGCTCCCCTCCATTAATTCCCCCATTCAAAGCATTAATGCCTATGACTTGAAATTCAAAATTCAAGTCTTTCCCTCCCAATTTAATCAAAACTGAAATTAAATGTCAGTTTTTGATTAATCTCCCTTTAATTCCTTCCAAATCCACTACTCCTAAGTAAGGAATTAATTCAAACGCTTCCCCTCCTTGCTGGCCGAAATTCCCCACAGCTGTTGGCTGATTTTTCCTTCCCAAATCCCTTCCAAAACTCCAGGAAAACTGCTGCCCAACATCTCCATTTGCTGTTTGGAAATTCCTGCAGCAGCTCACCGACGTCCAGCCATCCCGGGAGCGATAATTGCTGTCCAGATCTCAGGGACAGCCCTTCTTCCTGTCTAGAAGTTTCCCTGAGCACAATAGGTTGCTATCTTGTTGACCACAGCAAACTAGGGTGCTGTCCAGCCGTCCAGAACCAGTCCTAGCTGCTGTCCTGAGGAGATCTAGTGTTGTCCAGCCGCCCGAAGAGACACCCATTGCTGCTGAGTGGTTCCAGAAGTTTGAAGGCTGCTACCCCTTCATTCCCGCAATCGTCATAGCTTCATAACTCCTTTTTTTTTTTGGTAAACTCTTCACTCACTCTCTATCTTCTGAGTTTACTCTACTCGTGGTTATAATTTGATTCACAAAGCGCATGTTTTATCGCCTCCGCTAAACCTAATATTTGAATGAGTTGTGAGAGAGGCCCTTCGTAATACTAATCTTATTGTTAGCATTGGAATTTCTCGTTGAAACCACTCATGTATGCAAAGTAAGACGTAGTTGACTATTTAATGATCTCAACCTCTCGCATGTGTTTAGACCAAAGCTATTTTATCACCTTATCATTTTTATTTTGTCGTTTATCATCAAGAGAAAGCTTATAATTATTGTGCTCTAAAATTTAAGCGTGCAAACTTCCTTAATTTAATCATCCATGCTAATACGTTTCACATCAATTCCAGTTTTACGAGGAGCCTGACAGGCCAACTGAAAGCTTCAGCAACTGTGAGAAAGGTGCTAAAGCCAAGCACCACCCACCCACCATGCCAAAAGAAAATATGAAAATCAAACAACTTCACAACCTAATCAATGAATTCTTACTAGCCAACAATCCTTGAAAATTGAATTTTTTTTTAAAGCCACTAGAATTATAGCAGCATCAAGTTTTATTTTTTACTGAAAATTTTGATAAACTCCAAATGAACTTAAAGGATTGACAGTTCTTTTCACAGTGGCTAACCAACATGTTCAAAAATATCCCAAGCTAAATCAGTGGTACTTGTGCAACCAATATTCCGACTAAAGAGATTGAACCAGAAGCATGCCACTGTGCATAGCTGGCTCAAGATGCCATAAATTGTTAAGTTGTATGATTTTCATTTCTCAAGGATAAATCATGTTGCAAGATTTTTTAAGGTGGGCAGAGTTTTCTGTTAGCATTTAAACCAAAACAATACAAATCTTTTGGTACTACTAGTTCTATCCAAGTTACTCTATCTACTATCTACAGATTTTTTCTACCTAATCTTTTAGCAGTAATTTTATCCACTCGTCTTATGAGCACATTTTCTATCATTTTTGTACATATCCAAATGACCTGAATTTATTTTTTACTTCCTCATCTTCAATAGATGCTCCCCAAGTCCTTGCTATATATTTATTCTTCAAGCTATACTGCCTTATATTACTATATATCCATATTAACATTCCCGTTTTTTCACTTTCAGGATGCAAATTAACAACTAAACCAGGAAAAAAAGATAAATTATTGGGATCACAGCCCGATTCAACATTACTAGGAATAAAAATCACAATGCTAAGCGCCAGAATATCTCTCAGTAATTTACATGTATCACATCTAACGACTTTTAAATAGGAAGTAATAGACAATAATGCCAAAGTCTAGAATGCCTCGCATTAATTTGCATGTTTAAGAAGATGCAGCAAGAAATATGTAAAGGAAATACTCAGCATACCTTATTGGACAACTAAGTGATATTCTTGATGGTCCCTCAATTATTTCAGAATCTAATGTCAAAATCAAGAAAAATATCAGACAACCAAATTACAAAAAATAAATTAAGCCTCAAATGCGTAGTGGCACTGAAGATTGAAAAGAGCAAAGTGCATTATGCTTCTTATATTACTTTCCCACAAGGGCTTCCAAAGGTATTATACCTTTAGATGCTATGACTTATTTTCATCAGAAACACGCAGAAAACCAATCATTAAAACAGAGATAACACAAATAAGAATTGCAATGATCATATTCATTCTTTCTTAAATATCCATGTTGACCTCTATAACTTATTTGAAATTTCAAGTCAACTCGAGCAAACATGGTAAAGCGACAAATGAAAAATTATGGACCCAGGCAAAAGCTGTCCAAAGCACGTTGACAAAAAGTCGAAATTACCTGGACGATGCCAGTTTGCAAAAAAAAACAATGTCGGATGACAATGTCGATGCATTCAGAACATAAAAAAAACTTAAATAGACATTCCACATTGATTTGAAAAAATGACCGGTTCAACCGTGAACCGGTCTTTAGCCGGTTCGGTCCTATCTAAGAACCGGGGACCCAAAACCGGCTTGAACCGTCGGTTGAACCGGCCGACCGTTGAACCGGTCCGTTTTTTAAGAACCGGCCGGTCCAAAGCATCTTATTTAATAATATGTATAGACAAAAAGCCATAATCGAAATTACCTGGTATATAAACAACTCAACGATGCCAGTTTGCTAAAGAACTAGTTGTTTTTTGTTTCAACAAAAACATTAATTTGTTTGAATGAGAACTTGTTGGAAATTTTTTTTGTAGGCTAAATTAAATAATGACTTAAAAATAATATGTGACTTTATAAATATAGTTTTATAATGTAAAATTTATATATAATTTATATATGTAAATTATGCATAAATATATAACATAAAGCATTCAGAACTTAGAATTATAAATTTTTTATGAATAAATCATTATTATTATGTTAATTTTAACTTACGTCATCCGGTTCGACCCCGGTTCGACCGGTCGAACCTCTCATTCTTCCGGTTCGTTGTCCGGTCCGTTTTCACAACCTTGCATTCCGTATTGGTAGAGATTTTTTATCAATAAAAATTAAAATTTTATATGCATCGAACGAGGAAGAATTCAACGCATGCGAATGATGAAGATTTGACGAGCAGGTTAATACACGATTAAAATAAATAAATATTTATTATTATTTTAAAATTCTAATATTAAATATATATTTAAAATTAAAAAAATCATATATTGTTGTATAAAATCAACAAAAAGAAAGACACATAATTGAATATATATATAAAGAAGAGGTGAGTAGTTGAAGAAATATACACATAATTAAACATCCATCAACAGCTTGCCAAATGGCAATATTATCAAAAGTTCATTTATTTCTTCAATTGAAAAATAAAAATTGTGTTGCCTTTTACTTCGAATAAAAATACGGGAGATAAATTGTTATTCATTATGCTCAAGGGAATCGAACACCCCAAGTAACCAAGTCAACACCCCAAGTAACCAAGTCAACAGAAACCCCAATTTAATTTAACACTAACTCTTAGCTTTGGGAACACATACCATGCTATAGATTAAGATTGAGAGATAAAAGGAAGTCCAATGAATATAGAAGTCTCATATCTTCTTAATATATAAGCTCCAATTTTTGAACTATTTCAAAAAACAGGTTGGATTCGGCTCAACCTGTAACATGAATTTGACTCGGATTTGACTCAAGTCACCGTCCGACCTCACTAGTCGCCCCCGCACTGGAGCCTCGCCCCGAACTCATGCACCCGCGCAATTGCACTCTTAACACTTTCACCCGCTGTCAGCAGTTGTTCGCACGCTCATGGCGATGCGGCCTCACCCTCACCAGCTCGTGGTTGCGCCCTCGCTGGCACCTGCACAGTCGTGCACTCGCAATGTCCCACCCTAGCCCGCAGCCGCACTCTTGCGCCCGCATTTGCAAGCAGTCATTTTCGCACAGTCCCGCACGCAACCCACCCTTGCCCGGATGCAATGTTAAATATGTAAGGGTTCCCACATCAAGGACAGATATGGGCAAAAAAGCTAGTCCATAAAATTATGATATGAACTTGGAATATAGTTTCTCTTATAGAAAAATTAATTGAATTAATAGATAATTATGATTAATAGGAAGACAAATATTTTGTTCTTTCAAGAAACTAAATGGGTTGGAGAGAAAGCTAAGGAGATTGATAGTTTATGATTTAAATTATGGTATTTGAATAAGAGTCGCACTAGAAATGATGTAGGTGCGATTATCGATAAGAGTTTGAAGGATAATGTTATAAAAATTAATAGAATTAGAGATAGAATTATAGCTTTAAAAATTGTTGTTGGAGTTTGAAGGATAATGTTATAAAAATTAATAGTATTAAAGATAGAATTATAGCTTTAAAAATTGTTGTTGATGCTAAGATTGTTAATATTATAAGTGTTTATGCTCGTCAAGTATGTTTGGACATGAGTTCAAAATTAAAATTTTGGAATAACTAAGAAGAATTAATATAAAAAATACCTCTTGAAGGAGTTTTATTGGAGGAGAATTAAATGGGCATGTTAGTAGAGAGGTGGATGATTTTAAAAGCATTCATGGTGGCCATGAGTTTGGAATGACAAATGAAGATGGTGAGACCATATTAGATTTTTCTTTAGCTTGTGATTTTTTAATTGCTAATACTTTTTTTAAGAAAATAGATGAGCATCTCATCACCTATAAAAATGGATATAGTAAAACTCAGATTGATTATTTTCTTATAAGAAAATTAGCTTGTTTAGATTGAAAAGAAAATAAAGTTATTCCGAGTAAAAATTTATGTACCCAACATCGATTATTAGTTTTGGACTTTAAGGTAAAGGGACAGAAAATAAAAAATAAAGTAAAACAATATTCTAGAATTAGATGGAGGCATTTAAAGAATAATAACAAAAATATTTTTGAGAGAGATTTTAAATCTTAAGATTCTGTCTGAGCATGAGGATGGTAATGCTATGTAAGATAAAATGGCTAGTGATATTAAAAATATTGTAAAAGATGTGCTTGGAGTATCAAAAGGAAAAGCTCCTAATAATAAAAATAATTAGTGGTGAAATCCACATGTGCAAGAAAAGATAAAAAATAAGAATATTTGTCATAAAAATTGATTTAGATGTAGAATTTCTAATAATTGGAAAAGATATAAAGATGCACATAAGAAATCTAAGAAAGCAATATGTGATACAAAGATCTTAGCTTTTAATGATTTATATAATAGCTTAGATATTAAGGAGGGAGAAAAATATATGTATAAATTAGCCAAACAAAGAGATAGAAGTAGTAAGGATTTAGTTCAAGTGAAGTGTATTAAAGAAGAAAATCAAAAAGTACTTTTCTAAAGATAATATTCAACAAAGGTGGATGAGGTAATTCGCTAAATTTTTAATGATGAATGTGAAAATACAATTGACTTTAGTGACCTTAGCACCCTAAATGAAAATAAATATTTATATATTTATCGACGTATTAGTAAAACTGAAGTTAAAGAGGCCTTAAAAAAATGAAGTGTGGAAAAGCTGTTGGACCTAATAATATTCTAATAAAGGAGTGGCTTATTAAACTTTTTAATACTATTTTGAAGACAAAAGATGTCAGATGAGTGGAGAATGAGTGTGTTAATTCTTATTTTTAAGAATAAAGGTGATGCTTAAGATTGTGCAAATTATAGAGGAATTAAGTTAATGTGTCGTACTTTAAAATTATGGCAGCGAGTTATGGAGCATAGGCTGCGGCGTGATACTAATGTTTCTCAAAATCAATTTGGATTCATGCCGGGTAGGTCTACTATTGAAGCCATACATTTATTGAGAGGTTTGATGGAGAAATATAGAAAGAATAAGGAGGATCTACATATGATATTTATTAATTTAGAGAAAGCATATGATAAAGTTCCAAGAGAAGTGCTATGAAGAGTTCTTGAAAAGAAAGGAGTTAATAACGCTTATATTCAAATCAATAAAGATATGTATGCAATAGCTATTACTTGTGTTCGAACACAAGGTGGTTTGACCAAATATTTTCCTATTTCGGTTGGATTACATCAAGTATCAGCCTTAAGTCCATATCTTTTTGTTTTAGTCATGGATGTTCTAACTAGACATTTGCAAGAGGATGTACCTTGGTGTATGTTTTTTGTTGAATTTTGGAGGTCAACCTTAGAGTCTAAAGGTTTTCGCCTGAGTAGATCTAAAATTGAATATATAGAGTGTAATTTTAGTAGTAATATACCCAGTGAGGGGATTGTGCTTTGGGCAAGCAAGTCATTAATAAAAGTACATGTTTTAGATATCTTGGATCTATAGTTCAGAGTGATGGTGAAATAGATGGGGATATTATCAGCAGAACTCAAGTTGGATGGTTGAAGTGGAGGAATGCATCGGGCTTGTTGTGTGATAGAAACATCCCCCTCAAATTTAAGGGAAAATTCTAGAAGATGATGGTGAGACCTGCAATGCTTTATGGTGCCGAATGTTAGCCATTAAAAGAGAAGCATAATACTAAGTTAAGTGTTGCAGAGATGAGGATGCTCAGGTGGATGAGTGGCTTTACCTTTAGAGATAGGATACGAAATAAGCATATACATGAAAAGGGTTTAGCAGCGCCAGTGGAATATAAGATTAGAGAGGGTCGCCTTAGATGGTTTGGTCACATAAAACAACGGCCTTCTGATTTGAATTATGTTAAGAAAAGTAGAGGTATTAGATTTGAATTATGTTAAAAAAAGTAGAGGTAGACCTAAAAAGACTTAGTTAGAAAATAATAGAAATGATCTTTCTTTACTAGATTTAAGCGAGAATTTGACTTTTAACATGGCACAATGGAGAAAAAGAATTCATGTAGTCGACCCAACGTAGAGGGACCAAGGCTTGATGTTGTTGTTATTGTTTGAGGGGGACTTTTCTATCACACAACAAGCCCGATGCATTTCTTCACTTCAACCATCCAACTTGAATTTTACTAATAATATCCCCATGCATATTATTATCATGCATATTCTTATAAATGTAAGAAAAATTTTAAAGAATTTAATTAAATTATATTATATTTTAAAAATTTTAGTAAAATAAATTTACCATTTTAATCTCATTTCTCTTTAAAAATGTACCACTTGTTCAAAGTTTGAGCAGTACAAAAAGTGTTGCTCGATAAGCTACTCGTTAAACATCGATAAGAAGCCAGATTTACACAAAAAGATTAGCGTGATAAATATAAACGAACCGAACATGAGCAAGCATGGATTTAAAATAAACTGAGCTTAATTATTATCATGAAAGCTCAAATCGAGCTCGAGCCAAGTTCGAACAGGCTTTGGTAAAAAGAGCTCGAGCTCGAACAACTTGCAATCGCTCCGGTATTTTCTTTTTTTTTTTATGTATCTACTATTTATGTTATATGTCATATAAAAATTAATACTTCAACTTTACATGATTATTTAGTCATATTTCACATTGAATATGATTTTTCTCAAATTTACTTGCTGCTACTAATTTGAAATATGAGAAATATTTATTATTGGACAATAGGTTGCTAAGGGGCATACATTAAAATTCTTTAGTTCCATACATAATGTGGGATAAGATGACAATTTCCATTACGAAGTTTGCCATAGAAGTCTTTGGAGTCTAGAAAAAGATTGTACACAAATAAGGAGACTTGATGCAGGGAAGATATCTAAAAGCTTATAAGAAAATATAATTGTAAAGAGTGGCAAACATTAAATAAGAAAGCTAAAGCTTTTGATAATTTATATAATAGGCTTAGTTGTAAGAAATGAGAAAAGCAGATGTATAAAATAGCAGAGGCAAGAGATAAGATGTCTGAATTTTTTTTTATTTAGTTAGATTCATTAGCATTGAATATAACTAGAATTTTCGTTAAAGACAAAGTCAGGGAAAATGAAATTGCTACTCTGAGAAAATTATCAAATAAGAGCTGTAAGAAACAAAATAATTTTGAAAAACATAATAAACAAAATAATGATGTAAATTAATTTTGAAAAATCAATTTAGTTTCACACCAGAAAGATAGACCACAATTTTTGTGTAAGATAATTGACGAAAAAGTATATATAGCAGATATATGGTCGGAAATAACTTTTTTTGGTCTTAAGAAGGCACTACCACTAAATGGATTTGGTGTGAATTAAGGAAGACGTGCGTCAGAGGCATGTTGAAGTTATTAAAAATATGCCTAATTGAGCATTGAATAACATTAATAGTTGCGAAACGAGCAAAAAATTTCAATTACATAGAATTGCATCAACTATTAACATGGAGTTCACATATTTTGATTATGGAGATGCTTATAAATGATATTCATAATAAAGTGTTTTAGTGTGTTATTTTTATAGAGGATTAATTTATAATCAATGAGACATCCATTAAAATAATTTAAATTAGAATAAAAGATCAAATAATTAAAAGATAAGACAACTTAAAATTAGTAGAATAAAAACTAAGTTTATGATATTAATTTAATTGGGTGTGATATCAACAAATATAAATTGTTATTATTAAAGGATAAGAAGTTTGATAGTTTTAAGTATTTTGAATATAATATATAGAAGAATGATGAAATAAACGAGAAAATAGGTTCTACAATAGTTAAAATAAATTATTTTTGGAGTATTGTGTGATGTTGCTGACTTTGATGTGGAGAGGATTAAGTGAATATTTAGGAAGGGATGGTTAGGGATTGATAATGAAGGGACTAATTGAGGAAACTAAGAAGATCACTTTATTAAAAGAATTATTTGCAGAGATGATGGGGCTCGGTCAAAGATAGTTTGGGATGAAGGTAAGAGGTAAGAATGTAGTGTTAAGATTGAGATAAATACTCTGGAGTACGGTGGCTTTTAATGGTGGTCAGGTTTAGCTTAGCTCCTTAAGGGGTTTGGGGATAGGGGGCATAGCTTTGAGGGAGGATTCTTGGGTTGTGTGATAAGTCGCCTAGGGTGTTGAATAATATTAGAATGTGATGAGGATGCTCCGAATCAAGATAATGTAGAGTTTAGGGTTGGGTACCAGTAAGCAAGCCATGAGGACTATGTTTTCATCAACCTAAAGGGTTGAGACTAAATATAAGTTCAACAAGTCTAAAGACCGAACCTCTAAAAATCTTTAATGCTCACAAACCTGAGGGTCGAGCTTCCCAGATCAAAGAATACGGCACGACTTATGCCGTAAGACCTACTTACAATCAACTTCCAAGGAAAGCCATAAGGCATATCTACAGGCAACTTTTAAGGGAAATCATAAGACCTACCCCAAATCAAAATTACAAGCCAACTTTAAAGGGAAGTCGTAAGAACTATCCCAAATAAAAACTACAAGCAACTTTCAAGGGAAGTCATAAGACCTATCAAAAATAAAAACTATAGGCAACTTTCAAGGGAAGTCATAAGACTAATCCCAAATTAAAACTACATACAGACAACTTCCAAGGGAAATTGTAAAACCTACCCCAAATCAACACTACACATGCCACTTCCAATGGAAGCCATAAGACCTATCCCTAATTTAAACTAAAGGCTACTTCCAACAGAAGTCGTAAGCACTATTTTAAACCAACTGTTCCAGAAAACTTCTAAACGATACCCTAAGCTCGATACAATCCTCAGAGAAAATTTGGCTAACTAAAACTCAATCCACCTTAAAGAAAATGGAATCCTAAGTCTTCAAAGCGGGATTCATGTCGAGCGTCATTTTTCTTGAGCAAGCATACTAGTTTTAGATTTTGGTGGATTGGATAAAGATGTTTGTTGAGGAATGGCTTTGGGAGATGTGGAAGATGCAAGTAGGATAAAAATATAGAGAAACACGAGAAAATGACACTTTGACTCTCATGACTCATGAAAAAATCAAGTTTGCATGGAAGTCGCCAAGCTCTCAATTAAGTAATTCACCACAACAAGTTGGAGAAGAAGAAAGCTTCAAATTTTCACTAAAAACCATCCAATAAATAGAAATTTTTTTACTTCCATCCAATTACAAACATTTAAATTTTAAAAACAGAAAAGTGGGAAAGAGAGTGGCTAATTGTTCCATGGAGCGCATGTGGTTGCACCCTCGATTGAGAAGGTAGTTAGGGCTAAAGCCATTGTTGGCTTGTTTTGCATGTAGAATGACCTCCCTTGTACATCCTTGCATGGATAATTCATTCTTCTGGCATGCACTTGCTCCTTGAGTCCATTTCCATACAACTAACAAGCATTTGGCTTGATATTGACAACTCACATACTAAGTATATACTAATCATTACTGGAGCTCCAAAAGATACTAAAAGACTATGTTAATATGATGGAAAACCAAAATAACATAACTAACTTGCTAAGACCCTTGGGGTATTAGCTCACCTGAAGGAAAAAATTAATAGAACTATAATTAAGATCACAGTGTTGTATGAATCCAAGCGTTAGACAAGAAATAAAACCATTGATCTAAGTTAAAAGTAATAGAAATGAGAATGTTCATAGGGATGTATGAAATTTTCGGAAAGATGCATTAGGGAATGACTATATAAAAGAAATGGTTGAAGTGCTATTTATTAAAGATAAGGTAATTAAAAAATAGACTTATATAATTTGAGCATACACAACTAATAATAAAAAACGCACACAATTAAACAAGTGATCAAATTAATGTCAAATGGGTAAGAAAAAAGAAACGGTAAAACTAGGGTAACATGGGTACTAGAACAAAAAAAAAGTGAATTCATAGAACCGACCCTAAACATTGGTGATAAGGCCAATGATGAAGAAACAAACAAAAGCCAAATTCACCGAATATATTACTTGTTTCTGATCTAATAGTTTTAAAACAAATTTAGAATGTTTTCAAGTAAACTGGAAGTGGCAACATATTCAAGAAAACATTTGCTCCAATTTTAGCACCTTAAACATTGACGAAGTTGAGAATTGGTCCAAGCTAAAAAATAACACTTGCCAATGTCAAATTATCAATGTGTCAATTTTCATCGAGGCCAAATCTTACACCACAAGAAAAAAATAATACAAATAATTCACCATGCTTGAATGTAATATGCCAAAATTTCACATATAAGAGGGTGGACTTGGAGAAATGATAAATTTACATTTAATGTAATCAAAAGGTCCAACATAATTAACATAGTTTGCAATTTGACATTAAAAGCTATCAATTTACCTTAAGAGAACAAATCTACACAAGATTCTCAAAATAAACAAGCGATCAATTTTCTCAGCATAAAACCACTCTAAAGGCTTCATTCAAATCTCATCAAGTCAAAAAAAAAACACCTTTTTGAGTAAATTACCTATAGGTCCCTGAAGAATAAGAGCATTTGCCAAACTTCACATTAGACTGCATTTTGTTAAATATAACATTTGGGTCCCTGAGATATATAAAATGCTTTACTTTGGTCTTTATTTTACAAAATAATTAATAAATATAAATGTCCAAAATGCCTTGCTCCTTTCCCAAATTTTATAAATAAAGCAAATCAAATAACCTTCCTCAGCCTCCTAGCCCACTTTTACTTCTCATTTTCATCTCTCAATGCCTAAAAATTGAATTAGCAGCCAGGCACATAATAGACTGGAGACACATGAGAAAACAGTCAAGAATGGATCAATGGCAAAGAAACCCGGCTAACTGAAGCCCAAAGCAGATAAGTATCTGCCAAGTGCTGAATAAGGATGGCATAGCCGGAGCCAACAAGAAAATGAAGAAAGCTAAGAAGGGGCCCAAGACATCGTTTGTAGAAATCCAATTGCACTTTCTCAAACCATAGCCTTCCTTTTTCAAAATGGGTTTAACTGGTCCTTTTTTTTTTTTGTTTTGAGAATTTGCCTTTCAAACAAAAATTCATTCGAGTGACTAAACCAAGCACAAGGAATAAACTCCATATTACCTCGCAAAAACTCCTATCCGAACTACAAATTATAATATCTTCATCTTACATCAATATTCTGCCTACAGCTTTTTCAAATAGCAAAACAATCACAAAATGTTTTCAATTTACCAGAATCAAGAGCTGCTAGAACTGGCTGGACGTAATCTTTCAGTTCAGGAGTGCAGTTAGGCATCTTGCTCATATATGCTATTGCTATCAAGTAAGCGCCTATAATATGAACACACACAATTAGGATAACAGTAAACATAATTCAAATTTGATAATAATAAATGAATTGTGAAACTAGCGGCATGCCATCATAATACTCCATAACCACATGAAATATCACAGAATCATGATACAAATTTTTATACATATGCAATAAATTATGCAGCTAGAAGCATACCATCAAAATATCCAATTGTCTGAAGAACATTTATTCCATATTTAAGCATTTTGGATATGTCTGTCGGAAGTTGAGGTCCACAATCCTGATTAAGGTACAAAGCAACTGAAACTAGTAATAAGGCACAAAAGAAATATGAAAACACTAGACGCAATGTCATAAAGAATACTAACTGGTGAGACATTATTCCTTTTCTCCACACCTTTTCCATTGACCAAGAAGCTGCAGAAGAAAAACAAAATACAAAGTAAATTTCTATCAAAAGTTTTGGAATGCAAAATAGGTAATCTACCTCGCTTGAGGATTTGCGATACAGGAAGAGGTTTCCAAATTCTCTGTCTTAACAACAATCAGCATCTGCCCAAAACAAAAAGTGGTGAGCATAGGGGTAGATAAGATTGCTCTCCACAACATAAGAATTGAAGACAAAATCAGCTGCTTTAAAATCTGCAGGTAAGAAGTGATAAATAATCAGGTATGGTTTTTCAGTTTAAATCCAACATCATGCCACCATGATGCCAAAGTATACGCTTCAGAAAGAGCAATAAAAAAATCCCCAAATTTGAGCTCCAACTTGAAATTTTTCACCAAGGAGAAGAATAATTGTTCCTTATATTCTATTATAAACATGAGTAAACAGAAAGACACGCTGAAAAATTACACCAGCATACGTCCCACTAACTTAATTTATTATGCACAGACCAAATATAAGATTCCATTCAAGTTCATGCCTCGACTCATATCAAATATAAGGCAGCTCTGGTTCAACCAAGTCTCGCATTTTACGCACCACAACAATGAACAGATGAATCATACCTCGAGTTAAAATAAACCTATGCTGATTTAAAATAATTAATAAATTGTTATAAATAGATATATAATTTTAGTGTACATAATGTTAAAATTATCCTTAATATTATCAGAAGATAAAGGTGATGCTTAGATAAGATAGGTTTAACTTGAATTTCTTATAAAAAATAATTGATATATAGATAATGATATAATTCTAGAATTAAGGTTGGATGGTTAAAATGAAAAAAAAAAATGCCTTGGGAGTTTTTTAAGATAAGAGAATATCACTGAAGCTCAAAGGAAAATTTTATAAAATAGCAATCCGATCAACAATATTATCCATATGTTGGGCTTTTAAAATGTCATTAAGATCTAAATTGAATGTTGCAAAAATGTAAATAGCATGCATGTGTTGGAAAAGTGTAATATCCAATTTATCAGGTAAATAAATTGTTTTAATATTTTATAAGTAATTAAATTACTAGTAAATAGATATTAGTAACAAATATACTAAATCAAATTGGATAATTTTATTTTTATTATGAATGAATGATTAGGTGCTTTCAAGGGATGTGAAAGTAGTTAGCATGTGGGCCCTCCTAATCCAATTTGTTCGGTAATTACAAGCGGCAATCGGCAAAACTTCTGTAGAAGAAATTCGGCACTGTGAGAGGAAGGGTCCAGTAGCAATTTTCGGTCTCCCGCGACTGTAAAGAAAGCCGCAGAATTACAAAAGGCAGTGGAAGTTTTCCCTGTAGCAAGGATCGCAATTCTCCTGTAGCAAGAGGCGGAGATAGAGAACAGGATTCGGCAGAATCAGTCCTTGCTGTAGATGGAAATTGTTTTGTTGTGAAGAAATTACAACCAAAGGAGAACTTTAAGTGAGAATTTGGAAGAGTAAGAAACCAAGAAAAGTTTAGAGAAGAAGAAATGTGGAATAAAAGGAATGCTGAATGCTAACGGATGATCAAAGAATTATGCCGATTTGGATAAGTAAAGTTGTGCTTAAAGTCCATAGCAGGATTTGAGACTGAATTGCAGTAAATAATTCTGTTAAAAAAAAAAAGGGAAATTAAGGAAAGAATAAATTAAGGTAGGAATTTTAAGTTTCTTTAATGTTTTTGGTAGAAGTTAAAAGACAAGGAAAGTTTCTAAAGAAATGTATCCTAATTGTGTTTTAGGATTCACCAGACATATGAACAAAGAAAGTTTTGGGAGAGTTTATCAAAGGAGAACATTAAGGGGTGTAGAATTGAAAGAGGCAATTCATCAGAAAGGTAATTTATGTAAAATTAATTTATTGATTTCTAGTGTATTTATCATGTATTTTAAATGGTTTGAGAAATTCAATGCATTATGAATATTTGCATAGTAACCATGAGAATACATTGTTGTAATCATGTATAAGCAATTGTATTTTTATGAAAAATTGAAATTGAAGTTGATATGTGATCAAGTATGTTGTTTCAATTTTTTGATAATATGTTATAAAGAAATTTCATTCTTTAAGTAATGCTTGTCAAGTTCTTCTTGCAACACTTGTAATGCTATATAAATTATTATAGTTATGAATTATGAATATGTACGAATTACTGAATAGTTACTTAGTAAAGATTGACTATTCTATTTTATGATATCTACAGTATTAGGTGGGCAAAAGGAACCCAGTTATGAAACATGTATTATGGATGGGACAAAAGGGACCCCAGAGAATTTAAATGCAAGCATAGCAAGTGGGATAAAACAAACCCTTAGAGAGGCAAAAGAGACCTCTATGAAATTCAATGGTGAAAATGTCAGATCTACCTGGGTTCCATTGAATATGTTTATAAAAGTATAGCCAATTTTTTTAAAGGACAAATATTCAGTATCCACCTCATTTGACCATATGGATGATGCCAATAAATCTTTATGATGTTTTGCAAATAGTGGTAAGTTAATTCAATGATAAGCTCAATGTTATAATTATTTATAATATCCTATTGTAATTGTTATTTATCTGACATAATTTACTGAGTCTCACAGCTCACAAGTATTTCTTACTGGCTGTTGTTATAGGAAAAGGAAAAAAGAAGATTGTTGCAGATTAATTTTGCAATATATTTCTTCTTTTATGTTAAGCTTATCTTTGTTAGTAAGTCTACTGATGAGGTATGAAAATATTTATGAAAGGGACTTTATTTGGATTTCCTTAATGGCTCTATATGCATGTCTGTATGGAAGTTTTAAATTATTAATTGCTTATGTTGATGTATCAATTGAAATATCTTGGATGTTTTAGATGAATTTCCAATAAGAGAAATTGTATTAGATGTTTATAAAAAGGAAATTGTTATCTTTATGTTTGTAATACTCCCAGTACTTTTTAGGGGTACTGTGGGGTGTTACAAAAAGTAAGATGGATACATTAAAAATGATTATATTAAAAAAATGATTGAATGGCATCCATTGGTAATAAGTTAGCGATTTTGATATGCACAACGAAGGGTAGAAAATGTGCCTATTAGGCAAATTAATAAAATTAGAGTCAAAGGCCTAAGACAAAAAAATAGGTAGGCATAAGGTTCCATAGCAAAAAACTTTACAAAATAATTTGCAAAGAAAAGATTTAACACCATAAACAACACTCACCATGAGTGAATGAAAAATGAAAATTAATAATGTTGATCCCAAATAGTTGGGATAAAGCTAATGATGATGATGATGAATAAATAATTAAAATCAATAACATATATAATAGATAGAAATCTTAACAATAATGGACCATCTAATCCAAGTATTCAACTATTAGAGGTCAATTTTTGTAAATTTTTTGCACTTTTGTTATTTTTAAAACAGTATAATTTCAAGAAATTTTTAGTTTCCCGTATCTTTTTGAATTGCTACCCAATATACCATTTTTTGCCGACATGTTTTTTTTCTGAACTCTTTCACATTAATTGTAGACATCTTCCTTATTGTGTTTCCACTTCTCCATAGGGAATTAATGGTGCAAGCCTTGTAAAATAATACTAGTAATACTTAACCTAAATAAAAACCCACATTACAATTAGCATTCACCAATCGAATCTCAAAGTTATTGAAAAATGATTTCACATTTAATTCTAAGGAAAAGAAAATGGAGTGCATTCCATTACAGGCAAGTTGCCATTGAATCATAAACATATAGAGATCTTCTAAAAGCTTAATCCATCAGGAAGATGATTTTTATTCAAGGTTAATGGATTCCTTCTTGCATCATTAAATAGATGAATTAGATTCTTCATGTATGCACCTCACACTAGAAAATTAATTAAACAACCATATGCTATTTCTCATTTCAGAAGAATAATCGGTTCAAACTTCTATAAACTTCTGCGTTGGCTTTAGAAACTCCTGGCATGTACAATCGAAGATTAATTAGCCAGTTCTATAGCTCAGATTCCCAAAACTAATATTTAGCACGAATGTCAATATATATACTGTAACTTTCCTATTTAGGACAGGTGTAACAAGATTTAAGTTTTCATCCAAACATTAGTTAAATGATATCCTTTTTTAACCGGGATCAAAAAGATGGAAAAAAAAAACATGATTTAGGAGGTCAATGTTGACGAATATTTCGCACCGACTCGACCCCGATCGAGCCCGACTAGGCTCGATCGCGCTCGATCGACTCGATCGATCGACGTCGAGACAAAATCAACTCAAATTAAACTCCAATTTAATTAAATTAAATCAATTTAATTAAATTAAAATTAAATCGAATCAATTTAAACCCAATCGAACCTCGTCGAGCGTCGTCGAACCCAATTCGACGCAATTCGGCTCCGATCGGAGTTCAATTTCACAAAATTGACTCAATCGAACAAAATCGGACCCAAATCGACTCAAATCGATTCGGGTCGAACCCAATTCGGAGCTAATTTCAGCCCCAATTGGCTGATTTGGGCTCAATCAACTCCCCAAATCAGGAAATTGAAACCTAGGGCTGAGAATTTCCCTCAAATCTCACCCAAATTTGAGTCCAATGTACTCAAGTGAAAATTCCCTCGTTTCTCACATAGAGGAAGCCGCATTGGCTCATTTGGGCGGTCCCCTTGGTTTATCCGTCCGAAGCCAGAGCGAAACAAAGCTGCGGGATTCCCTGAAGCCGAGAGCTCCCCGTGTGGCTTTGGCTTCTTCCGTCCCGATACACAGAGCGAGAGAACGAGAGAGAGCGAACCCCCCCCTCTCACGCGCGATTCTGCCAGGCGGAAAACCTCCTTCCTGCGTGCGGATCTCCCCTCCGACCCCGCTCGAGGCTTCACTGAGCCTCTCAGGCGGATCCTCTCCTTCGTGCGAGTCCACCAGGCGGAATTCCAGTTCGCGCCGAAGCCCAGTTCGCGTGGGTTCGCATCCCTTGCGTGCGGAAGCCCAGTCCGCCTCCCTTCTCGCGTGCAACGGTTCCGTCCGAGCCCACACAGGGCCTCGGCCGAACCTCCTGGGAGGTTCGGCTCTTTCTTTCGCCGGACCTTTGCGATCCGACCACCTCGGCTCCGTCTTGACCGACGCTAGGGAAGCTTTGCATTTACTGCAGCAGCTTCTTCTCCTTCCTCCTTCAACTCCAGCGACTTCGAGGCGACAAAGAACCTATCGGAAACTTCCAAACAGCAAAGGAAGGTTTCTAGCTCTTCCTCCTTCAACTCCGGCGACCTCGAGACGAGTTGGGAGCTGTTTGAAGCCTCCAAACAGCAAAAGGAGGCTCCTAAACCTCCCAAACAGCAGTTTGGAACCTTCAAATCGTTGTGGACAGCGGTGGTGACGTCCGGAACGGCTTGGACAGCGGATTGGAGCTTGGAGCGGAGCTTGGACAGCAATCGGAGCTTGAAGCGGAGCTTGGACAGCAGCTTGGACATTGGTTTGGAGCGCTTGGACAAACCGGGTGTGGTAAAATCCTTAAAACTTAGGCAAAACCTTAAGGCTCCAAAGCCAATGGCATGCGATTGACGCTCCAAAGCCTTAGGTCCTTAGCAACTTTAATTTTTGGTCCCCCAAAACCCTTGTGTTGGCTGTCCACTTCGCAAAGGCTATGGAAATTGGTCGATTTCCATTAGTTGACTCTTACGTAAGGGTCCGAAGAGGATTTTGATGCGTATAAAGATGTTGGGTTGGTATCCAACACCTTTTAAATTGTATGTCTTTGCATTCATGCAACCCTTACACTACCTATGCTTGAGCTATAGGTTAGACCATTTTATTTGACCTAGAAATCAATTGTTAGGTTGTACACTTCTCTTTATAGTGTTGCATGCTAGGTTAGGCTCCTTAGATCGACGCGCTACGGCAAAATTGACATATGTTTATGGTATGAATGTTTGCTAAAGTTCAATGTTTAATAAATTTGGTGGAAACTTGTGGTGGAGTTTTGATACAAATCGTCGTGAGATTTATTACAAGTCTCCAAAGACTTATGTTGTAAACCTCACGACATTCATAACCAACTAAATTCATGACAAGCCATTCCATCAAGTTTATTTTGCTTAGTATGATGATTGCCACTTGTTTAGAACAACCCTAATCCCTAGAAGTTTGGAAGGAGAGTAAAATGGGTTCATTTAATTCTAAACAATTTTTGGGGTCTCATGGGCCTTCACAAGCCCATGAATGCCCATGCCTAGAATTATCTAATCCCATTTTTGAAACTTCCAAATTGAGGGTTTATGATGAAATTATTGGAATGCATTTATATGCTAAGGGTTGTTTGCTTGCTCTTCTTTTATATCCAAAATCTACAAATTTATAAGCATGCTTATTTAATTTCCAAATGCTTCTTGAAGCAAGGGTGGTGTATTCCATGACAATCAAATGTTTATGGATCATACTCCACCAAGCATTGAAATTACCTAAGCATGATTAGTCAAATTTGTAAATTAAGGGACTCAAGTGCAATGATAGTTGAACTTAGCATGTATTCATCCCCTTAAACATACAAACTACATTCACGTTTCTAGGTTTCTTAGATGATGTCAAATCCAATCGTAGACTCCTTAGAAATCGTAGGAAATCGATCTTCCTCTCCAAATGAACCCAAAATGTTCATTCAAAACTTTGGGGAACTCTCTCCCCTATGTTTTTCCCATTCATACATGATATTTGGAGCATCCTCAAGGCTCTAAATGTTGGATTGTATGAATCATAGCTCTAACCTAGGAGTTATAAACCATCCCATGCCTACTCTTAGGTCTCTCTTAGATCTTGCCAAAGCGGATCTTTAGGATTTTCTTAGAATCTTCCAAATTCCCAAAATCATATCAAATTTGATTTGGGAAAACCTCCCAACGCATTAGGAAGTTGGCCTTCCCTCTTTCAAGCAAATCCAAAACATTTGTAGGAGAGTAGAAGGTTCCCTTCCTTATGTACATGTCCTTCATGCTTAATAGTTGGGGTGTCCTCTAAGTCCCAATTATTTTAGTCCATGAATCAAAGTTTTAGGAAACAAATCCTAAAGTCTCCACTCCGTTTGCTAATAATACAAAGTTAGCATACAAGCACTCCTCTCATATGTGATGATTTGGAACTCTCAAAATTCCAAACTATCGTTATATGAAAGTCTTGTAGCTTAGAACCAAAAATCTAAGCTACCTCTTTCTTTCATTTTTGAGACACAAAAGTCGATGAAAGAATTCCCTTTTAGGCTTAGAGTTCTAAATCTAGCCTATCTCATTTGCCTAACCTAGCATAGGAAGAAGGCATTGCATCATTGAACACAAAAAAAACTCAATGATTTATCTCTTGATTCGTAGTTTCAAACTACAAATCATCTCTTTTTGCATAATACTTGGAGCTTCCCTAAAGCTCCAAAGATGTTGCAAGAATCATTAGAAGCTTGGAACCAAACTCCAAGTAATTCACTTCTCTCATTTGTTGAGACAAAAATCAACTTTAGCCAACATTTAAATGACTTCAAAATAAGCAAAACCACTAGTTTAATCAAAAGTTTTCCCAAATCAAACTTGGGATGTAATTAACTATAGGGGCTTGCCCCTATGGGATGTCTGTACCCCAGAAATAAATAAACCCCACTCAACCAAACATTGAGTGGGGGAATCTCTGTTAAATAATTGTAAATTTTATTATTGAGCCCATAAGAAAATGGTATTTTTACCCTCCGGGGTAATATATCGTATTCTTATGCCGTGCCCGATTATAAAATATGCAATCCGTTTGAGGATACAAAAAATTCTCCAACAGATTTTCTGGCGACTCCGCTGGGGAGGATGTCTCTTTTCATCTAAACTAGTGGTTTTCATTTAGTCATCCTAAATGTTGGCTAAATGGCATTTGCAAAATCAATTTTGTATTGTATACCTCTTCCAATTTCAAATGTTGGATTGAATGGTTCCGATATAAGCAAATGCAAATAAAAAATGAGCTTTTTCAAATGAACTTTCAAAAAAAAAAATATAAGAAAGGTGAACTTTGATTTTTCAAGATTAATCATTTTCAAAATCTCAAAAATAAATTCAATCCCAAATTTTCCCTACATCATAATTGTTGTGGTTGTAAGAAATTTACAACCAAACAATGTCAAGTGGTGTGAACTTCCAAAATCTTTCAATTTCCTTCATCATTTCATCAAAATTCGGGTCACAGTTATGGGTGGTCAGTGATTCAAGTCAGTTGTCAGAAAACCCACAAAAAGTGCAATGATTGATTGATGTCATGATAGTTGAGTTCGAAGAGATACAACAGAGGGATTGATGTCGGAAATTTTGGTTTTCAGGGTATCTGTTGGGATTCAGTTGCTTGGAAGTTCAGTAGAACAGAAATGGAAGGCAGATTGATTTTTAAGTTTGGTGATCAGTTACAGTTGTCCTTTGATCAGTCCCGCTTTGCTCCTGGGGATATGATCAAATTTGGGCAGGGTTTTGAGGATATGGAGGTTATTTTCCAAGGTCCTACACCCTCTGAAGCTAGGACTTTGGAGAACCAACCTTCATCTGAAAAGAAGGTTTTGGAAATAAACCTGCCCACTAGGGAGAGGTCACCTACTCAGGATAGTAGGAAGAGGGTGGCTGAGGTCTCCCCAAAAGCCTTAGCCTCTCGACCTTCTGTTTTTAATAGGTTGACCTTCCCTAAGGTCCTGAAATCAGATGAAAGACAAACAGCTTTGACTCCAATGTTGCATAAGCAGAAGTTTGTTAAGAAGGAACCTAAGCCAGTTCAGTCTGTAGTAGTTGCTCCAAGTGTCCCTGGGTCTGAGGGTCCTTTTCAGTTCAGTCAGTTTGAGGAGGGGGGCAGTTCTACCTACCTCCTTACTAGATCCCAGAAAAGGAACAAATATAGGAGGTATAAGAAGAGAAAGGAAAGGGAAGAAAAAACTGAGCAGGATTCTGAGATGATGGACCTCTCTCCATTAGCTGAGGGGAGTAGGTTCTATCCTCTTTCTTTGTCTAGGGGAGAGGAGGACGTTAAGAAGATAGTTACACCGCCCCCTAGACCCCCACTTAGAGTTTCTGAAAGTACTCCTGATGAGATGACAAAGAAGTGGGAGAAGGGAATAAGAAGAATTTTTCAAAGGGTGGCTGATCGAATGCATACCACCAAAGAGGAAGTGATTAAGGCAATGAAAAACACAATCACTAGAGATTTTGCTAAGTTACTTCTGAAAGAGGATAGAGATCCTGAAGATAGCAAATTGATTGTAGAGCCAACCCAAAGAGATAGGCGCAAATTCTCTAGGCAGCCAGCAGTGTCAGCTTTGACAGATGGGTATAGTTCTGGGCCTCGTCAGGAAAGGGCAGCTAGTGAGCAGATTGTTTTGGTTGACTACTCAGCACCGCTACCTCAGGTTCGTGGCAGACCAAAGGTTGATCACCCTGATCGCCGAGTGGTCCCTCGAACTTCCCTTTCTAGTTCTGTTAGATCTGATGTACCTACTAGGTTTAGGAGGTCTCCAAAAGAAGACCAACCTCCTACTCCTTATGATGAGCCACATTCTGGGGGTCACATTCAGACTCCACCTTTAGATGAGGTAAATTTGGGACACCAAAAATCCCATACCTCCTCATCTGGGGTGAAGGAAGAATGGAGACCCAAGGTGGTGGCTCCATCAAAGGTACACTCTTCCTCTTCCACTCATGTTGATCCTAATGATAAAGGGAAAGCACCAATGGAGGTGAATAGTTATGAGGAATATCATCCTTCTCATGTCAACCCTTCAACAGGCAAAACCATTGAAGAAATGATGGATTACTTGAAAGAAAGCCTTAGAAAAATTGATGAGGATGAAAGGAGGGACAAGGAGGAAGAGGAAAATTATAAAAAATTGGTTCAAAACTTTAATCCTGATGAGGATGATCTTATGGATGAGGAGGATATCTATGTTCTCCACTATAGCAGAAGAGGATCCTCTCTTCCAGGAGACCCTCATACAGATGAGTTGTTAGAGGTGCCAGTAGAGGAGGAAGGGAGTGAAAATCCCCAGATCCGTGCCTTGCTAAAACAGTTGAAAGAAAAGGATACTCAGCTTAGTGAGATGTCTAAAAGGTTAGATGAGATGGCCTCTGCCATGACTGCCCTTACTACTCAGCTTTTGGGTCCCCAAAAGGCCCCAAACACAATTGATAAACCCTCTACTAGTGCAGAAAAGGCTAAGGAGGTAGTACAAGTTGATGAGGATATTGGGAGTCAAGAGAAGAATGAGCCTGGGTCAGTAAATCTCCAACCTTCAAAGGAAGATTTGAAGGATTTCATCAATCAGCAAATCAAGGAGTCTATAGCACATGGGAAAGGAGGTCACTCTGTTCAAAGAGGAAGACCTTATCCCGAGGAGTTTGACTTAGTACAATACCCCAAAGGTTTTGTTTCCCCTTCCTTCAAGCTCTTCAATGGTATAGGAAACCCACGTCAACATTTAGCTCACTTCAGAGCTGGGTGTTGTAATGTGGGTGGCAGTGACGCTCTCCTCTTCAGACAGTTTGTGAGCAGTCTTTCAGGGGTGGCTTTTGACTGGTACGCTGAGTTACCAAATGGTTCAGTAAAGACCTTTTCAGAGTTGGAATCCTTGTTTGTAAAGAGGTTTGCGGGGGCCCAACATCACGTTACAGTGGGAGACCTTGTGGTGGAGAGGCAAAAGCCAAATGAGGGGTTGGTGGATTACATTCTTAGGTGGAGGAATCTTAGCCTAAAATGTGAACCACAACTCCAAGAACAGCATGCCATAGAAATTTTACTAAGAAATATTCATGGTCCTATAGCACTCATTCTTAAAGGGTTCACTATTAGGACTTTTGAAAAATTGATTAGTAAAGCTTCTGGCTTGCAATCTGAAGCATCTCAGTTGTCATTTCTTAAAGATAACAGCAATGCTGACCAAGCCAAGAAATTCAAACAGAAAGCAGTTGAAAAAAAGGGCAGTGTGTCAGCATTATCTTTTCAAAAGGGGAAGCAGATTCAGATCACTGAGCAACAGCAGCCTAGAAAGATCACTGAGCAGCAGCCTAGAAAAGATAAGGAGAGGGCAGTCAAAAAGCCCGATCCTAGGGGATTGACAGAAAAGATTAACCAACAGTACTCTTTTAGGAGAGATGCCACAAAGAAAATCTTTAAGTCTTTGGTCCAAGATGATAACTTCCAACTCCCCAAACCCAAAAGACCAGCAGATGTTGATAAGAGCAATGAGCCAAACTATTGCCCTTATCATAGGATGTTGGGTCATGTTCTAGAAGATTGCTATGTTTTTAAAGATTGGGTTGAAAGTGAGTACAAGTCTGGTAGGATGAGTATTCCTAATGCATACCTAGCAAACCCCTCACAAGGGTCGGCTAAGGTTATTCATGTGGAGGTCATCCCTACTAAGGGGCAGAGAACAGAGTCAATCACTACAGTTTCCCCTCCAACAGTGTTCAACCAGAAGGGCAGTGTTGAGTTGCTTACAGATGCAGAGGGTTGGCAGTTGTCTTTGTCCAGATCTTCCTTGAAAAAGCTAAACAAGTTACCCAACACCCCATTGGAGTTTCCAAAAGAAACTCAAATGCCCATGAAAAAGGCATTTGGAGTTCCTCCAAATAACTCAATGGAGGGAAAGGGTCCTTCACCTTTGAAACTTCTTGAAAAGAGAGTTTCAATGGTGAAGGGAAAGAAAAAAGAAGAACCATTTTCTAAAATCAAGCAAGTTATCCTTCCAAATGGCAAGGGGAAATCCCCCAAGCCTCTTACCCTCTCTGATTTCATGTATGTTCCAAAGGGTGTTGATGAAATGAACGATCCTTTCGCGTACGTGTTATCTGTCCATTCTGAATCTGAAAATGAGCAAGCTGTGTCTGAGTCTTCTCAATTGCCTGAATCATGTGAATCTAGTTCTGATGATGATCTACCCGTGTACAAAATGCAGGGAGTAAAGATTGTCATTGAGCCCGAGTCACCTGATTTAGAGACAAATCAAGTTAAAGAAGAATCAGATTCTGAAGTTTTGGTTGATGTGACCTCAACTTCTGAGCCTGAAGAAGTAACAGAAATAAATCTCAGAAGTGGTCGTGTTGTACCATCTCCAATGGCATCTAAAAAAGATAAGGGAAAAGAACCTGTCAAACAAAATGAGGGCGTGGTTCCACCAACACATGTTCCACAAGAACAAGTGGGTGGTGGACCACCAAAAGTGGATTATAATGTGCTAGCTCACCTTAGGAAACTACCTGCGAGGTTGAGCATATATGATGCTCTCGTGCTTTCTCCTGAAATGCGAGAGGCTTTGGTCAAGGCTTTACTTGATCCTGAAATTTGTTTGGCTCAACTCGCAGAGTGTTCCTTTGAGGAGGCTTTACACTTCAAAGAGGTACCTGGAGTAACCTTTTCTGATGAGGATTTACTTCTAGGTACTTCAGATCACAATCGCCCACTTTATATAACTGTTGACATTGACAACTTCAAGTTGAATAGAGTGCTTGTTGATCCGGGTGCATCGGTCAACATAATGAGCCTAAGAACTTTGGCCCATCTCAGTGTTGACACGCAAAAATTAAGTTCTGACAAAATGATGTTGCGTGGCTTCAATGAAAAGGGGCAAAGGGCTTTAGGCTCCGTCACTCTTTCTCTTTTGATGGGGGATTTGAGAACTGAGGCTAAATTCCATATCATTGATTCTGAAACTTCATTTAAAGCACTTCTTGGTAGGCCTTGGCTCCATGAATACAAAATGGTTCCTTCCTCTCTACACCAATGCATGAAATATGAAAGGAATGGTGTAGAGTACTGCATAAAGGGAGATTTGAAACCATTTAGTGTGCATGAAGTTGGGAAATACGAAGATGCTTCTTATTATGTTCCAAAGAGGCTATCAGTGTTTTCTAGATCTGTGGTACCAACTGAAGATCAAGAGGGAACTAGTGCACATAAAGAAAAGTCTCCAACACTTGTCCAAGAGCACCTTCAAGAGGAGCTTGAGGAGAAGATAAGTTGGAATCCTGCCCCTCCTTCAACACAACGAGGAGGTAGGATGGCACAACGTGCTCGTGGGAGAGATCGTGGTAGAGGAAGTAGAAGCCAAGATGGGTGGAGGATGAGGGCCACCAATGCCTCATCTCCACCACCTACTCCTAGAAGGCCCATCACCCATGTAGGCTCAGGGTCCAATACAAAAGCTGAGTCAAATGTGATGGGTAGTTCAAAAGATGCTGGTTCAAAATGGGTAATCACTGAAAAGCCTATTTGGAACATTAAAGAAAATTTTTCATGTGATGAGGACAACTCTCAGAAAGAGGAGGTGTCCGATCTCACTACTTTTGAAAAGCTGAATGAGTTTGCAAAAACTTTAACTCCTTTGTATGAAAGCAAAGTAGATGATTTAAATGTATGTGTTGCACCTAATTTAGAAGAAGAGGTGGGGAAGAAGCGTGTTTTCTATAAAGCACATCAACCCTCAAGTTCAGAAGTGGGTGTAGAACTTGAGGATCTTTCTTTGAATGAAATGGTAGAACTACCTTTTGATTGGTATCCCGCTGGTGTAAAAAGTTTGATTAAAAGAGGTTTTGCTCCTTCTATGTGGTCCAAAGGCGAAGCCCAACAACATGAAAATTTGTGGAATCCTAAATACAAATTGAAAAAGAATAAATATGGTGTTGGCTTTGGTACTGTCGGACCAATAGATGATGATGATTATTGTTTGGTCATTACCAACAATCTGGAAGTTGATATGATCTTTACAGAAACCTACAACGCTGTTGAGAGGTTATGTTTAGAGGCTAACAACGACCCGGATTACCTTCAAATTAGGGATGCACCCCCTGAATTTGAGGAAGAGATCAAATCAACGATTGATGAATTAAAAGAAATCAATTTGGGCACTGAAGAAAATCCACGCCCCACTTTTATTAGTGCTTTGTTAAATGAAAATGATGCCAATGGTATGGTACAACTCTTGACAGAGTTTAAGGACTGTTTTGCTTGGAGTTATGATGAAATGCCCGGATTAAATCCAGACATAGCAGTCCACAAACTTGCCATTCAACCAAATGTTGTTCCAGTCAAACAAGCTCCTAGAAGGATGCGTTTGGAAATTGAACAACAAGTAATTGAAGAAGTGAAAAAATTAATCGAAGCTGGTTTTATTCGAGAGGAAAAATACCCCTCTTGGTTAGCCAGTGTTGTCCCTGTTAAGAAAAAGAATGGACAGATTCGCGTATGTGTCGATTTTAGAGATTTGAATAAAGCATGTCCTAAAGATGAGTTCCCATTGCCAATCCCTGAACTCATGATTGACATTGCTTCTTCTCACGGTCTCTTTTCCTTTATGGATGGGTCCTCGGGGTACAACCAAATCAAAATGGCCCCGGAGGACGAGCAATATACTGCTTTTAGAACACCCATTGGAATATACTGCTATAAGGTCATGCCTTTTGGCCTTAAAAATGCTGGTGCAACCTACCAGCGTGCAATGACCAGAGTTTTTGATGAACTCATTCACGACAAAGTTGAATGCTACATCGATGATCTCGTGGTCAAAAGCAAAGAAAGAGAGGATCACTTGTTTGATTTAAGGGTTGTATTTGAACGACTTCGTCGGTACGACCTCAAGATGAATCCCTTAAAGTGTGCTTTCGGGGTGACTTCAGGGAAGTTTCTTGGGTTTGTTGTTCGACATCGTGGCATTGAAATCGACCCTACTAAAATCAAGGCTATATTAGAAATGAAACCTCCTAGAAGTCTTACTCAATTAAGATCTTTCCAAGGTAGGTTGGCATATCTAAGACGCTTCATATCCAATTTGTCTGGTAGATGCCAACCCTTTGCAGCCCTTTCAAAGAAAGATTCAGAATTCTATTGGGATGATAGCTGCCAAAAAGCTTTTGATAGTATAAAACGCTATCTTTTGTCCCCTCCAGTTTTGGCCGCTCCCATTCCAGGGAGGCCATTAATTCTTTACACTGCAGCTTCAGATGAGTCTCTTGGAGCTTTGTTGGCCCAAACCAACAATGAAGGGAAAGAGAATGCCCTATATTACTTGAGCAGACGTCTGATTCCTACTGAAATGAATTACCCTTCCATTGAGAAGCATTGCTTATGCCTTATTTTTGCTGTTCAAAAGCTTAGGCATTACATGCTCTCTCATAAAGTTAATCTGATCTCTAAGGTCAATCCCCTTCAGTACCTCATGACCCGTCCAACACTCTCAGGACGTTTAGCCAGATGGGCCATGATACTACTTCAATTCGACATCACTTTCACTCCCCAACGTGCTATAAAAGGACAAGCTCTTGCTGATTTCCTAGCAGCACACCCAATACCGGCAGGATCTCCCCTAAACGACGATCTTCCCGATGAACAAATAATGAGTTTGGATAACCATGAAAGCTCTGTTTGGGAGCTGTATTTTGATGGTGCGGCCTCTTTCCAAAGAGGTACTGAACCACAGACCCTTCTCCCCGGTAAAGCTGGAGTTGGTTTGATATTCATAACACCTGACAAAGCCATATTGCGATATTCTTACAGTTTATCGGACCCTTGTACAAACAACGAGGCGGAATACGAAGCTCTGATAACTGGTTTAGAATTGGCAATATCCATGGAAATTAAAAATATCAAAATTTGTGGCGATTCACAGTTGGTGATTAACCAAGTTGCGGGAACCTACAAAGTTTTAAAACCCAACTTGCTTAAATACCACTCGTATGCCATGAAATTGTTTGAGCAAATTCCTAATGCAACTTTGGTTAGAATACCGCGTGGTCAAAACGCTACGGCGGACGTTCTAGCAAAGCTTGCTAAGGAAATGTCATGCCCCGAAAAGGGTTCAGTCCAAATAGAAGTTCAAAATCGCCAAATTTTGTCTCCTATTGACTTTGAAAATTTGAATGAACCTTCTTCCTTTGGTGAGTTTTCATTTGTGGTAGAGGATGAGGATGATTGGCGCCAACCTTTCATTGAATATCTACAAAATGGTAAACTACCTAAGGAGAAGTCTGTTGCTCACCAAATAAAGAATAGAGCATTGTCATTTTCACTAATTAACAACACCTTGTATCGGCGGTCATTTGACCAAATGTGGTTGCGGTGTCTTGCAAAAGATGAAGCCCACAAGATAGTGACCGAGGTACATGCGGGGTTGTGTGGCGCCCACCAATCGGGCCCCAAAATGAAATTGAAAATTAAAAGGCTTGGGTACTATTGGCCATCAATGATTAAAGATTGTGTGGAAATAGCACGGAAATGCCACCAATGCCAAGTACATGGGGTAGTTTTGCATCAACCACCAAATGTTTTGCACCCAACAGTAGCCTCTTGGCCTTTTGAAAGCTGGGGAACTGATATTGTTGGGCCTATTGATCCTCCTTCCTCTAAGGGTCATAGGTTTATACTTGCTGCTACCGACTACTTCTCAAAGTGGGCCGAAGCCATACCACTGAGGGAAGTCAAAACTAGCCATGTACTACATTTTTTGAAGGACCATATCGTATACAGGTTTGGCGTTCCTCGTCGAATCATATCCGATAATGGTCCTGCTTTTAAGAGTACCAAGCTTAATCAATTTGTTAACAAACATAGCATTGATTGGAGGTATAGTACGATATACTATCCTCGAGCTAATGGATTGGCTGAAGCTTTCAACAAGACATTAGTTCAGTTGATAAAGAAAACCTTAGACGAGAACAAACGTCAATGGCACGAAGAGTTGGTTGAGGCATTGTGGGCCTATCGGACCACATATAGAACCCCAACACAGGCCACTCCGTTTGCTCTAGTCTATGGAGCGGAGGCGGTTCTCCCTTTGGAGTTACAGCTCCCATCTCTTAGAATTGCAATAAACAATGAGGTCACAAGTGAACAAAATGCCCAACTAAGGTTGGAGGAACTCGATGGTTTAGATGAGAAGCGTTTGCTTGCTCAACAGAACCTCGAGTTGTACCGAGCCCGCATGGCTCAAGCCCATGATAAATTGGTCCGTCCTAGGACTTTCAAGGTTGGCGACTTGGTCCTAGTTCTTCGCAGACCGATTATAGCCCACCGTAAAATAGGTGGCAAGTTCGAACCTACTTGGGAAGGCCCTTTTGTAGTAGAGAAGGCCTATCAAGGTGGATCTTACCAGTTGATTGATTGTAATGGTGAACGTCCCATGTTGCCTATCAATGGGCGTTACCTCAAGAAGTATTACAATTGATTGTATCCAAATTTTAAATTTCAATGAATGAATGTTTCTTTCAAGTGGAAATGTTCTTTTCATCCGGTTGTGGACTGGGTCCGGATTATTACAATCTCGGTCCAAACTTTCAAATCTTTCACCTTTCCCCCAAAAGGAAGGTCAATGCACTCTTTCCCCAAAAGGAAAGGCAATTCAATTTTCTCTAAAAAGAAAATCAAGTTCATCTTTCTCCAAAGGAAAGTTCATCTCTTTCCTTCTCCAAATGAAGGAAATGCAACATTCTCTTTCCCCCAAAGGAAAGTTTAAATTTATCTTTCTCCAAATGAAAGTCAAATGCAAATCTTAGTGCCAAATGCTAAGTGTAGACATCCCCAAATAGGAGTCTTCTTATTAATTTCCGAGTTTAGGTAGAATTCAAACCTTTTAAGGTCTCTCCTAGCTCATTCCTTTAGATCTTGTTCTAACCAAATTGAATGTCATAGATCTACCCAAATTTAGACTTTTTAGTGGTTGCCAAAACACCCTTTAGTCTTCCCAAATGGTAAGATTTATCTAGCCAAAATAGATAATCTTATACCAAAATACCTTCAAGGTGTAAGTAGCAGTCAAAATACTCTTAGCCTTAGCTCTTTTGAGTTTTATCTTACCAAAATAAGATAAGCTCTACCTCTACTTGGTTGCCATAATACCTCTTAGAGCTTTTCAATAGGTGCCAAATGCCTTTGGACCTTTTAGGAAACAACAAATGTTCCTAACCCTCTCAAGTGATAGTGAAAATATCTTTGAGAACCCTTTAGGTGGTAGCCAAGATACCCCTAACCTTTAGGAGATAGTAAGATATCCCTAAGACCCTCTTAGAGACTCCAAATGTCTCTAATTTCTCTTCAAGTGATAGCCAAAATATCCTTGGAAATCTTGTAGGTGGTAGTAAAATACCCCTAGCCTCTAGGTGATAGAAAGATATCCCTAAGTTCCTTTAGGAGTCATCAAATTTCTTCTAATCAAATCAAATTCTCTCTAAAGATACCAAATATCTTTAGAAATCCCTTTTGGAAGTTATCAAAATACTTCTAATTGATCCAAAATCTTTCTAGAGGTACCAAACATCTCTAGAAGCCTCTTAGAAGTTGCCAAAATACTTCTATTCCTATCAAATTCTCTCTAAAGATATCAATTGTCTTTAGACACCTCTTTAGAAGTTGTCAAAATGCTTCTAAGTTCTCTTCCAAGAGTAATCTAAAACTCTTTTCTTAAGGTGATAGATAGAAATCTCCTTATCTTTGTAGATCTTGCTTAAATCCAAGTTTAGGCTTTCATAGATCTCCCTTCTTCTTTCAAATCATACTCTATTTGATTTGGAAGATCTCGTTTGATCATTATTTGGTCAACGCCAATATGTGTGGCGTACTTCTTTTCGTTCACCACACATATTGGGGGTCCTTTTGTTGACGAATATTTCGCACCGACTCGACCCCGATCGAGCCCGACTAGGCTCGATCGCGCTCGATCGACTCGATCGATCGACGTCGAGACAAAATCAACTCAAATTAAACTCCAATTTAATTAAATTAAATCAATTTAATTAAATTAAAATTAAATCGAATCAATTTAAACCCAATCGAACCTCGTCGAGCGTCGTCGAACCCAATTCGACGCAATTCGGCTCCGATCGGAGTTCAATTTCACAAAATTGACTCAATCGAACAAAATCGGACCCAAATCGACTCAAATCGATTCGGGTCGAACCCAATTCGGAGCTAATTTCAGCCCCAATTGGCTGATTTGGGCTCAATCAACTCCCCAAATCAGGAAATTGAAACCTAGGGCTGAGAATTTCCCTCAAATCTCACCCAAATTTGAGTCCAATGTACTCAAGTGAAAATTCCCTCGTTTCTCACATAGAGGAAGCCGCATTGGCTCATTTGGGCGGTCCCCTTGGTTTATCCGTCCGAAGCCAGAGCGAAACAAAGCTGCGGGATTCCCTGAAGCCGAGAGCTCCCCGTGTGGCTTTGGCTTCTTCCGTCCCGATACACAGAGCGAGAGAACGAGAGAGAGCGAACCCCCCCCTCTCACGCGCGATTCTGCCAGGCGGAAAACCTCCTTCCTGCGTGCGGATCTCCCCTCCGACCCCGCTCGAGGCTTCACTGAGCCTCTCAGGCGGATCCTCTCCTTCGTGCGAGTCCACCAGGCGGAATTCCAGTTCGCGCCGAAGCCCAGTTCGCGTGGGTTCGCATCCCTTGCGTGCGGAAGCCCAGTCCGCCTCCCTTCTCGCGTGCAACGGTTCCGTCCGAGCCCACACAGGGCCTCGGCCGAACCTCCTGGGAGGTTCGGCTCTTTCTTTCGCCGGACCTTTGCGATCCGACCACCTCGGCTCCGTCTTGACCGACGCTAGGGAAGCTTTGCATTTACTGCAGCAGCTTCTTCTCCTTCCTCCTTCAACTCCAGCGACTTCGAGGCGACAAAGAACCTATCGGAAACTTCCAAACAGCAAAGGAAGGTTTCTAGCTCTTCCTCCTTCAACTCCGGCGACCTCGAGACGAGTTGGGAGCTGTTTGAAGCCTCCAAACAGCAAAAGGAGGCTCCTAAACCTCCCAAACAGCAGTTTGGAACCTTCAAATCATTGTGGACAGCGGTGGTGACGTCCGGAACGGCTTGGACAGCGGATTGGAGCTTGGAGCGGAGCTTGGACAGCAATCGGAGCTTGAAGCGGAGCTTGGACAGCAGCTTGGACATTGGTTTGGAGCGCTTGGACAAACCGGGTGTGGTAAAATCCTTAAAACTTAGGCAAAACCTTAAGGCTCCAAAGCCAATGGCATGCGATTGACGCTCCAAAGCCTTAGGTCCTTAGCAACTTTAATTTTTGGTCCCCCAAAACCCTTGTGTTGGCTGTCCACTTCGCAAAGGCTATGGAAATTGGTCGATTTCCATTAGTTGACTCTTACGTAAGGGTCCGAAGAGGATTTTGATGCGTATAAAGATGTTGGGTTGGTATCCAACACCTTTTAAATTGTATGTCTTTGCATTCATGCAACCCTTACACTACCTATGCTTGAGCTATAGGTTAGACCATTTTATTTGACCTAGAAATCAATTGTTAGGTTGTACACTTCTCTTTATAGTGTTGCATGCTAGGTTAGGCTCCTTAGATCGACGCGCTACGGCAAAATTGACATATGTTTATGGTATGAATGTTTGCTAAAGTTCAATGTTTAATAAATTTGGTGGAAACTTGTGGTGGAGTTTTGATATAAATCGTCGTGAGATTTATTACAAGTCTCCAAAGACTTATGTTGTAAACCTCACGACATTCATAACCAACTAAATTCATGACAAGCCATTCCATCAAGTTTATTTTGCTTAGTATGATGATTGCCACTTGTTTAGAACAACCCTAATCCCTAGAAGTTTGGAAGGAGAGTAAAATGGGTTCATTTAATTCTAAACAATTTTTGGGGTCTCATGGGCCTTCACAAGCCCATGAATGCCCATGCCTAGAATTATCTAATCCCATTTTTGAAACTTCCAAATTGAGGGTTTATGATGAAATTATTGGAATGCATTTATATGCTAAGGGTTGTTTGCTTGCTCTTCTTTTATATCCAAAATCTACAAATTTATAAGCATGCTTATTTAATTTCCAAATGCTTCTTGAAGCAAGGGTGGTGTATTCCATGACAATCAAATGTTTATGGATCATACTCCACCAAGCATTGAAATTACCTAAGCATGATTAGTCAAATTTGTAAATTAAGGGACTCAAGTGCAATGATAGTTGAACTTAGCATGTATTCATCCCCTTAAACATACAAACTACATTCACGTTTCTAGGTTTCTTAGATGATGTCAAATCCAATCGTAGACTCCTTAGAAATCGTAGGAAATCGATCTTCCTCTCCAAATGAACCCAAAATGTTCATTCAAAACTTTGGGGAACTCTCTCCCCTATGTTTTTCCCATTCATACATGATATTTGGAGCATCCTCAAGGCTCTAAATGTTGGATTGTATGAATCATAGCTCTAACCTAGGAGTTATAAACCATCCCATGCCTACTCTTAGGTCTCTCTTAGATCTTGCCAAAGCGGATCTTTAGGATTTTCTTAGAATCTTCCAAATTCCCAAAATCATATCAAATTTGATTTGGGAAAACCTCCCAACGCATTAGGAAGTTGGCCTTCCCTCTTTCAAGCAAATCCAAAACATTTGTAGGAGAGTAGAAGGTTCCCTTCCTTATGTACATGTCCTTCATGCTTAATAGTTGGGGTGTCCTCTAAGTCCCAATTATTTTAGTCCATGAATCAAAGTTTTAGGAAACAAATCCTAAAGTCTCCACTCCGTTTGCTAATAATACAAAGTTAGCATACAAGCACTCCTCTCATATGTGATGATTTGGAACTCTCAAAATTCCAAACTATCGTTATATGAAAGTCTTGTAGCTTAGAACCAAAAATCTAAGCTACCTCTTTCTTTCATTTTTGAGACACAAAAGTCGATGAAAGAATTCCCTTTTAGGCTTAGAGTTCTAAATCTAGCCTATCTCATTTGCCTAACCTAGCATAGGAAGAAGGCATTGCATCATTGAACACAAAAAAAACTCAATGATTTATCTCTTGATTCGTAGTTTCAAACTACAAATCATCTCTTTTTGCATAATACTTGGAGCTTCCCTAAAGCTCCAAAGATGTTGCAAGAATCATTAGAAGCTTGGAACCAAACTCCAAGTAATTCACTTCTCTCATTTGTTGAGACAAAAATCAACTTTAGCCAACATTTAAATGACTTCAAAATAAGCAAAACCACTAGTTTAATCAAAAGTTTTCCCAAATCAAACTTGGGATGTAATTAACTATAGGGGCTTGCCCCTATGGGATGTCTGTACCCCAGAAATAAATAAACCCCACTCAACCAAACATTGAGTGGGGGAATCTCTGTTAAATAATTGTAAATTTTATTATTGAGCCCATAAGAAAATGGTATTTTTACCCTCCGGGGTAATATATCGTATTCTTATGCCGTGCCCGATTATAAAATATGCAATCCGTTTGAGGATACAAAAAATTCTCCAACAGTCAAATCATTGCAAATCTTCGGTAAATCCCTGAAAAATTAATAACATTATGGTAGACATGCAACTTTTTCATGCACCAACTTAAAATCAATCTCCACACTCTCAAAACCATGTGGCGGTCAAACACATGATGTATCAGGTATCACCCTAGGGCCTAGACACTAACCCAAGTGAAGTAAGGCACAAATAATAAATAGTCATGTCACTTAAAAAAAGTATTTGAATTTTGAAAACTACTTTTGAAGAATATAAATCAATAATTATAGCATCTAACCATGTTGACAAAAATAATGATTGTTCGAATTCCATTATATTCCAAGTTTAAGAATCTTGCAAGAAAGATACTTAAACAATACAAGCAAATCTACTTATTCTTTTAGCATGAATGTCCCAAAAATAATCTAATATTTGTTGCTATCAATTTCATCTTCGACAATATCCATGTAATATTCTCTTTTACTAGATTATTAGTCTGGTATCTTCTATCTCCTCGAATTAGTTTGCAAGATGCACTAATTTAGATTTGAAAGCTATGTTACTGGTACATGTGTTCTAGCTTGTTTTCTAATGTGCATGTCAATTTCTCTAATTCTTTGTGATCTTTTCAGATCACTTACGTCAAATTGACATTGAAAAAGATTAACTTATCTTTAGAATTTGAAATATTAGCATGTTGACGAATATTTTCGCATCGACTCGACCCCGATTGAGCCCGACGAACCTCGATCGCGCTCGATCAATTCAATTGATCGTTGTCGAGGCTAAATTGACTCAAATTAAGCCTCAATTTAATTAAATTAAATCAAATTAATTTAATTTAAATCAAATCAAACCAATCGAACCCCGTCGAACGTTGTCGAGCTCAATTCGACACAATTCGGCATCGATTCAAGGTTAATTTCGTAAAATTAAATTGATTGAACCTAATCGGACCCAAACCGACTCAAATCGGTTAGGGTCGAGTCCAATACGTACTCAATTTCAGCCCTAATTTGTCAATTTGGGTTGGATTTGACTTTCAAATCAAAGTTTGAGATCAAGGGCTCAGATTTCACATAGAATTCTGCCCTAAAATACCTCATTCCTTGCGTGAGAAGCGGGATTGGTTCCTTTGGGCGGCGGCTCGTGCTCTCCAAGAGCACGCAGAAGAGAGACGGGGAGCCATTCGGCTCCCTGTGCGTCCATCTTCTCCATCCCGAGCGAGAGAACAGGGAGAGCGTGGGAGAGAAGGAGACCGAGTCCCTTGCGTGCGTCTCCAGCCGCAGAAGAAGGGAGCGGAGGCCTCTGTGCCGTTCGTCCCTCCCAGGCGAAGCAGACAGAGGGAAAGATCGGGAGAGGGAGAGCCATTTCGGCTCTCCCGTGCGGTTTCTTCTAGTCTCGAGAGAAAGAAGGAGCGGGAGAAGGAAAGAGCCACTAGGCTCTTGCTTGCTTGCGATTCCTGCATCCATCCAAGCGAGAGGAAGAGGCCGACTAGTGGCTTCTTGCGTGCGACCTAGCCAAGAAATGCTGATGTCTCCTTCTTCCTTGGGCTGAAAAGAAGTTCTCTCATGCTGCCATAACCTCATTTCCTTGCTTCCCGGCGAAGGTGAAAGTTTCTTCCATCATCTTCTTCAACCCCGGCGACCTCAAAGCGACGAGAACTGCTGTTTGGAGCGTTCTTGGACAGCAAACTGCTGTTCGGAGCAGTTTGGACAGCAAATTCCTTCTCCGGAAAAGCTTGGACAGCAGCGACAACGTTGGGAAAGACTTGGACAGCAGCTACGCGACCTTCGGAGGCTTCCAAACAGTGAAAACTGCTGTTTGGGATGTTTGGACAGCAAGCGACCACCTCCGGGAGCATCCAAACAGCGAGAATTGCTGTCCGGAACAGTTTAGACAGCAAATTCCTCCTCCGGGGCAGCTTGGACAGCAGCGACGCCATCCGGAAATGCTTGGACAGCCGGCTTCTTCCTTGGGAAAGCTTTGGACAGCAGTTTGGAGCATAAATTGGAGCTTGGACAGCAACCTAGGAGCTTGGACAACGATCCGGAACTTGGATTGGAGCGCTAGGACAAACCGGGAGAGGTATACCACTAAAACTTAGTGAAACCTAGGGTCTCCCAAGGCCAATTGTTGTGTGGTTGACGCCCCCGAACCTTAGGTCCTTAGAAACTTCAATTTTCGCTCTCCCAAAATCCCTTTGTTGGCTGTCCACTTCGCAAAAAACAGTGGAAATTTGGTGATTTCCATTTGTTGACTCTCATGTGAGGGTCCGGAGAGGATTTCGATGCGTGTAGAGATGTTGGATTGTTATCCAACACCTCTCAAATGTATGTTTATGCATCATATTGTGCCCAATCCATCACCCACAATCATGCCCTAGGGTAGACGCTATCATTTGACCTCAAAGTCAGTGATGATGCATAGGTTTGGATTGTAACTAGTTGCATGCATGTCTCATGTAGATGCATTGTCATGACAAAATAGACACCTAAATCTAGGAGAACCTTTGCATGCATAATTTTAGTTACCTCTAGAGTTTTGTTTAATATATGTATTGAGTCTAATTGATTTGGGCTTTATAGTCGTTGTGAGGCATAGAATTTCAATAGTCTATGTAACAAATCTCACAACATAAAGAATCAATTAGATTTATATCTTGTACCATACAAAACTTAGAGCATGAAGTAGCAATCTTAAAACTCACCCATAAGTTGCATGCACCCTTCTTTCAAGTCCAAGTCATGACAAAAGTGACTAATGAGTTGCAAGAAGTGTGCACATGTGGTGAAGTTTGTGGACTTTAATGAGATTTTGTGAGTTCTTGAATATGAATTTAGTCAACGATTGGAAATATCAAATCATTGTGAGGTTTCCCATAGACTTTCCAAAGTCTATGTTGTAGATCTCACAAAATATGTTGTTGATTAAGTTCATGTACAACATTGCAAAAAAACAAGTACTTGATTGCTTTCAATTATCAAATTCCCTAATTTGAAGAATCATCGCCACATGCATGCATTCTAGGTTCTTCTTAGATGATACCCCAAATTGATCTTAAATCTCTTAGAAGTCATAGGGATCGATCTCTCCCATCCAAATTTCTAAGTCATGCCAAAATTGGTTTAGAAATGTTTCCTAAAACATTAGGAAATCATTCTCCCTTCTCCTAATTGAGTCCAAAACTCTAAAGGACGTAGGGAAATTCCTTTCATATGTGCATCTCCTCTTTCCATGAATCCAAAACATTCATGGAGGAATGGAGAATCTTCTCTCGTACATAATGCTTGGAGCATTCTCAAAGCTCCAAGTTTTAGATTGTATGAGTCATTTGTGACTTGGAACCAAATTCCAAGTCCTTTCATCCCTTTTGTTGGAACATAAACCAACAAATATTCCCTCCATGTGTGATAATTTGGAATCTTCGAAAATTTCATAATGTCGCTACATAAGAATCTTGAACCTTAGAACCAAATTCTAGGTTCATCCACCCCTTCACTCTAACTAAATTAAGTGAGTGAAGATATCCATTTGAACACCAAATGTTCAAGGGACCTCTCCCAATCTTGCGACCTCTAGGTCGCATCTCTTTTTTTTTGTCTCTCTACAATCCAAAAGTTGTAGGAGACCAACCCATTCTCTTAGGACTCAAAACTAGGAGAATGTGTACCTCTCTTTGTTCCTTTTGAACACCACATGTTTAAAGGAACCTCTCCAAACTCAGGACCAAATCCTAAGTTTACTTTTTCATTTGTTAAGACATAAAATTAGCAAATGAACGATATCATGCCATAAATCCTTGAGTTTGGGATCAAATTCCAAGCTCTCCCATCTCATTTGTTGGATAAAACTAGCAAATGAATATCCATCTACTTTCATGTATAATGATTTGGAACCTTCAAAGATTTCAAAGAAAATCATTTCATGAATTGTGTAATCCTAGGATCAAAGTCCTAGGTTTACTTGACTTTGTTTGTTGAAGAAAAATTAACAAATGTCCACCCTTACATATTCTTCATGCATGATACTTAGAGCATTCCCAAAGCTCTAAATATTGGATTGCATGAATCTTTTAACTTTAGGATCAAAAAAATCCTAAATGCACGCAAGAAACCTTAAACTTGGAACCAAATCCCAAGTTCTTCCATTCTTTGTTTGTTGAAAAGACAAAAAATCAACAAACAATCAATCCTCCTCTTTGGACACCAAACGTTCAAAGGAAATCCTCCAATTTGTAATCCCTAAGTTGCATTTTGGACCATTCCTTTTCCTACAAACCCAAATTGTAGGAAACCCCCAAATTCCCCTTCATTTGCCTAGCTTCGCATTAAGCAAATGAATTTGTTTCTTTGAACATCGAAAGTTTAAGGAACATTTAAGGATTTGCAATCTCTAAGTTGCATGTTCTTTCCCTCACTTTCAACAACTCAAAAGTTGTAGGAATTCCTCTCATCCTATTGACTTAAATTGGATGGATGAATGTCCCTTTCTTTGAACACCAAATGTTCAAAGAAAATCTTCCACTTTGCAACCTTCAGGTTGCATTTCTCCCTTTCTTCTCTACAAACCAAATTTGTAGAGAAATTCCTTTTCCTTCTACAACTCAAAAGTTGTATGAAAATCTCATTTGTTCAAACTTTATTGAATGAATTAAACCTATAACAAATCGCCTATTTGTTGAATCAAAATCAACGAATAGTTTAATCTAAATCATTTGTTTGTTGAACCAAATTCAACAAACAATTTCATATCAAGCAAAGGGATCAAACCTTAGCTTTCTTTCATTCTCCTAACACAAATTAGGTGAATGAGTTCCTCTCTTTGGACACCCCAAAAGTTCAAAGAATCCTTGATGTGTAGGCCAAATCTACACATCATCCTTTTATGTTTGCCTAATCCAAGCTTAGCAAACTAAATACTCATCATTGAACATAAAAGTTCAATGATAATCCCTCTTGATTTGTAACCCCAAAGCTACAAATCTTTCCCACTTATTGAACCAAACTCGATAAGTGACTCAACTTTGTTTGTTTAATCCAAATTAAGCAAATGAAATCCAACTCTTTGAATACACAAAATTCAAAGAGACACTCTTTTTGATTCGTAGCCCCAAAGCTACTAATCTCCCTCACTCCCATAGGTTCCAAAAGCCTTAGAAAATGTCATACCTTAGCCCAAAAGCTATAGGTCCTTTCTCCTCCAACTCCAAAGTTGTAGGAGATCTCTTCTCTCTTTAACTCCAAAAGTTAGAGAGAGTTCCCCTACATTTAGCCCAAAAGCCAAATGTTGGATTCCTTACCTTAGCTCAAAGCCATGGGTTCTTTCACTTTTCTTACAACTCAAAAGTTGTATGAAACCCACTTTCACTAAACCTATATTGAGTGATCCAATTTTGTCCCAAATTATCTTACTTGTTGAATCAAAAACAACAAGTAACTTCATCCCAAGCTTAGGATTCAAGTCCTACTTCTCTTTTCCCTTCCAAACTCAAGTTGGAAGGGGGCAATTCTCTCTTTGGACATCAAAATGTCCGAAGACCTTCATGAATTTGCAACCCAAAAGTTGCATTTTCTCCAATTCTCCTCCAACTCCAAAGTTGTAGGAGATGTCTCCTCTCTTTGGCTCCAAAAGCTAAAAGAGAACTCTCCAACATTTAGCTCAAAAGCTAAATGTTGGATTCCTACCTCTTCTTCTTAGCTCCAAAAGTTAAGGAGAATTTTCCTCAACAAGTGGCTCAAAAGCCACATGTTGGACACTCCTTTCTTAGACCCAAACTCTAGAAGGACTTTTAGTGTGACATACCACACAAGCCTCACACACTTAGGTGCACAGCCCCTTAGGCATGCTAGGATTAGGATTTTTCTTTGTGTGCGCATTTGATTGATGTTGTGGATTGATTGCCCTTGGATTGTCTGCGTGTGGGCACTTGCCCTTAAGTGGTTAGTGTAGAAAAATATAAATGTTTTTCTGTGCAGGTGGCCATATCTAAAAGGGGGGGCGCTCATAAATAATAATAAAAATGCTTGCATGACAGGTATCGCTTAAAACCCCCCAAAGATGTGGCCAATAGGGTAGAAGCAGGGGGCCTAGCACTTAGCGCTCTAAGTGTTAGGCCAATTTTGAGATGATTACATGCTTATTATATAAACTGCCTCCTAACTCTGTTTTGCAGATTTGAGTCTTTTTTTTTATCATGTATTTGGTAGAAATAGGATGTAAAACTTGTGGGGGTCTGGATCAAAAAGAGGTGAATCAAACGGATGTACCTGTGGAAGGTGAGGCCTGAGGTTCAGTTGGAAAGATAAAGCTTCAAGACCCCACAAGTAGAGTCTGTAATTAATTCAACTGGGTTGTATAATGGCAGGCAACTCAGCTGCCAAATTTAGTTGTAATAAATTGGACTTTATCTACATTTCTGCATTTTATTTATAAATAAAAGCATGTGTTGAAATGTTTACTGGGTGTGCAATAGAAATGCATGTCTTTCCTAGGTTTCTTCCCTTTGTTTTTGTGGGCGTGGCTTGGACTTTTGATACGGTAGGCTCTTAGGACAAAACTAAGTTTTTCTACCCATTTAAAATGTAAGCAAACTAAAAATGAAATTAGGCTTCATGATTTTCTAACAAAAAGAAAAATTGCATGGCTCCCTTCAAGGAGCTAAGATTTCTAAAAAAAAAATTAAAACAATCATGCGTGGCCAAAAATGTGTTGCATATAGAAAGCCCTCACTTAAGGATTAGATAACAAAAGTCTTTTTCTTTATGAGTCAGCATATGCATACCCTCATAATTAGGCATCTTAGCCTCAAAGCTAAGTTATAAGCACTATCTTTTAAATAAAAACAACCCTACCACTCTACATTTGCATTGAGACTAAACAACATGGTTTTAAAAGCGATCAGGGGGAGTTTAGCTGGTAGTCCCTTCCAGGCGGGACAATAAATCCAGAGGTCGGGCGGGCTATGCCTTTTGTGAGGTGTAGCTTGTAAGTCCCTCTTTGCACTCGTTAGATCTAGGTTCGAGGCACTACCTATCGGTAGTCCTCACCTTAGTCTTAGGGTCAGAGGCACGGGTTGATTCCAAATCACCCTATAAGCCCTCATCTTTCGGACAATTCCTCCAACAAGTGTTGTTGGGATGTAAGCCCCAATCTTCTAATAAAATATCAACTTAAACCAAATTTAGATTCAAAAATGTAAAGCCCAACATAGGATAGTCCGAGCACCTCTGAGTTTCCCTCAGAATCAAGTGCTCCTACTTCATCTCCTTTGGCTCTCATTCCAAAATCTATATCTAAGTTGATCTCCTCTTTGAAATTCCTAAGGGCCAAAACCTTTTGCTAAGACTTTCATGGATTTTAAAACAACAAAAATCAAACTTTAGCCAACATTTAAATGACTTCAAAAGAAAAGAAAACCACTAGTTTAATCAAAAGTTTTCCCAAATCCAACTTGGGATGTAATTAACCATAGGGGCTTGCCCCTATGGGATGTCTGTACCCCAGAAATAAATAAACCCCACTCAACCAAACATTGAGTGGGGGAATCTCTGTTAAATAATTGTAAATTTTATCATTGAGCCCATAAGGAGATGATATTTTTACCCTCTGGGGTAATATATCGTGTTCTTATGCCATGCTCGATTATAAAATATGCAATCCGTTTGAGGATACAAAAATTCTCCAACATAGCACACATATTTTCAATTAGAACAAGATGCTTGTCTTACTATTTGACACCTTAAGGCAGGGTGCTTTGCCTAGGTATGCCTTCGTAACAATGCACTTCTAGGAAGAGAGCAAGGAACTCTAGCCTCATCGTGCCTTGCCCTTGATCCTAATCTCACCTTTAGCAACCATACTTTCAATTCAACTTTAAGAGAAAAAAATACCACAATCATATCTTATAGAAATACTCAACTGACCTAAATAAATCAACTGAAAAATGCTAAAAAAAAGTTCTATAACTTATGAAGTTTTCACAAGTAAAACTTAATTCCACTTATACAAATGCTCAAATATAAGTAGGAGTATCATACATAGAATTACAAACCACAGACTTTACAAGAAAAATATGCTTACTAGGATTATCTATTTGCCTAACTTCCCGCCACCTTAACATTCCTAGACAAGCAAAACATGATATCAGGAATATAAATGAGATTTGCAAGATGAGTATCATGGAAAAGTAGCAAAGTAAGCAAAGCTACTTTGAATTTTATTACTATTTGCTGAACAAAGTGTAGAAGTATATATGAACTTCATTCTTAGAATGGAATAAATCAAAGCTATTAAAAAAACCCATGAGGGGATAGCAGCTACAAGAGGAAGAGGAGGCACATAGATTGTAATCTAAGGGCGATAAAAAGAATGATCTAATAGTTATAACCCATAATACACATGCTTAAGGATCTCTATCAAGATTGATTAACTTATGGGTCCTACAATCATTCAATACTCACCCTCAAACTAAATGGTATAAATCTATAATTCCAAATTTGTTTATAACAGTTTTTAAGGTGAGGTTGAAAAGTCCTTTTGTAAGAACATCTACAAGTAAATTTCTTGTTAGTACACATGGAGTGCAAACCAATCCGCTTTTTAATTTCTCTCCAATGAAATATCTTTCCACCTCCACAAGCTTAGTATGATCATGTTGTAGTAGATTATGAGTAATACTAATGATAGATTTATTCTCATAGTATTCGTTGGTCCTCTTTTGATTTTTAAATTTTTTGAAATGATTTTGATCCAAAGAAGCTATATTAAATTACTTGGACAATAGCTTTAAATTCAAATTAAACACTATATCTTTAAACGTTGTTTCATAGTCCTTGATATTATGATGAAAGATTAGCCATAGACATAATGCTCATGGGACAACCATTAAACCCATTTGGAGAAGATGTGTATGAGCAGCAGTGCAGCACACAATGCTAATCCACCAAAAGCATCAATGTTGCTTCCACTTAGGGTGATGCCTCGCACACCAAACAAAATGATATTCAAAAGATGATGCACTGGTGCAGAAAACTGTGGGGACGATAGGGTAGCTTTCATAATTAAGGTAAAATTATAGGCTGCTTAGTCAAAAGATTTAATTTAAGATTCCTTTTAGATTAATGTTAGTTAACCAAGGTAGAGTTTTCCAAGAAAGCATATTAGAATGCTATACCAGTCATTTCAAGCCAATCCCACATAGTGGGATAAAGACTTGATGTTGTTGTACCAGACATTTCAAAAATCCCGTTAATACCGGTAAATCCATATGCTTTAGATTGATATATCAATACAAATTCTTTTTTTTTTTTTTTCAATTCCTTATTTTAAAGATTTTAGAATTTATAAAATGTTAACTTTAGTTTTTATAACATGGTGACACCGAAAGATTTGAACAGTTCAGTTAAGTCAAATCATGAGCCAGTGCCTCCACCTAGTGATCTGTTTTCAAAAAAAACTTGCTTAATAGTCTGGGTGAAGCGGTTACAATTGCTCAAAATTTGAATTGAGGTGAATTAAATTAATAGCAATAAGCACAGAAAATATAATAACTAAAAGACCATGTATACACATTTGGTTACAGCAGTTAATCAAATTAATACATATGAAATTAATACCAAATTGTTTCGTGCAAGAAAATCTCTCTTTTGCAAAGAAATGTTTAGATGGAAATGAAGAAAATGAATCGAATAATAACTCAGGCGTAATGTGATAGAGCTGCACCAGATCGCACAAAACACAAGCATTAGAGGTGAGGACAGTTCTAACAAACAAAATATCAAAAGATACAACAACACGACAGACAATGATATAAATCACAGTTTTAATGACAAAAAAAAAAGATGTTAAAGAACTTAGAGTACTTGATCATACATATTTGTTTACTAGTAACTATTGTAGCTTCTAATCCTCTTGAAAAGTTATGCAAACAATAAACTTGTAAGATTAATAATAATGAATGGCACAAAAGATTCTCTTACTATATTTTGTTCTGGATGGTGGCCCTTCGAGAAATGGAAATCGGACATCAGAACATCATAACCAGGCTTCAGCAGAAAAAAAAAAAACAAGCTTAATCAATAATATAGTTGTTTGAATCAAGCATAGCCTCAGAAAACAAATTAATTATTACATCAAAACAGTAAGGCTAATCTACAAGAAGATGGGCTAATCCACAAGGAGACGAATCTATTCATTCCCCGAATCTTTCAGTCCATGAATTAAAAAAAACAACCTATCTTTTCTCCTATGAATGGAAGAATATTGGCTATCAGAATCTCCTGTTGATGTCCTCATCATTCTCACTGGGTGGGAGAAAGCTCGACCCTGTCGAGCAAGCGTCACGAGTGCCTTCATACAACTCTAGAATGTCGGGATCCAATCTCTGTATCTCATCACGATCAATCCATGTGTTCTCCATCTCCGGTTTTCTTTTCAATTGAACTAAATAGCTTTGGCGCCCACCTTCTTTGGTGGAAATGATTTCATCATTAAGTATTGCTTCAATTTTCTCCGCATTAGGTAAAGAAGGGATATTTGAGAGTGGAGGTAGGTTAGGGTTCTCACCAGGTAGGGTCACACAAGGCTCAATATTTACTAGATTTGTGGGGTTAAACTCTGGTCCTTCAAAGACTACTAGATCTTTGATGTTAAACATATGATTCATGTTAAAACCTTCAGGTAGGTCTAGCACCAATGTTTAAAATTGCGTATTCGGGTATTGAGGCGTTTTTCATTCGTGAGGCGAGGCGTAAGCCTCAAGGCATTTTAAGGCGTAAGAATCAAAATCAAAAGATTGCGTAAACATAAAATGATAATTTTTGTATATACTAATGAGTGAATAATATAAAACATAAAAAAGCATAAGATATGAAGTGAAAACAAAATATCCTAATAATTAGACAACATGAAATATAGTTCAACTCAAAATTCTATCTTTCCCAAATCTCAGTATTCTTTTCATTAACATATAAATCAAATTTTCAAAAATAAATAGCAATGACATATCACATAAGAACTCATAAGTCATCAGCACTGTCATCACTAAGGGGTTCTTCATTTGAATCATCATTATGATGAATTGCTCTCTCCCCTTCCTCCTCTCCTATAAAGTTCAATGTCGGGCATTTAGTTCAAGATTTATGTAAGTTTTAATATATATATATATATATACAACGTGAAGCGTAAGCCTCATGCTAGTGAGGCGAGGCGGGCCTCAACCAAGTTGAGGCGCAAGCCTCATAAAAAAACTCGAGGCATAAGCATCGAGGCGTTTTTTACTGGAATTGCGCAAAGGTGGGCCTCAAGACGAGCCTCATATTGCACAATTTTAAACCATGTCTAGCACATAAGCATTACTATTTATTTTTTATATTATTTTAAAAGGTCCTGCACTTCCAGCATGTAACTTTTTAATGGTCCTTTATGAGGACCGCTCCGGACGAATCTGTACTATTACAAAATCTCCAACCTCGAATTCTTTAAATATTTTTTATGATTCGCATTAAGTTTATAATTAGCATTGCTTTGTTCAATCTTTTTATTAATTTCCTTATAAAATTCCTTGAGATGCGATGCAAATGCAGATGTTCTTAACTTTGGACACATATTGATGTAGACAAAAGGGGGGGGGGGGGGTCAACTCCTGTCCAAAATAAATCAATTTTGGCCTCCCTCGAGTTTACAAGCTCAATCAAATTTGAGCTGAGATTTTAGCTCATTTATGAGCTGGTCTTTAATTCACTTATTGAACTAAGGGTTAGCTCATTATTAGCCACCATTTTAGTTCATAGTTATCTTTTTATTAATGTAATTTTTTTTTTTGTGTTTTAATTATGTTTGTCTCTTGGAATTCCAAACCAGCTTTTGGAATCCCAAGATGTGTTGTTTCCCATGTCGTGGCTCCTTGGCTTCCACCATGGGCTGCTGTTTTCCATGCCTTTGCCCCTTGGATTTCCGGCCGGCTACTGGTTTTCCAAGCCTGGGAGTTTTCCCGTGGCTTTGGCGCCTTGGTTCCGTGCGGCCTCTTTGGCTCCCGTGGTGGTTCCTTCGGTTCCTGGGCTTGGGCTGTTTTCCGTGAATGCATGGGGGGATTTCTGTGCTTGTGTTGCTTGGATTCATGTGTGAATTCAATGTCATGTCTTTTTGTATTCCCTTCTCATACCTATATATATGGGATGGATTGTAATGTTTTAAATGGTGAATGATATGTTATTTTTGGAAAAGCTGTAACCTGCGGGTTTGCTTGGAAAAGCTTGCGAGCTTTGTCCACATTTTTTCTCATCCCCTCCGAAAATCTTGCGAGCTCTATCCAACCTTTCGTCTCGACTTCTAACCTCTTTCGTCTCTCCGCAAGTGCCACTCCACCTGTATCCCTCTTCTAAATTGTGAAGCAATTTTAGGGTGTCTTTAATTTCGAGTCATTGTAATTTGTTTAAGTGTACGAGTCGTCTCTGTAAGTTTTTTTTAATTTCTAAATCTATGTTAGATTTGAAATGTAAGAGTTTGTTCTAATATCTCCAAGTAATTCCCTTCTATCTTGGTGTTTCGTTTCCTCTTCTTTTGTGGGTTCAAGAGATATAGGCTCCCATATATTTTTTTGCCCGCATCATTTTGGTATCAGAGCAAGTTAGTAAGTCTAGGATTTGGTCATCAAATTTTGGTTTGTCAAATTAGTTTGTCAAGTTTTATTTTGTTTGTCAAGTCAAGTCTTGTCGTTAGTCTTGTCTTAAGTTTAAGTTTAGATTATTTTTTTGAGTCAGTCAAAAATGGAAAACAACAAAAAAATAGCTTCATTCATGGAAGAAAACGATCATGACAATCCTGATGTCCCTCTCCCATTGGACAGACGGATTCCTACAGAAGGTGATTCAACTGATCCGTTTCAAGACCGTCTATACAAGCTTCAGTATCACATGTTCCTACGTGATCAAAAATTCGAGAAGTGGAAAAGATATCTACAACAACAGTTCGAGAAGGAACAGGAAGAAATTTTAAAGAAATTTGAAGAAAAGATCAAAGAACTGGATGCTCCGTTTCCACCTCAAGAACAACCAGAACTGACTCATCAGGAGCTGAGTCGAAGGGGAGTCTGATGTAGACAAAAGGAGGGTCAACTCATGTCCAAAATAAATCAATTTTGGCCTCCCTCGAGTTTACAAGCTCAATCAAATTTGAGATGAAATTTTAGCTCATTTATGAGCTGGTCTTTAGTTCACTTATTGAACTAAGGGTTAGCTCATTATTAGCTAACATTTTAGTTTATAGTTATCTTTTTATTAATGTAATTTTTATTTTTTATTTTTTTGTGTTTTAATTATGTTTGTCTCTTGGAATTCCAAACCGGTTTTTGGAATTCCAAGATGTGTTGTTTACCATGCCGTGGCTCCTTGGCTTCCACCATGGGCTGCTATTTTCCGTGCCTTTGCCCCTTGGATTTCCGGCCGGCTGCTGGTTTTCCGAGCCTGGGAGTTTTCCCGTGGCTTTGGCGCCTTGGTTTCGTGCGGCCTCTTTGGCTCCCGTGGTGGTTCCTTCGGTTCATGGGCTTGGGCTGTTTTCCGTGAATGCATGGGGGGATTTCCGTGCTTGTGTTGCTTAGATTCGTGTGTGAATTCAATGCCATGTCTTTTTGTATTCCCTTATCATACCTATATATATGGGATGGATTGTAATGTTTTAAATGGTGAATAATGTTATTTTTGGAAAAGTTATAACCTGCGGGTTTGCTTAGAAAAGCTTGCGAGCTTTGTCCACCTTCTTTCTCATCCCCTCCGGAAATCTTGCGAGCTCTTTCCAACCTTACGTCTCGGCTTCTAACCTCTTTCGTCTCTCCGCAAGTGCCACTCCACTTGTATCCCTCTTCTAAATTGTGAAGCAATTTTAGGGTGTCTTTAATTTCGAGTCATTGTAATTTATTTAAGTGTACGAGTCGTCTCTGTAAGTTTTTTTTTTAATTTCTAAATCTATGTTAGATTTGAAATATAAGAGTTTGTTTTAATAACTCTAAGTAATTCCCTTCTATCTTGGTGTTTCGTTTCCTCTTCTTTTGTGGGTTCAAGAGATATAGGCTCCCCTATATTTTGTTGTCCGCATCACATATGGATCAAGTCTATAGGCTGTCTAGGTTGGTATATGTACACAATTTCAGCGAGACTTAGACCTTTGGTTTGATTAACATAGTTGTTATAAGCAAATTCAGCTGTCGGAAGTTTGGAGTTCCAATCTCGAACGTGTTATCCTACAAAGGTTCTTAAGGGGTTGCCTAGACTCCTATTAACAACTTCAGTTTGGCATCAGTTTGAAGATGGAAAGCGGTAGAAAATTGTAGTTTGGTACCCATCTTATGCCATAAAGTCTTTCAAAAATAACTAATAAATTTGACATCTGAACAGACACTACGGTTTTAGGTAATCTATGTAACCTAAACATCTCATCGAAATATAGTTTCACCACTCGAGAAGCGTCAAAAGTTTTGGAAAAAGAAAATGGGCCATTTTGGAAAAAAACGATCCATACTTACGTCCTGCCAAGGGCAATTGGGGACTGGGAGGGGTGTGCAGAGACAAGTATTATGTTTACGCTATTTAGCTAGCTGACAAGTGTGACACCTTTACACAGTTTACTAACATCACGTTTAAGACTAGACCAGTAAAAACGATGTTCTACAGAGGCAATGGTTTTCATTTGGTCAAAATGCCCAGCTAGTCTTGCAACGTGTAATTCCCATACGAGAAATTCCCGAAGTGAAGAGTTGGGTATGCAGAGCTTTTGGGATTTGAACAAATACCCATCTTTAAGAAAAAAATCATTAACTACTCATTCACCCCCAGTTGTCAATAAAGAATACATATCCTTAAAGTCAGAGCAGTCTTTATAATTCTCCTTAATACTCTCGAATCCAATTACTTCAGTCCTCATTTCTCGAGTTATCATCATACGACGACTTAACGCGTTTGTCGCTTTACTTTCATAACCTACTTTGTGTTTGATCATATAGGTATATTCTTACAAAAATTCGACACAACGACCATGTCGGGCATTGAGTTTCTTTTGGTAGTTTATATAACACAAGGCCTCATGATCAAAGAGAATTACAAATTCTTGCAGGAGCGGGTAGTGTCTCCAATACCTAAGGGACTAAATGATGGAATAAAATTCTTTGTCATATGGGATGTCCTTCTTGGGAAAGGACTCCACCAATACCAAGGCCAGAAACGTCACAAGTTACTTCAAAGACTTTATAAAAATTAGGTAGATGCATGACAGAGGCTTCTACCATTCTTTTCTTGATCTCTTCAAAAGCTTTAGAGGCAGATATGGTTCAATGAAATTCGCCCTTTTTCAAACAATCTGTTATTGGGGTGACGATGGTGCTAAAATTTCTAATAAACCTCCGATAGAATGTGGCCAATCTGTGAAAACTCCGAACATGCCTAATATTCTTAGGTTTAGGTCACTCATTAATTGCACGCACCTTTTCAGGTTATGCTGAAATCCCTTGAGATGATATAATAAATCCTAGGAAGGTAACACTATTCGTGAGGAACGTACATTTCTTAGAATTTGCATATAATTGTTCTTTCCTTAAGACCTCACAAACTTATTTTAGGTGATTTAAATGTTGTCCAACCGAATTATTATAGATCAAAATGTCATCGAATTGATTGTTTGCATGTCTTTGTAACATTAGTCACCCCTGCAACTCAAAAAATAAGTAATGACAAAAGAGTCCCAAACACATTGAATCTAGAAACTGATTTTGATGTATTTAGAGAAGCAGAGCTAATTAGCTTGTTGATCTTTGAGATTAACCCATCGGCTTATGGCATTTCCTTATTGTCTTTAGAAGTGGACCTAACTGGTTAATGATGAGTCTGGCTTCATCTTTCACCTTGGGATGGACCAAGGGCAGGCTCTAACCTATTGACCCATGGAAGACTTTTGGAAATTTGGACAGATTTGATGAAGCAAATGGTAGCATGATTGTTTACTCGAGGAAAGGTCATTGTGATACATCAAATATGGTCAAAGAGGCAATACTAAGTATGGATGGAGCCTCTTCCTAATTTTTCATGGTTTTATCATTTAAAGAAGGCTATGAAGAATGTTCCATCAGATGTCACAGTGGAGCACAACTCAATCTACACCGTGGGAAGGACAATAAGATATATATCAATGGTTGTCATCATGAAGTGCGACATGATCTATGTCATGAGGGTTGAGTGAGAATAATTAATTTTAGGAAAATTATACCCTATATTTGTCATTATAAGTGATAGTTACCAAGTTAAGTGCTACCTTTTTCACTATGTGCTATTGATTTTTTAATAGAGGAATGTCTTGGATTTGGAGCAAGGAGGGAATCATGGTCACAATCATATAATCAATGTGGGATATAATTTTCGACTGGATGAAGGAAGCTGTTGATAATCGACAACTGCAAACATGGGAGACGAGGCATGTTCTTTAAGACATTGTGACTTGCGAGCCGGAAAGGAGATTAGGAAAACAAGTTAATGAACGAAAGATGTGTGATCGTAAACAGCATAGTGGAGATGGAGTAGCAAGATTCACATTGCACTGGTATTGTGTCTTTATTACAAGTGGATTGGCATTGAGAGTGGAAGAGGATATTTGCATTGGAGAAAGCTCTAGATAATTTGAAGAAATGAAAATGGCTCATCAAATTTGATCCTCTTTGGATCTGACCTGTTAAGCCAAATACCTTTTGTTTAAGTCATTCAAATCATCTAGAAATGATTTAAAATTTTCAAAATTTGCCCAAATTAATTAGGGAATTAATGCATTAATTTGACGCACTGCTTAGGGCATTGATTGAGCTCATTAAGCCTCAGATTAGTGTTAAATGACCCTTGAGCCTAATTAGAGGCCATAACTTTGATCAATTTAATTAAGGCATAGACTTAATTAGTCATTATTACAATTTTGGGTAAACATAATCACTTCATTAACAAAGATTAATAATAGTAGCAACTGTGTACGAAGGGTGAAAACATGGAAAAACAATCAGGCGCGAGTCAAAATTTGCAGCACGACATACCTTCGCTTCAAAAGAAACAATTAAACTTTGTAGCATCAAATGAGGATAGAACCTGCCAAAAAAAAATTACAAAGAATGAATACACAATTGCTGCAACCTCCACACCGGCCACGTGTTTATGCAGAATAGTGAAGCTCAACATGAGCCCAAAAATAGTGTCATTGGATATTATCCTTACAAGCAATCACGTAGTCATGCAAGCTTATGCCAGATCAATTCATTTATAAAGAGTGAGGACGCTGCTTTGAATTTTATGATCAACCGTTTTTCATGTAGGCATGGTAGGGGAAGCGTCTAGCAAATGATATGTTTGTGGATTCTATATCGTAAATTGATCTTCATTGATCTTTTGAGATGTGCACAATATACCATTCATCTAAGTTAATTAGATACAATAGAAATGTCCGTGGAAAACTTGGTCACTATCAGACCTTCCCAATTTCAGTTCAATTTGATAAGTTGGGTTAAACCCTTGCCCTTACGAATCTATTTCTTTGCTCAACCCACCAGGCTGAGCAAATACATAGGCCCATACTAAATCCTAACCAAAGATCTACAATGTAGCAACATCAAAGTGCGGATGGCAACAATTCTAGGCATGGAAACCCTATTAAATAGGTCCAACCAATAATTGTTTTAGACAAAGATGATGTGATAGTGTTTGGAGTTACACAAGATTATCAAGAGAATTTAATAGAAGTTTAACCTTTATAAAATGATGCGTCAATTCAAAGTAGGTTACAAGAATTCTCAGTCTTCCACTTGCTTAGGCAAAGAATTGCATGCAGATTAACCAAGACACTTTCAATCAAATACAAGGTGAAGTAATGTGAAAGCTTGTAACACAAATCCAAAAGTTAATAATGAGGTGTTCACCTTTGAGGATCTACTCTCTTCCCTATGAATCTAGGTTGAGCAGAGAAAGATCTTCCACACTAGAAATGAAGTAACCACTAGGACGGACGAGCCGAGGAACGTCGTTGGAAAGGTAGCCGGAGTGGTGGAGGAAGATGGTCGTCCAATGATGATCCAACGTCCCTTTGACTTTGCTCGTCGATCACGTCAACTAAGGTGTATTGGATACGGTCGATGTATTCTTCAACTGTGTCGTCGAAATCAAAGCCCACGTCAAAGAATGACGATTGGAGGATGTCGACTTGATCTCGATCGTCATGCACAAATCCAAAGTTCCATTCGGGTTCCGCCATACAAGGTGAATTGAGAGGAGGGGGGGGGGGGGAGGGAGGGGCGGCGGCTTGTGAGGATAGGGGTGAGAGGGGACGGCTAGGGTTAGGGGAAAATTAGGAATTCTCAATAAATCTGAATTTAATTTCAGATTTAAGTGATTTTGGAGGGAAAAGGTTTGAATTTCAATTTCAATATTAAATGAGGGTAGGGGTTAATTTGACAAGAGAGGGAATTTTCCCATGCATGGAGCCGGCGGCATATAAAGAGGGTGAGGGTGATTATGGGAATTTAAAGGAGTTTCCAAATGGGGCTAAGTGAATTTGGTGGGAGATTAATGACTCCTTTTATATTTGAAATTCCAATTGAATGACAAATTAAAACTTTCCTAATTTAGGGTCTCCAAATTAGGAAAGTATGGATTTGAAATTTGAATTTCAGATTCAAGGGGGGGGGGGGGAGGAAAGGAGGACGTGGGTGGAGGTGGAGGTGGGGTGGTGATGGCCAGTGGATTGAGTACCCAATGAGGGTGCCGTCGGCTTGGGAAGAGGGGGGGAAGAGGCTCGGCTTTGGGGAATGGGAAAGAGAAAGAGAAATTTGCGAAGTTAAATACAAAGGATCAAGAACTCACAAAAAGATCTTGGGATTTTGGAACTCACAAAGAGATCCACAATATTATTTCCTCAAGAACTCACAAAGAGATCTAGGGGAAATGTCATTAACTCACAAAGAGAACAACAAGAGAAAATTTCCATTCATCAACTATCCTCATACAGGGGCGGATCCAGCTTCTTTTTTCAGGGTGGGCAAAGATGCTTAGGATTGATAAAATTAGGGGGAAAAAATTTTTTGAGAGGGGGCAAAATACCCAAAATATTTCAAAATATCCTCTCTAAAATTTAAAAAAAAAATTTGAGGGTGGGCAAATGCCCCCCCCCCCCCCCCTCACTACTATGGGGATCCGCCCATATCCTCATACATAAGAAGATGACCATATATATAGGCCTCAAAATGACAAATAAAACAAAAGACTAGAATGCCCCTTGGGCTACAATAGCGACCAACTACTCATAAGGGCAAAAATGAAAAAACTGAAATAAAAATGATTAATACATAAAATGCTGATATAGAAAATGCATCAAAAGTAAAGACTCTCCATCATGACCATCAATCCCCTACGTCGCCTCTGATAAACGTGTCAAAACCTCTTGTCGATGTCCCCATCATTCTCTCCGGGTGGGAGAAAACTCGACCACGTCGAGTGAATACTGTGGAAGCTCTCGTATAGCTCTAGAAGGTCTGGATCCAATCTCTATAGCTCCTCTCGATCAATCCACGTGTCCGCGATTTTCGGTGTTCCTTTCCAATGAACTAGGTACCTTCGGCGCCCTCCTTCCTTTGTGGAAGTAATTTCATCATCTAGAATGGTTTCGATCTTCTCCGCATTGGGTAAATGGGGTAAATTGGGGAGTGGAGGAATGCTAGGAATCTCACCAGGTAGGGTCACATAAGACTCATCATAAAGTGGATTGTTGGGGTTAAAATCAAGACCCTCGAAGGCTACTAGATCCTCTATATTAAAAGTTGAATTTATGTTAAAACCTCCTGGGAGGTCCAACACATAAGCATTACTGTTAACCTTTGAGATTATCTTAAAAGGGTCAGCACTTCTCGCATGCAACTTCTTTACAAAGATTCCGTACCATCACCAAGTCTCCAACTTTGAATTCCTTGAACCTTCTTTTCTTATCAGCAACAAGTTTATAATTGGTGTTACTTTGTTCAATTTTCTTTTTAATCTCAGTATGTAACTCCTGGAGATGAGATGCAAATGTGGATGCAAGAGACCGGGTGTATGATGAATGATAAGAATCATGAGCTCACACAAAAGTTTTAAACATAGACAATTTAAGAAGACAACAGACTACAAAACACACACACAACATACTAACTCACACAAACACCTAGCTAGAATAAAGGTGGAAGAGTCACGAAATGAGGGGATCTAAAGTGTTCAGGTCTATGGGAACTGGTGTAGGGAGAACAATGAAGACATCCTTAGCTAAAAGGACATCTCCATAGGGAGTCTCAGCTAGGGTCACAGACAGTCTCCTAGCGACGGTAGGGAAATCTAACAAAGTCATCCAACAAGGAGAGATATGGTCATTAACATGGAAGGACAAGGATATCGAGGGCATAATGTAGGAATCAAGAATATGATAAAACGATGGGTCAAGACTCACTACCATAGTAGGATAGCCCAAAGAGTCACTAGCGGGTATGGGACTCAAGAAATGGGGTAGGGTATCCATAACAGAATTGGGCACAACAGTTAGAAATGTGACATGAAAGTATGCGCTAAGACTCTCTCTAACACAAAGGTCGGTGAGATAAGTCCAATCAAGAGAGGTACACTCTGTCAAATGTAAATCTAAAGGAGCAACTCCTAAAATAGACTCCAATAAGACAAGAGGATGTTTATTGTTCAAATTAGGCACAGAATCTTTTAGATTCAAATTACTATCTTCCAAACTCATATTACTATCCTCAATAGGATCAGGTTTGATTATAACCCTAAGATCAATGGATTCGGGGTCACTTAAATTGGGGTTTAATTCAGGTAGTAACTTCAATTGACTCACTTCCAATTTGAAATTATCCACATTGCCATCAAAATTATTCAAAATTAAATCAGAATTATTCGGAGTCATCTCAGTAATTAAATCAGAATCTTCTGATTTTAATTTCAGTGTGTTCAAGGTCAGATCAGTTTCCTTCAAGATCAAATTAATATCGTCCTGGCAGACCTTATCCAAAGGGATATCATTAATGAGATTAGACTCCAGATGGGCTAAGGTATCAAGGTTAAAAGGTTCTAGACCTCTTAAATCAAGGTTTAAGTCAGGCAGAGAGTCTAATTCAATCACTTCAGTTTCATCCTCAAAGAAGTCCTCGTTATTATTAATATCATTAGCATCCACGAAATGGATGCACTCAGTTTTAAGTTCAGAGGACCTTTTCTTGTTAATGCATTTCTTTATTAAAATCACACTTGCAGGGTCAAGGACTGGGGAGGCTAAAGGTTGACTGGGATGACTAGAAGTCGGTCCAAGTGGGGAGTCATATGAGATTGATCCAACAGAAGACCCAATAACGGGTCGGCCATCAAGGCTAGGAGAAAACCTAAGGGGTGTGGTAGCATCCCTTATGTTACTAAAGGAAGGATGGTCTCGACCGCAGTAATGTCCACGGTTTGTTCCAACAAAAGAGGTAGGGTGGTGCTGTAGATGGCGATCACTGGTAGAGGGTCGGTATTTTAAATTAAGTTCTCACCTCATGTCTTTCTAAGTAGGGTACTCACCGCGAGATTCTTTATGATCTTCCAATCTCATCCAAAATTGGTGATCACTACCGCTCAGGTGTGACCTAGCAATGCTAAACTGGCGGGACTTAGGGATATCATGCGATTCAAAATAGTCCTCTAATTGTCTAACCCATTCCTTAAAGTAGTAAGGGTCCAAGGAACCATCAAAGGTGGGTAGACGGTCATGTGATTCTAGTCGTTCTGGCTTAAACACAGGTCTAGGTTGATAAGCAGAGTGGGGCACGTACTTAGAGTGGGGATAGTCAACAGGTTTCTCCATCATAATTCTAGTCATAGTGTCCACTAAATTAACGATGTCATCTAACCTCTTCTGAAGTCTTATCGGGTCCATTGGAAAAGTGCTTGGAAGGACTTAGGGATGAATCTAGATAGGGGACAACACCGAAAGCGAAGCTAAACTCTCCAAATTGTCTCTAGAAGGTGCACTAAATATGTGGACAGCAAACCCCATTAGTGGATAAAAATAGTCTAGGTGACTAGGAAGGGTACCAAGTCAAGGGCAGCACCTAAATGCTAAGGAAATATGCTCCTAAAGCTTCTAAATGATGCTGAAATGAACAAGACAGCAAACTACAGCAAAGATCTAAGTTGTCTAATTGTTTTTGAGGGCTTCTAGAGTGTGGACAGCACTTAAACACAAGCTTAGACTCACCTAAAAGCCACTAATTGGTGCTGGAAAAACTGGGACAGCAAGCTAAAATGTTTGTCTAAGCACCTAAGCAATTAGGGATGTTGTTGTGACAAGGACAGCACTTAGACAATGAAGTAGACTTGCTTACAATGATGAAAACGATGCAGAAATTTAGAGGGCAGCAAGCAAAAACAGTGAATAAAATTACTATGCGGTGGTATGCATGCAAACAAGCTTAAGAAAAGGTTAATCTAGACTCCTAAGAACTTCTAGCACATGTGACGCATGCTAGCCATGCTCTGATACCAAATATGATGTGATACGTGCTTGGAGTTACACAAGATTATCAAGAGAATTTAATAGAAGTTTAACCTTTATAAAATGATGCGTCAATTCAAAGTAGGTTACAAGAATTCTCAGTTTTCCACTTGCTTAGGCAAAGAATTGCATGAAGATTAACCAAGACACTTTCAATCAAATACAAGGTGAAGTAATGTGAAAGCTTGTAACACAAATCCAAAAGTTAATAATGAGGTGTTCACCTTTGAGTATCTACTCTATTCCCTACGAATCTAGGTTGAGCGGAGAAAGATCTTTCAAACTAGAAATGAAGTAACCACTAGCACGGACGAGCCGAGGAATGTCGTTGTTGGAAAGGTAGCCGGAGTGGTGGAGGAAGATGGTCGTCCAATGATGATCCAATGTCCCTTTGACGTTTGCTCGTCGATCACGTCAACTAAGGTGTATTAGATACGGTCGAAGTATTCTTCAACGGTGTCGTCGAAATCAAAGCCCACGTCAAAGAATGGCGATTGGAGGATGTCGACTTGATCTCGATCATCATGCACAAATCCAAAGTTCCATTCGGGTTCCGCCATACATGATGAATTGAGAGGAGGGGGGGAGGAGGGGCGGCGGCTTGTGAGGATAGGGGTAAGAGGGGACGGCTACGGTTAGGGGAAAATTAGGGATTTTCAATAAATCTGAATTTAATTTCAGATTTAAGTGATTTTGGAGGTAAAAGGTTTGAATTTCAATTTCAATATTAAATCAGGGTAGGGGGTTAATTTGGCAAGAGAGGGAATTTGCCCATGCATGGAGCCAGCGGCATATAGAGAGGGGGACGGGTGATTATGGGGATTTAAAGGAGTTTCCAAATGGGGTGGGGCTAAGTGAATTTGGTGGGAGATTAATGACTCCTTTTAAATTTGAAATTCCAATTGATTGACAAATTAAAACTCTCCTAATTTAGTGTTTCCAAATTAGGAAAGTATGGATTTAAAATTTGGATTTCAAATTCAAGGGAGGGGGGGGAAGTAAGGAGGACGTGGGTGGAGGTGGAGGTTGGCGATGGGATGGTGGTGGCCGATGGCTTGAGTACCCAATGAGGGTGTCGCTGGCTTGGGAAGAGGTGGGGAAGAGGCTCGGCCTTGGGGAATGGGGAAGAGAAAGAGAAATTTGTGAAGTTAAATACAAAGGATCAAGAACTCACAAAGAGATCTAGAGGAAATGTCATGAACTCATAAAGAGAACAACAAGAGAAAATTTCCATTCATCAACTATCCTCATACATAAGAAGATGGCCATGTATATAGGCCTCAAAATGACAAATAAAACAAAAGACTAGAATGTCCCTTAAGCTACAATAGCGACCAACTACCCATAACGGCGGAAACGGAAAAACTGAAATAAAAATGATTAATACATAAAATGCATCAAAAGTAAAGACTCTCCATCATGGCCATCGATCCCCTGTGTCACCTCTGATAAACGCGTCGAAACCTCTTGTCGATGTCCCCGTCAAAGAATTTGACCTTATTCATCAAATTAGGCTGAGAAATGCTTTGAAATTCTTTTCAAAATAACTTTGAATTACTCTTATATGACCAAATAGAGCCCAAACTTAGCCAAATATACTGCTTATGCTTGACTAGATTGATTTAATGTAGCATAAAGAGATAAAAATACTTGGGAAACCCAAAGAAATTATATTAATTGGATATATGACTGAAAATGTTGGAATGCCAGAGAATAAGGCCATACACATACTTGTCGGTGGCGAATGGCGCACCACGGCACAAAGATCCCCGTGAAGCCATGGCGCATAGCACACGATGCGGTGCGCGCCTATTTAAACATAGCGCACAATAGAAAATAATATATATATATATATATATATATATATATATATATATATATATATATATATTAAATACCACTAAATAACAAATAATATGTTGATTAGAGTAAAATTTAGTTATAAATATTCTGTCAAATAGCAAAAAAGATGATTTTAAATCTTACATAAACTTATATCAATAGATTTGAGCATGATTTAAGCATAATTTATCTTAAATCATGCCTAATAACAAAAATGATAACTTTAAATCATGCAAAAAAATTAAATCTTTTAGAGTTTTTTGATATTTTATTAAATTGAAGATTAATTAATAATTGATGATGATATTAATATAAATCTTAAAAAAATTAATTTTATAATTTATAATCTGAAATTTATAACATGTTAACAAAATAGCACGCGCCATGTGCGCCATGAGCCATTTCCCATGCATGGCGCAAATAGAGCGCTATTTTGATGCGTCGCGCCATGCCGCGCCAAGTAAATAGCGTCATATGTGCGCCACGCCTCATTGTGCACCATGGCGCGCGCCTCATTGTGCACCATTGATATCTATTGGCCATACGACACTTGAAAGATGTTGAATGATAACCAATGCCTAAGCCAATTTGAGTTTTAGGGGCCCCTGGATTACTATGAACTTCATAAGTGGCACTTCTCAACCGACAAAACACCTGAAGAGAAGTGATACCCAAATACTAATAGAATTGAGTACCAATGGATCTCAATAAATGATATAAATGTTTATTTAGCCTTGAGCCAACCTAATCGCAATGAAAGATGCCTCTTAGGTCAAGACTTGCTAATTTAATATAGCTCACTACCTATTTCAATAAAAAAATTGCGGACCTTTATATTCATTCCAATATTAGATTCTATTCAAACGCGATAACAAAAATAGACAATAAAAAATTATCATGAATGTCCAACTCAAAACACCTCGACCCCAATAAGAGTCATCTAATCATCACTCAATTCATAAAACAATCTCTGTTGATGCATCCAGAATTTCAAAATTGCCCAAAAAGAATGCCCATATTGCTAGGTTACCACAAAAGAAAAATTCAACATATTAGCCAATGTGAAAGACTTCAAATCTACATACTCATCCACCCAATCACTGGCAAACTCATGACACCGCCCTCTCTATCAGTCACCTACAACATCTCTTTCACTTTCATAGCTTCTCAACCCTCGCACTCTGTCTCATTTACAGCAAACCATCAAACCCGCCTCCTACATCTCTCCCTCTTTCCATCAATACCAACTCCAGACAAAGCGTAACTCCCTCAACCCGCTTCCGCTTCTGTCTTCCTCACACGCTCTCATATCATAGCTCTCTACCTCTCCAATCTTTGTCTCGTGATCGCCAAAGCCAACTCGGCAGCACTTACTCACAAGCATAGTAAACCACAATCCATTACAGGCGACCCCCAACAACTCCTACTATATACCACTGATTGTCCCCACCTCCTTACCCACGAATTTTGATAGCATAACCCTAATCTCCCAACTACTCGCTAAAAAACTCACCAGCCTAGCCAACACTGACAAACTCGCCAAACAACCTCAATAGGACTGATAACTCTTCCTAGTAATCCTCTACACCTCACATTCTCCCTATCATTCTCTTCCACACCCTATAACACTTTCTCTATCTCTTTCATTCTCTATCTAACTTTTCTCATCTAAAAAGTAGATATAAAGAGAAAATAAAAATGAAGAAATAAAGAAAACAAGAGAAAAAAAAATAAAAAATAAAGAAAAAAGATAAGTGCAAAATAAAGGAAGAAATAAAAAAGGCTTCTTTGTTTGCCCTCATTGTATTATCATCGTCTCATCGTCAAGTTCATCATCTCTTCACACAAAAGTCTAATACAAAGTAAAATTGCTACAAAGCTCAAGTACCCAAAGGATAAGAAAAACTATTATACTTATATATTCTTTCGTGCATTGTTTTAAAAACCGTATCGAACCTAACGTTTTGACAAGTTCAACCCGAAACTATTGACAAGTTCAACCCGAAACTAGTCGACTATTCGGTCCGAATTTTTTCTAGAATAATTTTCGCATTGAACCAAAAAAAAAACACTGATTCAAACTGTCGTTTTAACTGCCAAACCGTTGAACTAGACCCGATTTTTAAGGACCAACCGATTCAATTATTACCATCTTTACATAATTAAATAAATTAGTTTAATAAATTTAATATAATATGCTAAATTTAATTAATTAATTTCAATTTAGTATATTTAAATTTTCAAATCACTTTTAAATTTTTATAATAATCATTTATCAAACAAGCTCCAACTAAGCTTATTCACATGGCACAACCATCCATGCAACTTGTTTACTCTTTTAAACCAAAAAAATCATAAAAATCAATGTTGCGAAAAACAGACCATACATAAAACCGAAAGAGGGAGAGGTTCAATGGTTCGATCGGGGTCAAATCAAGGGGAGAACTAGTTGACATAATAAATATGAAAATTATTTAAATAAAATTTAAATGACAAAACAATAATAATATAATAATCATATAATAATATAAATTTTTTACAAAAAAAAAATTAATTCATACATTAATAATATCCTTAATAATTTTAATATTAAATGCCTGCAATCTTTAAATTTAATTCACATTTAAAACAAATTCAATTCATATACAAACTTATAAATTTAATATAAATTATTATTATATTATGATATATGTTTAGATATGATTTACACCTATAGATTATATGTTAAATTCATACTATAATTGTAAATTATTCATCTTAGATAATTTATTAATAACAAATAAAGAAATAACTAATTTTTTCTAATGTATAAATAAATAAATAAATCTATTAAATATTATTAATTAAAAAATAAATATTATTTACATTATAAAAAAATTGTTTTAAAATCTATTTAAAAATATATAGTGTATGTTGTATATTTTAAAAACTTTAACTTATTTAATCTCAAATCACTTGAAAACTTCCTCTTTTTATTGTTTATATTATGTTTTACGTTTGCATGTGATAACAATTCACATGGAATGGTAGAGCCATGCAAAATGTTTAGTTGGAATTTTTTTGGCAAATAATTATTTTAGAAATTTAATTATTATTATTAAGAAATTAAAGTTAATTTGTTTTAAGTTAATATTTTATTTTAAATATATTAAATTAATTTAATATTTATTTAAATCGTTCATTGAACCGATCGATTCAAAAGAACCAAGACCGATTCATTAATTGAACAGACAATTCAAGTTGGTTCATGTCGGTTCAATGGAGAAAATGGTTTTATAATGAACCAAACTGGCCATATGAGCAGTTCACTATTGAAACGGTCTGTCCGATCCGATTTTTAAAAACCTAATATAAACAGTACTAAGGCAAAGTGTCCAAGTGAGACTTAATAGCTAAAGTAAAGCTCTTAAGTTTGCAAAACATAAACTACATATTTTTAAACATAATTTCTAATTAATTTTTATAATGTAAACAATATTTATATTTTAGTTCATAATATTTAGTTTTTTTTCTATTTAGCTATTAAATTATATAATATAAAAAATTAATTTTTATTTATTTTAATTATAAATTATGTAGTATAAATTTATAAATGTAATATTATAATGTGAATTTTATAAATAATCTATAAGTGTAAATTATGCCTAAATATATAACAAAAATTAATACTTATTTATATTAAATTTATATTAAATGTGAATTAAAATTAATGATTTAGGATATTTAAATTTAAATTTATATGATATATTATTTTTACATGAATTTTATTTATTTATAAATAAGTACTTGTAGGTGTCACTCATGACCAGATGGGGAAATCAAATTCTACAAATTTTCATGCAAGTGCTAAGCAATGTTTTACAAGGTGAAATCTGAAATCGAGGCGTTTTGTCTAAGCGAGGCGAGGCATAAGCATCAAAATGGAAAAAATAAGCTATTGTAAATTATAAATAATGATAAAAAATAACAAAATATTAAGTCAATTATGAACTTGAAAGAATATCGCTGATGTTAATATCTGAAAAGAAAAATCTTTTCATAATATGTAATTTACATGTAATTTATATTAATTAGGCTAATTATATTAATATTTAATTAATAATTATATTACTGATTAGTCAATTAAGTTAATTTAGATAATTAATTTATGCACTAATTATACTATTAATTATTTAATTAATTTGCTTAATTATTAATATTTTAAATTATATTAACTAAGTTAATCAATAATAACTTAGCTGCGTCTAGGCTTTGCCTTTCATCTTCTCTTTTCTTCCTTGTTGTTCGGCTTCATTGCTTCACAGGAGGTGTAGAGATTTCACGTGTCGCTTCTTTGGCTCCTTCGTGGTTGTTCGACTTCGCTCCTTCGATGACTTTCCCTTCCTGTCGGATTGTAAGTTATGACATTTTGATCGGAAGAAACAATGGGAGCTCACTGGCTGTGAAGGTAACTTTCTCCCTTTCGAGGCGCTGCCTCGATGTGCCTCAGCGCCTTATGCCTTGAGACATACGCTTGTGTGGAAAAAGGCATAAGCCTCCCCCGAACGTTCGAGGCTTAAGCCTCAGTTCGCCCGACCTCCGCCTCGATTCGAGGCGCGCCTCAAGGCATCTTCCTCGAACGCCTTTTTAATCCATGGTGCAAACATTCAAATACCCTTACAAATTTAGTGTTTTACTATCAAAATCAAACTTTCAAATGGCAAAAACACAAATGATGCAAATAGCCATTCCCAATGGCCATCTAAAAAGTAAATTTCAATCGGAGGGATCCTTTTACAAAAAATGTTGTCAAATTCTAAAGAAAATTATTTCGAGCTCAGATTTTAATACACAATACAAAAATTCCAAAAACATTTTATAAAATATGAAAATATTTCAAGCAACAAAAGACTACTTGCTTAAAACAACAATCCGTGAATCCTCTGCAATAGTTTGTTAAGTGTTACAATTTTAAAATAACCTCGAGTCACAAAAACCTAATATCATATCAAGTATATCATTATGATCACTCTCAAAAAATCTCATGTGAGTAAGGACGTGGCAAATGTCCTGCAACTGGGTGATTCTAATGTAAAATGACAACACAAAGAAATAGTTATAACTGAGGCCCTTTTACCAAGTGGTTCATCCTAAAATGGCACAATTAAATTACCACACTGTCAAAGCCCAAAGTTCCTCAATGGCTTAGCCTCTTGAGTTATGAATAAATGATACGCTTACCAAGGCACAAAGCACTCTGTTAGCAAAGATCGACTTAAAATTATCCTCTTAGATAAAGAATCGTCGAATCTCTTTGAAGGACACAAGTCATAGCTCCAAACAAGAATCATTCTCGGTCGACTACCTCCTTTGACCCGGTACACCCAGGTCCACGACAACCAGACACGATTAAACTAAAAGGTCTTAATTGGATTCGTCATCATTCCCCCAAGCATACGCACTAAGCTAATGGCAGTACATATCCCTCAATCTAAAACCAAAAATGATGTTAATATAAACTAAGCATTTAACTCCTACAAACTGTCCTTACTCGAAAGTTCTCTCACATGATCGAGAGGGCTAAATAACCATAGGGACATGCACTAAAATCATATCATAAAGTTCTGGCAAAATGATGGTGAAATATCTATAGTGTTTCATCTACAATCTAAAATTTTGAACCACTAAAACTCTATCAAATGTCGATCATGAATTTTCTAAGCTCATAAAGTTAGGTGATGTCAAACAAATAAATCAAATTTCAATATATAATAGAACATTTTTTATTTTAAATCTTATAAAAATATGAAGATTATTAGTAGATCTTTATATTATATCAGTTTTGTAGAGGATAGAAATGGGATAGACATAGCATGATATTTAGTTTGACACAGATTATTTAGTTGAAGTTGGAAAAAAATATGCCTATTAATGAAATTTATTAACTTGGAAATCCAATCCTATAAACTAAATATAGCTGGTTTCACATGGAAAAAACTGACACGCGCTAGATAAAGATTTTATAGAGATAGAAGCTTTCATTAAATCATCGAGCTTCTACAATTTGAACTTCAAAATGGATCATGGGCTGGCCCTCAATCTGTTAAGCCTAGCTGTGTACGTCTTTGTACATGAATTTTGGTCCTCCGGGTCTTTTATATGGATAGGTTTAGATTATAAGGTAGACAAACCTAATTGGCAGCCATAACTGTAGTAATAATAGCTATATTATTTCGATTGTTTTGCTTCTGCTACTTTCTACATTTCATATTAAGTAAAAAAACATTATTGTACTCCATCTCATGGCTTCATTCAAGTCTGTTTGAATGGATGACTACGTATGCTTTCATCAATTTACCATCAAGATTTTATCTTTATCAGTGGGTTATTGATGGGCTGAGTTGGAGTGTGGTTGATTAATCCAATGGCTAGCTGCAGTGGTAATTTACGATTAATTAAAAAAATTAGGATTTTCCCATTATTTTACAATAAATATCATAATACAATACTAGGAATTATGCAGAGACGTCATTTGAAAATAGCATCAAAAGCATCATACTTTCTTCAAAGAAAAGGTTAGAAGCTTATACCTTGGCATTATTTTGGAAATAGTACTTAAAGCATGGCTGACATGAGTGTTTGGACACAATTCTGTACAAAATTTGCTGCACATCTGCATGACCAAAAAAAGAAGCTCAATATCACAGAGATTGGTATGAAATGTCGCTGAAAACAATGTTTATGATGACAAATTCAAATATAATAGTAAACCTCATCCACCATGCACATGAGCTCCTCAGCATCTACAGTACGAAACCATCCCCTCTTGCATGCATTCTATGATGGAGAAAAAATATTTAAATAACTACAAAAATAACTAAAGTAGATAGGCATCTTTTATATCATGCCAAATACTACAACAACAATAAAAACAACAAGTCTTTATCCCACTAAGTTGGGTCAGCTATATGAATCCTCTTTCTCCATTGTGTTCTGTTAAGAGTTAAATTTGTATTTAAATCTTAAAAAAAAATCATATATAATATTTTTACCAAGTCTTTTTAGGTCTACCTCTGCCTTTCTTAACACAAGTCAAATCAAATGAATCTACTCTCCTAACCGGGTCATCAAAAAGCTAATATTTTATGTGACCAAACCATCTAAGGCGATTCTCTATAATCTTATATGGCACTGGAGCTAGTTCAACCTTTTCATTTATATACCCGTTTCTCATTTTCTTTATAAGTGTGATGCCACTCATCTACCTCAACATCCTCATCTCTGCAACACTTAACTTAATTTTTAGCTTGTCTTTTAATCATCAACATTCTGTGCAATGAAGCATTTTAGGTCTCACCACCATCTTATAGAGTTTTCCCTTAAGTTCGACGAATATTTTTCTATCACACAACAGGCCTGATGCATTCCTCCACTTCAACCATCCAATTTGTTTCACCGTCACTTTGAACACTAGATCCAAGATATCTAAAACGTGTATTCTTATTAACGACTTGATTGCCCAAAGTCAAAGTCCCGCTACTAGATATATTAATATTAAAATTTTATTTCATGTATTCAGTTTTAGATATACACAAACCAAAACCTTTATTCTCTAATGTTGACCTCCATAGTTCACGTGTATCATCAACTCCCTCTACAATCTTATCAACAAGAATAATATCATCAGCAAAAAGCATATACCATGGTACATCGTGCAAATGTCTAGCAAGAACATCCATGACTAGAACAAAAAGATATGAGCTTAAAGCTGATCTTTGATGGAATCCAAATGAAATAGGAAAATACATAGTAAAATCAATCACCTTGTGTTTGAACACAAGTAACAAACCCTTTATACATATCCTTAATGACTTAAATATAAGCATTAATAACTCCTTTCTTTTCCAAAACTCTCCAGAGCACTTCTTTTGGTACTTTATCATATGCTTTTTCTAAATCAATAAATATCATATGTTAATCCTCTTTATTCTCTCTATACTTTTTCATCAAACCTCTTAATAAATGTATAGCTTTCATAGTAGACCTACCCAGCATGAATACAAATTGATTTTGAGAAACATTAGTATATCACATCGTAACCTAAGCTCAATAACTCTCTACTATAGTTTTAAAGTACGACACATTAATTTAATTCATCTATAATTCATACTCTTGTATACACATTTATTCTTAAAAATAGAAATCAACAAACTCCTTCTCCACTCACCTGGAATCTTTTGTCCTTAAAATAATATTAAAAAGTTTCATAAACCAAAAAATTCCTTCATCTTCAAAACATTCTCACACCCCTTGTTGGAATATCATCAAGTCCAACTTTTTCACACGTCATTTTCTTTAAAGCCCTCTAACTTCAATTTTACTAATAAGCCAATAAAACTAAAATTTCAATTTTTTATTTAGAGTGCTAAAGTAAAATCAATTGTATTCTCACAATCTTCATTGAAAAGCTGATCAAAATATCTCATCCGCCTTTGTTGAATATCTTTTTTTAATAAAAATACTTTTTATCTTCTTAATACACTTTATTTAAACTAAATCTTTACTTCTCCTATTTCTTTATTTTGCTAACTTATACATATATTTTTTATCCTCCTTAGTATCTAATTTATGATATAAGTCATTAAAAACTATTTTTTTGCATCGTATATTGCTTTCTTAGACTCCTTAAGGGCATCTTTATATCTTTCCCAATTTTTCGAGCTCTTACACCTGAACAAATTTTTTAACAAAGTTTCTTATTTTTAATCTTTTCTAACACATTTTTTATTCCACCACCAACTATTTTGCAATCAATAGTTTCTCTTTTTAATACTCCAAACACATCCTTTGCAACATTCTTAATATCACTAGTTATTTTTTTCACATAATATTAGTTTCCTCATGCATCATAAGATCTTGAATCTATTTTCATGTTCTTTAAATACCCCCTCTAATCTTAAGAAAATATTTTACTTTATTTTTTATAATTCATCCATTCATCTTAAATCCAAAACTAATAAATGATATTGAGTACATAAACTTTCACTATAAATAATTTTATAATTTTTGCAATCTAATCAATCTATTTTTCTTATAAGAAAATAATTAATTTGAATTTTATTATATACCTTTTATAAATAATGAGATACACCTCTCTTTTCTTAGATAAAGTAATAGTAATTACAAAATCATAATCTAGAACAAAATCTAATATGATCATATCAACTTCATTAGTCCGTACAAACCCATAGTCACATTTCAGTCCCTCATGAACATGTTAGATGAGTTGTGGTATTCATGAAGATGAACCTGAAGTCTAGATACCATCAAATCATGATGACAGATGAGGATGTCTCGAAGACGGCATTCAGGACACATGAGGGACACTTTGAGTTCTTGATGATATTGTCTGGTCTCACCAACGCCCCCGCTACATTCCAGCCCCTCGTGAACAGGGTGTTCTAACCATATCTCAAGAAATTTATCGTGGAGTTCTTTGTTGACATCCTAGTGTACAGCAAGTCAAATGAGTAGCATTTGGAGCACTTAAGGATGGTCTGAAAGGTATTAAATGAGTATCAGCTGAGGGCCAACCTGAAAAAGTGTTGTTTTGCACATGCTAGTATGAGTACTTGGGAGCACGTAGTATCAGAGAAGGGGTGGCCGCTGATCAGGCCAAGATTGAGGCAATGTTGAAATGGCCTCTACCTAGAAATTTTGAGGGAGCTAAGGGTTTTACTAGATTTGACTGGATACTACAGGAGATTTTTGAGGGGATATAGCAGCATAGCATGGCCACTAACAGAGCAGTTGAAGAAGGATAGCTTCTTGTGAGGAGAGACAGCTACCCAGGCTTTGAGGGATTGAAGAAGGCCATGACCAGGGTATCAATTTTGGCCCTACTAGATTTCAACCAGATTTTTGTGGTAGAGACCGATGCATTAGGCTATGGATTGGGGGGCAATGCTCATACATAATCATAGGCCCATAGCCTACTTCAACCAGGTGTTGACAGCCAGAGCTAGGTTGAAGCCAGTCTATGAGAGGGAGCTGATGGTCATCATGCTAGTTATTTAGAAGTGGCTGCCTTACTTGTTGGGTCAACATTTCATCGTCGGGACTGACCAAAGGAGCTTGAAATACCTCATAGATTAGAGGATGGTGATCGAGGAGCATTAGAGGTGGTTGCCCAAGCTGTTGTTTTACAACTTTGAGATCCAGTATAGGTGAGATCTAGAAAACAAGGCGGTTAATGCCTTGTCCAGATGTATGGGGGAGCTCCAGGATTTAGACATTTCGATACCACTGATGTTGGATTGGGGGTTTATTAAAGAGGAGAGTGTGCAGGACGAGGAGCTGAGGAAGATTAGGGCGGATCTACTGAGGGATGGGAGTAGCCACCCTGGCTATTCCCTATATGGGGAGAGACTACTATATCAGGGGAGAATTGTATTGCCGCGAACCTTAGTCCATATTCCACACCTGCTACAGGAGTTCTATGGAACACATAAGACATACATAAGATTGGCAGCAAAATTGTATTGGAAGGAAATGCACAAGGATATAGAGTAGATGGTGGCTAGATGTGAGGTGTGTCAGAGGAACAAATATATGGCCATGACTCCAACGGGTACTTCAACCCCTAGCTCTTCCAGATATAGTGAGGGAGGAGATCACCATAAATTTTATTGATGCGTTACCTTGATTCGAGGGGTTTATATTGATCTTGGTGGTGTGATTAGCAGGTTGAGCAAGCATGCTTATTTCATCCCCCTACAACATCCTTACATGGCAATGATAGTGGCATCGACATTCATCAGAGAGGTGGTCCGACTGTATGGAGTACTGGAGTCTATAGTGTCTATAATACCCAAAATTTTCAAAAATGTAAGCATAATTTTGGCATAAAGTTTCCTCAAAATAAGACACGAAAAGAGAGATCTAGGAAGACACGAACCTAAGCTCTGATACCAATTTGAAGCAAGAAAAAATTTGGGAAAAGCCCCCAAATTTTTGCAAGCAAATGAAAAGCATCGTAGGAAATAAAAAATACATCAAAGAACACAAAATAGACAAAATAAGAAACAAAACAACTTTTCATAATAAAAGACTCTTACAAACTTTGACACAAAATCAAAACACCTAAAGGAGCTCTTATTTGCTTGATTGAGAAGAATGATATAAGTGGAGTCGAACTTGTGGAGATAAGAATGAGATTAGAAGCCGAGGAGGAGGAGAAGCTCGTAAGCTTTCCTAGAGGAAGAGGAAGGGATGGAACAAACTCGCAAGCTTTTCCAACAAATAAACCCGCAGGTTTATGCTCCAAAAAATCACATTATAACTCTCACCTAAAAACTCTAAAACAGCCACAAATATCAAATATATATAGGACTTGAGAGGGCATCCAAACAGCCACCATAATCACTAATTAATCCCATTAAAAGAGGGAAATAGAAGGCCAAGAGACATTCCAAATAGCAGCTAAAAAGACATCCCAAAAATCAGCCCAATACATCCCATTCCAGCTTACAAGGGGCAGAACCAGCAGAAACCGAGGAGGCCAGGGAAAAGGGGGCAGAACCCCAACAGCCTTTTCACGGGAATAGCAACAGCCAAGGCCCCAAACCGAGAAAAGCAAGCAGCCAAAGGCCCCAAACCGAGAACAGCAAGCAGCCCAAGTTCCTAATTCCATGGAAGAAATCAAAGAGACTCAAGAAGGGGAAGAGACATGAGTGGGGAAACCAAAGAGACTTTAGAGAGGAGAGTAAAGGAGGGGGAATGAATCTAATTTTGGCAATAAATACACAATTTATGAGATGAATAATAAGAAGAGGCTCATTAATGAGCTGACTCTAGTAGAACTTACAAAAATTTCAACTCAACTTGTTTTGATCCCCCCCCCCTGGCTACATCAAATTCTCCTCCAGTTGAAAGAATTCATCTCCCAATGAGTTGCTATAAATTTCTTTTGAGGCAACAAAAGCACCTCAAGCTCTTGAATTTGAGCTTCATTCTTCTTCAGGATCTTCTCTTGCTCCAGCTTGAATTAGGCTTGCATAAATTTCTTCCTTCTTTCAAATTCTCATCACATAAGTACATCCATCGTTGTATCTTGTAAAGTTCATTTTGAATTAGGCATGTTGAATCTCCATTTGTCGAAACCCATCTTTCCATAGGGACATGGACTTCAGAAACTTCTGGATTGCTTTCTTCCACAACAGACTCAATTTTTTTGTGATTTTCCATTTTTTTAACGCTTAAAAAAAGACACAAAAAGAGAGATCTAGGAAGACACAAACCTAGGCTCTGATACCAATTTGATGTAAGCAAAAATTTGGAAAGAGCCCCCAAATTTTTGCAAGCAAATGAAAAGCTTCCTAGGAAATAGAAAATACACCAAAGAACACAAAATAGACAACATAAGAAACAATACAACTTTTTAAAATAAAAGACTCTTACAAACTTTAATACAAAATCAAAACACCTAAAGGAGCTCTTCTTTGCTTGATTGAGAAGAAGGATACAAGTCGAGCCGATCTTGTGGAGAGAAGAATGAGATTAGAAGCCGAGACGAAGGAGAAGAAGCTCGCAAGCTTTCCTAGAGGGAGAAGAATGGATGGAATAAGCTCGCAAGCTTTTCAAACAAATAAACCCGCAGATTTAGGCTCCAAAAATCACTCACATATCATCCTCTTTTCTAATACAAAACACTTAACATTTATATGAAAAAAGGGCAGCCAAACAGCCCAAATTTCCACCAATTAAGACAATCAAAACAGGGAAATTGGACAGCCAAAAGGCTGTCCAGAACAACAACTCAAAGGTCACCAAAAGTCAGCTTAAAACAGCACCACAAAAGCCCACCCAGCTGCAAAAATGAAGAGACACGGGACAGGCAACCAGCAGAAACCCAACAGGCAGCAGGCAAACAAAACCGGCTCAAGGAATCAATGGGCAGCAGGAGCAGAAACGGAAAACAGAGCACCAACGGGCAGCAGCAAAACCGGCAAACAGAGCACCAACGGTCAGCAGCAGAACTGGCAAACAGAGCACCAACGGGCAGCAGCGGAACCAGCTCAGGCACGGAGCAGAACTGACTAAAGGAGACCCCAACAGGCAACCAGGCAATAGCGAAGAAACGGCCAGCAAAGGTGCAATGAATCCAGCTTTGGGAACAGCACAATAGGAAACCAAAGGGCAAAAGAGAAGGGGGAAGAACCTAATAAATGAGCATTAATGAGCTAGATTTAAGTAGGCAGGGGGGGGGGGGGGGGGGGGGGCGCAAGTTGGGATTTAATTTTGTAAGTTTCTTCTTGATTCAACTCATTAATGAGGTTCTACTTATGTTTCAGCTCATAATTCGGTTTTATTAGGTTCATTCCCCTACTGGCCCTTGGTTCTTCCCCCTTGGCTGCCCATTCCCCTTTGTCTTCTTGGTTTTCCCCTGGCTATTCTCAGTTTTCCCCTAGTTGTTACTGTTTACATGACTTCTCCTCTTGGTTTTCCCCTGGCTGTTGTTGTTCCCGTGAAGAACCTGTTGGGGTTCCGCCACCTTTTCCCTGGCCTCCTCGGTTTCTGCTGGTTCTGCCCCTAGTAAGCTAGAATGTGATGTATTTGGCTGATTTTTTGGATGTCTTTTCAGCAGATATTTGGAATGTCTCTTGGCCTTCTATTTCCCTCTTTTAATGGGATTAATTAGTGATTATGGTGGTTGTTTGGCTGCCCTCTCAAGTCCTATATATATTTGATATTTGCGACTGTTTCAGAGTTTTTAGGTGAGAGTTATAATGTGATTTTTGGAGCCTAAACCTGCGGGTTTATTTGTTGGAAAAGCTTGCGAGCTTGTTCCATCCCTTCCTCTCCCTCTAGGAAAGCTTGCGAGCTTCTCCTCCTTCATCTCGGCTTCTAATCTCATTCTTCTCTCCACAAGATCGACTCCACCCGTATCCTTCTTCTCAATCAAGCAAAGAAGAGCTCCTTTAGGTGTTCTGATTTTGGTCAAAGTTTGTAAGAGTCTTTTATTATAAAAAGTTGTACTGTTTCTTATTTAGTCTATTTTGTGTTCTTTGGTATATTTTCTATTTCCTAAGAAGCTTTCATTTGCTCGCAAAAATTTGAGGGTTGTCCCAAATTTTTGCTTGCATCACATACATAAGATTGGCAGCAAAATTGTATTGGAAGGAAATGCACAAGGATATAGAGGAAATGGTGGCTAGATGTGAGGTGTGTCAGATGAACAAATATATGGCCATGACTCCAAGGGGTTACTTCAACCCCTAGCTCTTCCAGATATAGTGTGGGAGGAGATCACCATAAATTTTATTGATGGGTTACCTTGATTCGAGGGGTTTACATTGATCTTGGTGATGTGATTAGCATATTGAGAAAGCATGCTTATTTCATCCCCCTACAACATCCTTACATGGAAATGATAGTGGCATCGTCATTCATCAGAAAGGTTGTCCGACTGTATGGGGTACTGAAGTCTATAGTGTTTATAATAACCAAAATTTTCAAAAATGTAAGCATAATTTTGGCATGAAAGTTCCTCAAAATATACCAATTTTATTATTCCTCCATAAAATGTTAAAAGTTATCTTCATTAAATTCTAATTTCAAACATTTTGACATATAGAAGCCTACTGAAATTACAAGCCTAAGAAAAGATATATTCATTTAATAAAACTTACATTTAAGTATATAATTAATGATTAATTGAAAGTTAATTAATTAATATCTTGCAGCATTTCCACTTACAATTGCATGCATCGGTTGATCCCTCTCAAATTTCATCCTATGGCTGCGAGTGGCATTACTCTTATCAATTCTTTCCAAAATCAATAATATAAAATTTCAAATATCTCTAAGTGCATAAATATCACTTGAGCATAGAAATACAAAATAAGAAAACATCTAAATTGCAATAATAATATTAACTTTTATGTAGTCTAAATGAATAGACATGAATTTTAAGCACTAGGTATTATATTAAAATATAATTAAATTAACTTAAAGCCTTTACACTTCTCTGCCCTCGCACCCGTCACTCTCTGGTTTTAGCAGGTTGTAAATAGGGAGATGGACCGGGCTGCTGCATGTTGGTTCTGTGGTTGTTGGAGAAAAAATCATGTAAGGAAAAATTAAGGAGAAGGAAAAGAGAAGGAAAGGGAAGGATGTAGCGAGGAAGTTTTGGGAGAGGGAAATAATAATTTGGGTTGAATGAGTTCAATTGAGATAAATTTGCATATTGCCTTATTTCTATTTTGAATTCATGTATGAATGATACTTAGAATGATTTAGCTTGTTAACAAGAGGAAAGAGGTCAGAGTATTTCAGATGAATAACTTTAATAGACTACCCCAGAGAATGAGGTGAGATACCAATTTGTAGTATAGAAAAAAAAAAAAAAAAAAAGCAACCTTTTTATATAATTGTGGCAGTATGTTTATTTAATTGTGGTGATAATTGTTTTCATGTTAAGCATGTTAACGGTTTACTAATATATTTGATTCCAGTATTTATTAGATGAGTTTATGATGTAGACAAAGGGGGGGGTCAACTCAAGCCCAAAATAAATTGATTTTTGGCTTCCCCCTAGTTTACAAGCTCAATCAATTTGAGCTGAAATTTTAGCTCATTTATGAGCTGATCTTTAGTTCATTTATTGAACTAAGGGTTAGCTCATTATTAGCTAACATTTTAGTTCATATTTATCTTTTATTAAAAAAGTATTTTTTATGCTTTTTATGTTTTTCATTATAGTTGTCTCTTGGAATTCCAAACCGGCTTTTGGAATTCCAAGATTTGTTTTGTTTTCCCATGCCTTGGCTCCTTGGCTTCCACGGGTGACTGATTTCCGTGCATTGTCTCCTTGGTTCCCACGGTGGCTGTTGGTTTTCCGAGCTAGGGGGTTTTCCCGTGGCTTTGGCGCCTTGGTTCCGTGCGGCATCCTTGGCTCCCGCTGTTGCTCCTTCGGTTCTTGGGCTTGGGATGTTTTTCCGTAAAAAGCAAGGGCTTTTTATGGCTTGTGACGTTTGGGATTCCTATGGGAATTAAATATTTGTGTCTTTTGGTATTCCCCTTTCATACCTATAAATATGAGGGGTTATGTAATGTTTTAAAGTAGTTGAATGATATGTGATTTTTGGAAATGTAAACCTGCGGGTTTCATTGGAAAAGCTTGCGAGCTTTGTTCACCTTCTTTCTCATCCCCTCCGGAAATCTTGCGAGCTCTTTCCAACCTTTCGTCTCGGCTTCTAATCTCTTTCGTCTCTCCGCAAGTGCCACTCCACCTGTATCCCTCTTCTCTAAGTGATGCAACTTTAGGGTGTCTTCAAATTTCGATTCGAGTTTGTTAGATCGTCGTTTGTAGTCTTTTAATTTATTCTTCTTAGTTTTATTTGAAATGTAAGAGTTTGTTCTTCCTCATCTTAGTCTTCATCTTTGTTTCGTGGTTTAGTGGGTCGTCGTTCGGTCTTATCTCTCGTGTGGGCGAGGGATATAGGCTTCCCTATATTTCTTGCACCCACCAATTTATTGGATATATAGACACTTATTAAGTTACTACATATAAAAATGTATGTTATAGAAATTTGAAGCTTCATAAAAGATAAATGAAATGGAAAGAAATAAGTCATGAAAGATAAATGAAAAGGCAAATGAGATAAGTCATATATGGGGGATAGGCCTAAACAAGTAAAGGCGAAAAACCTGACGAGGTAAGTCTTAGAGACCATACATGAGGTACTCGAATCTATCACTTCTAAAAATTGAAAAGTTAGACAAAACCTAAAATGAGAGAGCTCTCACTTATAAAAGTTAAGAATTCGGACCCAACCTTGAATGAAAGAACCGTAAGTATGCAAAAGCCAAAAACATATAGTCATCATATGACTTGCCTAAAGTAAATGGATAATAAATAGACCAAGGAATATGTGGGAGGTTAAAGAATATTTATAGTGCTTGATATTGTTATGCATTAGTTAATTATAAAATTTTATGATTCATATAAAAATTCATATATCATTTAGAATTGAATGCAAAATTTTATGTTTCTTATTTCTTATACCATGAATGTGTATTTCATTGAATTTTAGCTCATTAGTAGTGGTTGTGCTGCAAGAAAGGGGGAGGAGCCAATAGGGCTCTAGGCAGAAGATTGACTGCACTTTTGTGTACCAACATTTTTTATTTACATAAAAGCTAGAGTTGTAAGCTGTACAGCCAAACTTTTGGGAACGTAAATGATGTTCGAAAGTTTCATGACGTTTTTAAATATGCTTCTAGATCTTGAATATTTATTTCACTTATGCATTAATGAATTAGAATCTTAAGACTTGAAAAACTTGATGTGTTGGGATAGTTTGGATAGCTTATTTATTACTCACTTGATCTAGATAGAAGTATTTTAAGATGGGAGTTGTAAGAGATATATATCTATAGATTCTCCTCTGTTACACTCCAGATTGACTAAAAGGGAGTCAAAATGGGATGTAGCAGTGTCAGATCAAGATAAGGTGTTCCTCGGTCATTTTTGGAGGGAGTTGTTCAGGTTACAAGGAATGTACTGAAGATGAGCACTGCTTACCACCCTCAAACAAACAAGCAGACGGAGATGGTAAACAGGAGCTTGTAGACATATCAGTGATAATAGTAGTAAAACACTTTGCAACATTCAGCTTTGCATATTACTCCTTTCAAAATGTTGTACAGAAGGAACCCACCTCACTTGGTGCACTTTGGACAAAGTAGCACACTAGTTTTCTCAGAGGAGATAGGAAACACTTGAAGATCTCAAGTGAAACCTAACGATCTTGAAAAAATCAGCGAGAATGCTCAGCAAGTACAGGAAAAAAAAAAACCTACTTTATTGAGAAAAATCAACTAACGGGAAAAAAAATAAACAAGATACAAGTGATCCTCAATTCGAGAGGAGGATCGATCTCTCCTGATTCTCTAGACGTCGCTAGAGCCCAAAACAAACCAAAACCTAAGAGATCTCAAATTTCAGCCAAATTCAAGATGCCCTAACCCTAGGAAAACAAACTATTTAATGTATACAATTCAAATGGAAATCTCTAAACAATCCTACATTCAAATTGCCTTCCCAAATCCCTAAAAAATCCTTCCAAAATAGCTCCCGAACCCTTGCGACTTGTGCGGCTCGTATAGGAGACGCAGACTCTTTCGCCTCTTTCCGCCAAAGGCCATGTGGACCAGCTGGACCGGTCTAATGAACTTGTCTAACACAATACTTGGAGAAGAGGGATAGAGTGTTGGATGAATTAAAAAGGCACTTGTTGAGGAGCTCAGCATATCATGAAGAAACAAGCAGATCGGCGTAGGAAAGAAATCTAGTTTAAGATAGGGAATAGGGTATACTTGAAGCTGTCTTCAAGATAAAGGATATTAACTAACATGAGGAATGAGAAGCTGGCTCTGAGGTACTTTAGACCTCAGAGATAGTAAAAAATATTGGAGCAGTTGCTTATCGATTGAGGTTAACCCCGACTGTTATCATACAACCAGTGTTCCACGTGTCATAGTTGAGAAGAGTTATTAGGGATCATGCATCTAGTGCAGAGTTATCAGGGACACTAACAGAGGACGTGGAGGTGGTATTGGAACCATTAGAGCTAAAAGGGATACAACAGGGAGAATGACAGATCAAGTGCTGATAAAATGGAAGAACCTACCCCTTTGATGCCACATGGGAGTCATATGAGAGGGTGAAGCATCAGTTTCCATCCTTTCATCTTGAGAATAAGATAAGTCTTTGGGAGGGAGTATTGATAGACTGATTTAGGATGGACAAGTCCAACGGACCGGTGCAGAAGGGAACGGCTTTGTTCTATTCCAGGTAGAAGTCTAGTCCTCCTGTTCCGCCCCAACAACTGTCTGACCCCTTGAGATGGGGTCCATGGCATAATACACAGAGAGGGGAGACGAGGAGAGATTTGAAATTAGGAGGGATTCCTTGGTATTTTGCATTTTTTTGTATGCTTTAATTAGTTGGTTTTACCCTAGGGTTAGGGTGAAGTTTTTGTTTAATTGAGTTTTCTTAAGGAGAGAAAGAGACACTAGTGGGTGGCTAGGGTTTTGGAGAGCTGAATCTTCATCTCTAATCAAAGATCCATTGTATCTTGTTTGTTTTTTTTATCATCAATTAAAAAGTTTCTCTCGAAAGATTCCACATAGAACTTTCTTGTTTACTGTTTTGGGCTCACTGAAATTCAATCTCAGCGAAGGTTTTCTCCTATTCCTAGAAGTGTTTCTGATGAGGACATCGGAGATCAACGGCTACGATCTTGAGTTATTTATTTATATGTTTTCTGTACTAGTTTATTTTATATTGTTGTTTTTCCCGTTATACCCTTACAGGTGGTCATGTAGTGTTGTAGCCTGAAGGGCATTTTAGTCTTTTATTTCTTTTCTTGTCATGAGGCATATTTATAGGCTAGTTGTTTTGTATGTTTGGATGATGAATTGATAATAAAATTTTATGTGTTTTTTTTTTTTCTTCTTTTTCTTCTTGTGAGTGCACTAGAGAGAAGGGAGAGAGAGCTTGAGGAGAGCAAGCGCAATACCCACCAGTCGTTGGAAGAGTCTGCGGCTCGTGGTTTAATCTATCTTATTTTCTTTTCTTCTCTTTCCCATCCCAATCATCGGCTCCTACTTCCCCCGCCACCACCAGCCATCCCCTTCCCCCCAAGTCCTCCTCAGCTCCACCTCAAGCTCCCACCGACAGCCCAAGCCCTTCCCCTTGCCCTCACCTGACGCCATCTCCTCCTTCCCCTTTGCCGCCAACCCCCCTCATAATTTCCCCCTCATTATGTTGATTTCAATCACCATAATGACTTCCTAATTTAGCTCAAGCTTGAGAGGGAAATTTTGAATTCTTTTGAAATTCAAATTCGAATTTCAAATTCTTTCCATATAGGGAATCCCAAATTAGGAAAGCGTCAATCATGAATTCAATTTCAAAATAAATCAAATTGGATTTATTATTCCATTTCCTCAATTTGAAATTTGAAATTCAAATTTCAAAAACTTTCCTTATTTGCAAATCTTAATTAGGAAAGTGTATAAATTCAAGTCTATTTGAAACTCAAATTAACTTGGATTTCATGATCCTAACTTAGGTGTGTTGTTTTGGAAACTCTTAAAACTCTCCTCACAACTCCCTCCCTCCTCTTCATACCGCCGGCCTACCCATAAATGAGCTTAATTTCATTGCTTCCTATTAAGGCTCCCTCCCACTTTAATTTGAAATTCAAAATTCAAATTAAGTCCTGCCAAATCTACTTAAAATATGAAATTAATTTCATATTTTTGGATTAATTTTCCTCTCCCCTCTTCTAACCTAATCCAAGCTCACACCCAAACCGCCCCTCCCCTTCTCCCCCCTTTGGCCGCCCCTCTCCTCTTGCCTCTTCACCTTGGAAAACCCTAGGCCTCTCATGTTCGCTGAAGCCCCCTTTGGCCGCCCCTCTCCTCTTGCCTCTTCACCTTGGAAAACCCTAGGCCTCTCATGTTCGCTGAAGCCAAGAGAAGAAGATGAGTTTGATTTGCTGTCCGGAACGTTGGGACATTGAAAACTGCTGTCCAGAATCTTCCTAAGACCAAACAGCTTGTTGTCCATCAATTCCAGCTAAGGGAGATCAATAGTTTTGCTTCTATCAATCCTCCTCTTGCTGTCCAGAAGAATTCCAGCAGCAGCTGTTCTGCTGCCCAGAAGGCCTCCTGCCGCCCCACTTCTCCAAACAGAATCTAGGTTGTTGTCCAAAGAAAATTGAGCCAAAAGGGGCCACTGTCTTGCCCGGAAAGATCTTCTTATTGCTGTTCCAAGTCCCAAACCCCGCATTCGGTGAACTCTTTCCCTTATTCTTTTATTCTACTAGTTGCATCCACTTGTGGAATTAATTGATTCACTGGAATTGTGTTAGTCTTATCCGCTAAAGCCTAGTATTTTAAAATTAAGTGAGTGGCCTGCTTCATAGTGACTTTTCTCCTTGTTAGCTTAGGGATTATCGTTGAAAACCACTCATGCATGCAACGTAGATTAAGTTGGCTATTTTCGATCTTAACTTCTATGCACGTGATTTAGCCTAAGCTTGTCTTACCACTCTTTGTGTTTTATTGCGTTGTTTAAATTCACCATTAAGACATAATTATTTGTTCTAGGAATATTAAGTGTGCAAATTCCTTAAATCAATTCATTCATACAATTATGTTTCACATCAGTTTCCTATCATAATCTTGATATGTAAGTTAGAAAAAACACTGAATTCAAGAGTGTAAGAATAAATCCTACTGAACGGACCCTCTAACAAGCATTCCACCTAGGGGTGTAAATGAGTCAAGTAGTGGCCTTATCGAGCTCGGCTTGTCGGTGAGCAAGTCAGCAAGAACTCGAGCTCGATCTCAAGTCGAGCTCAAAAGACAAGCTCGAACTCTAGCTCATCCAACTGTAAACGACCTCAAGCCGGCTCGCGAGCCCATAAATGAGTCGAGCTCGAACCAGCTGGGCTCACTTATACCCCTAATTCCACCATAACTTAAACCATGCTGCTATCTAAAAGGTGAAGACTGTAAGACCTAAGGAAGTTAAATTGTACTTAGATTCAGATTTTTCATGTTGATAAACCTTAATAACATTTTTCTTCAACAACTTTTCTTTGGTTGTCTTTCTAAATATAGGAATATTGAAAGATCTCAACTATTAAACGATATAACTACCCGCTGAATATAAAAGCTATTTGCAAAGGCAATTTTTTTGGCTAACTGAAAATAACTTAGGACTGCCTTATTTGTCCAAACACCATTCTCATGGGGATCACATCAGGAAACTTAGAACCATGTAGTTAACATGACAATGGAAATGGTAATACAAGCATCAACGCCTCGACCTCAAACTAAACATGCAGATGATAAAAGCATCAAGCCACAATTAGAGAATACGTCAAGATGTCATGTGTGCCATATCGACCACCTCCTGGAAGTTTATCAACAGACTTGATTAGTATTTGGAGCAACTGTCTTGACTTTGTTCCGAAGGATGCTTGCCCACCTTACCAATAATTGCCAGTATGTTCTTTTGTTGCAAGCTACCCTTCAGATCAATAACCAAGTTTATTCCCCCAATATATATTTAACATTTCAACTTACGAGTTAAGCCAAGCAAACAGATCACTGCATTATAGAATACAAAACACCAAAATTTGATGCAGCCTAGTGGCAAATAATATACATTTTGAGGTCCTTGACAAAACTTAAAAACAAAAAAAAAGCTATACTCGAGATAGTAGCATAAACAAAGCTGGCATGGGACGCATCATCAGAAAAGCTTAACAGTCAAATAGGTTATCAAAAGAAAAAGTGTTGAATATAAGAACAGTGACATTCAAATATGGCACATTAGAATTGAATGAGAAAAAAAGAATAGGTGCCAATCTTAGCTGATCCTCGTTCTAGATTGCATTTTAAATGAGACTAAACGAAATCCCTCATAAAATATTAATCAGCATGCAACAGGTGAAAAGTACTAGGATTTGAGAAGTCTAATGTTTAAATAAGATATAGTATTAATTGATTAGGCATTCATCGAAATAAGTGAAAAAATCAAAATAGTGGAGAAATGCTTAAAATACAGCAGCCCTAAAATTAGTAGAACAAATAAGTTTAGTGATGTAGAACAAAAAATTGCTTTGCTAGGGAGAAGGAAGAATTTGGAAATTCTCAGATTTTCATCCCAAAATCTGTGAGAATTCTCACAGTTTTGAGCTTAGGAAATAGGGAGAACATATGAGGAAATAAGGCTGCAGAATTTTGGTGAATCTCTTGGTCAGCTGTGGGGAAATTAACAGCAAATCGATGTCTTCCACAGTGTTAGACAGCAGGGTATCTTTGCTGGCATACGTGGACAGCAAGCTGTATGGCTTAGGAAATCCAAACAGCAGCTATAAGAGAGCGTTGGACAGAAGTATGAGGGTTCTGGCAGCAAACTACACTGACTTTCCTTTGCTGGAATCTCCAGAACAGCAGCAATTTTGAAGCTTCAAGTTGTTGGGAAACAAATAATCCGTGCTGGAAATCTCTGGTTGCAGTATTAGCAGGTAGAAAATTAACAACTAGGGGCAGACCAGCCTTGGGAAGTTTCGGCCAGCAGAGAAATAACGAGGCAGGCTCAATTCCAAAAAAAAATATGAGATTTTAGAAAGAATTAAAGGAGTGGATGCATGAGCGGGTGAGCTCCCGTTGTCTCAGAACAAATTACTAGATTTAAGTAACTTGATTGAGGAGATATGGGAGAGATAAATTCCAGCTGAGTGGGATTGGGAGGATTTAAATTTATTTCCTAAAACCAAGCTTTAGTATTAGGAAATACTTTAAAGCCAAGATATGAATGAAACTTCCAGCCATATAAGAGTTACAGAAACTGCTTGATTTGAATTTTAAAATTCAAATCAAAGAAAGGTAGCATTAGGAAACTCATTTAATTCTCCTAATTCCTTGAGCATGGCCGGCGGCTTGCATCAGCTTTTGGAGCCAGGGGATGACGGGAATTTGAATTCCTAATCAAACAGAAAAAGACATGGGGGCATTACGTCTAGAGGGAAAAGTAACGTGCCTTGGATTGATTACCTAAAATAGAATTCTGGCTTGCATGAAACAAGGCATTTAATGGATTTTAAATTCCTGAAATTAAGCTCCTTAGATTATGGAGTCAAATAGTAAAGAAAGGCAAGGTAATTCCCCTCTATAGAATTTGGACAGAAGCAACGTACAGGATTTTGAATTTTAATTTCAAATTGATTTCAATTAAGCAATGTCCAAAAATAGATGAACTAAATTAGGAAAGAATTTGAAATTTGAATTTGAATAATTTCAAATTCAAATCAATCCCTAAATTAACCCAACCAAATTAGGAAATCCAAAAAAAAGGGGGTGGAGAGGAAGGTTCGGCCGGCGGTTAATGGGGTGGAGCCAGCGGTATGGGTTCGGGTATGGGGGATTAGTCGTGAGGTGGAGAGGGGATGAAGGTCTCGGGTGGAGGTGAATATCCGACGGCCAAAAATGAGATGGGGAGGAGGAAGAAGATGACTACGAGGGGAAATACGACGAGGGATACAAAGACAGAACAAAGAGTACACAAATCAAAAGATAAGAGCAAAAGATAGAAGATAAAATGAAAACCGCGAGCCTTGGACTCTTCCGAAGACTGACGGGTGATCCAATTGCCCTTCTCCAAGAGACTTCAAATCACGAGCACGGACCCATCCTGTAGCTGGTGACAACTTCGATTCTTTCCCATAGGAATCTCACTCTCGTTCTCTCCCAAGAACATAAGTGTGGAACACAAAATTTTCATATCTATTAACCATCATCTTACAATAGCTTAAGGCCCTTATTTATAGGCCCCAATATGAGAAAAATCGAAATTACAAAATTGCCCCTTGGGCCACAACCTCAAATAAACTAACATTGGGGTAAAACAGGAAATAACATAAAATAAAAGCTAAAATTCATAAAATAACTCTTAAATGACAATTTAAATTATAGCCGTCGATTTACGACGCCTCCTGTGATAGATGCCGCAAATCTTCGTGCCGATGTCCGCATCATTTAGTGGGCAAAATATTAATATTTATCATTCAATATTATAAGAAGATATAAGAAGATAAAAAAATATCTACGTGTGATAGGTTTAAGTATCGTTTATATAATACATAGAAAAACAAAAATATGTATGATGATATAACTTCTAAAATTAAAGTTTGATGATTAACATAAAAAATAGCCTCAAGAGTTATGTCCAATAAGAGGATAGTATATCATGGAAGCTTAAAGGTAACTTTTATAGATCACAATTAGGTCAATAAGGTTGTAAGCATTGAAATATTGACCATAAAAATAATCATTATTAACAACATTGAGTGTGGCAGAAATGAGAATGTTAAGATGGATGTATGGCAAAACTAGAAAAGAAAATTTTAAAAATAATTACATTAGAGAAAACTTTAAAGAAACATACTGAAGTATAAAGATAAGGTGACAAAATTAGACATGGTGTTTTGGACATGTGCAATAAAAAATAGAAAATGTACTTGTTAGAAAAGATGATAAAATTAGTGTAGGAGAATTGGAAGGAAAGGGGTAGATCTAAAATTACAAGGTTGGAAGTTCTTCAAAATAATTTAGGAAGAATAGAATTTACACCCTAGTGTATGCACTTAAGGATATGCATGCAGGAGGTGTTACTTGTGTTCAAACAAAGTGGTTTGACCAAGTATTTTTCCTATTTCAGTTGGATTACATCAAGGATCAACCTTAAGCCCATATCTTTTTGCTTTAGTCATGGATGTTCTCACTAGATATTTGCAAGAGATTGTACCCTGATGTATGCTTTTTGCTTATGATATTCTTCTTGTTTATAAGACAAGAGAGGGAGTTGAAGGTAAACTTGAATTATAGATGTCAACCTTAGAGTCTAAAGGCTTTCGTTTGAGTAGAACTAAAACTGAATATATGAAATGCAATTTTAATAACAATAGATCTAGTCAGGGGTTATGACTTTGGGTGATCAAGTCATTAATAAGAGTACACGTTTTAGATGTCTTGGGTCTATTGTTCAGAGTGATTGAAAAATAGATGGGGATATTATTAGTAGAATTCAAGTTTGATGGTTGAAGTGGAGGAATGCATCGGACTTGTTGTGTGATAGAAAATTCCCTCTCAAACTTAAGAGAAAATTCTATAAGATGGTCGTGAAACCTGCAATGCTTTATGGTGCAGAATGTTGTCCATTAGAAGAGAAACATAATATTACGTTATGTGTTGCCGAGATAAGGATGCTCAGAAGGATGAGTGGCTTTACTCTTAGAGACAAGATACGAAATGAACATATAAGTGAAACGGTTGGAGTAGCTCGAGTAGAAGATAAGATTAGAGAGAGTCGCCTTAGATGGTATGATCACATAAAATGGCAGCCTTCTGATGACCCGGTTAAGAAAGTATATGTATTATATTTGACTTATGTTAAGAAAGGTAGAGGTAGACCTAAAAACACTTGGTTAGAAAATATTAGAAATAACATTTCTTTATTAGATTTAGATGAGAATTTGACTCTTAACCTGACACAATGAAGAAAAAGGATTCATGTAGCCTAACCCACATAGTGGGATAAGGGCTTGTTGTTGTTGTTGTTGAATTTACACCCTAGGCAGCACTCAACATGTACAAATTGAAAAGGATGGGCGGCATTCAACATGTATAAATTGAAAATGATGATTCATTATGCCGACACTAAGTGGGATAATGTTAATGATAATGATGAATGTTTAGATAACATCATGGCATCTAACGGGCAAGATAGCACTCCATTGCAATTGCTGAATTGCATAAAATATTATTTTCTAGCACAATAGGAAAGGCTACAATCCAGTTTCTTATTTTACTTTAAAATGATAAGGAAAAGTAGCTGAATTCTAAATGCAAGGCACGTATCTCCAATAAATGGTGACATTAAAATTTAAAATAACAAACAAACTTATTCTTCAAGTTCTAAAATTTCCCATTGCAAAGCCTCAAACACCTCAATTAGTCAAGTCAAAACATAATAAAAGCATAAAAAATATATGGTTTTGTCAGCTTTAACGGCATTTTCAATCACCGAAAAGAATATATTCTATTAATCAAATACTATTCTGTTCCTTCTCATAGAGCCATAAAAAATTTTAAAATATTGTCATCCATACATCATCATCTAATCAAACTGGATGATGATCTCAAAGTAGATCCAATGTCTAGAAAAAACAATTGAGAGCAACCGTACAAACGAACTACTCATTTAACACATCTTTTACAATTTTAGATAAAATTTGCCAAATTAACCTCATTCTAGGTTTAGGTCAAACTATGCCTTTTGACCCGCTTGGGAAACACATTTTCAAACTATTCTATTCTTTTAATTAAACCATAATCGATGAAAAAAAAATTCCCAACAACCAAAGAACCACATATCTGCAAGTAAGCACCGCTTGTTTTGTTTGCTGCAATCTAGTTAATGGTTCTTCTTTTCCATGCCAGTGCAACAAAATAGTAGGTGCTTCATGTCAAATACTTTACCTTGATAGAGATAAGTACCATCATGATAGCTGACTGAAGATTAGCATTCTTCCTCCACTCATAAACCTTTTATGGAAAGTAATAAAAGTGATGAGAATGAGAACTAAAAGAACAATTAGGCGATACAAAAATGTCATAAATGATATGCACAACACACAACTATCTAATTTTTAGTAAGGCATGAAAATATAAACTAAAGGGGTGTAGGACAATGAAGCGAAGAAAACAATTGTGCAGCTTAGGGTACTTTTCCATGTAATCAGTCCATGGATAACGAAGATATTGTATCCTCACATTAATAAGTTGTTGGAAACATTCCGAAGAAGAAAAAAGCCTCAAATTTTCCATGGTTTTGCAAACAAAGTCCGCAACTATTAAATTGTTATTCCATTCATGTATCCATCAAGAAATAAAATTATTAAAAAGTGCACATAGTCACTAAAACTCAACCTAGTAAATCTAGACCATTGATTTGTTCAAATATTGAGATTACTGACCCTATAATAAAAGAAAACAGATTAATTTCATCCATACCAAAATCAACTGCCTCATTTCTTTTAGTAGAATAGTGTGCAAACACTGCTTCCAAAAGAAAAAAAACGTAAACCAAAAGAAATCACCACGCCCTCTCATTCTCCATTCCAAAGCACTGTCCTAAGTGCAAAGTGAATGCTACCTTTTTCATTCCAACTCATCACGCGACTAACAGAAAGGCACATGCACTGGATCTCCACTGTAGAACCGTATTAGGTATAGTAATAACCCTTAACAGCAACAGTAACATTTTATACAACAAATAGCTATTTCCAATAATCAGTAAGCAATAAGCAAATATGTAAATATAAACTCTCATCTGAGTAGGCAATGATCTAAACATTGGCATTGCATCATATAATATGATTCCATAGATTAGTTACATTCCAAATTCACCAAATATAAATGAAGCAAACATGAAAAGCGTTCAACATTTTAAGAATCAAGTTAATCTTAACCAAGAATGAATATTATCCATGATGTTACCACAAAATACATCCATTTAAACACAAATCTCGAGGCAATATTTGAATTGAAAACTTCCGACATCAAATTCAGGACCATATCACTACCCGAGCCTATAGCCCTCCAACCGTCAACTCTCAGCATTCATCAAATTCCTCTAGGCACCGGAACCCCAGCCCACCTTGACTTCTACTAATCTTGAAACCCAGAGCTCCTTCACCCACCCTACCAGCTCACGCATCTGCCGACCTGCTCACTCTCGTTGATACCACTTTTCACCCCCCAACCTACAACCATTTGTTGACTACAGCAACCACAACCACTGCCCCCCTTTTTCCCATAGCCTCCTACTGTCATGAGATCACAACACTCCCCTAACCTATCCACCACAACTCGACCTGCCAACACAACCAGCCAACCCACCTACTTGGCCACACAGCAAACCACCTCTTTCCTCCACTAAGCAAACAACCTCCAAGCTGCCACCCATCTACTTTCTCCCTCTAACAAAGAGCAACTTCACTCTCTTTCTCTACCTAACTTCCTCTCTCTCTCTAACAGAGAGCTCACCACTTCCTACATCTCTCTCTCCTGGCACACTCTCCATAGTTCTTTCTCTTATATATAAGACAAAAATATATTTTTCAAAAAAAGAGAAAAACATTATGTTTTTTTACTCTCACAAACTCATCATGTTGTCGCCACCGTCTCGCACAAGGTATACCTTTGAAATTCCCAAAATTAAGTACTTGTTAGCGTTGTTCCGATGCAACGAGCAAAACACAAATTGCTCAATCGCATTGTTCCAACGCAATAGGAAAACTTGCAAACCTAAGTACCCTTTCATGTAGTTCTAGTATAGCAAGGGAACTTGCTTTTCGCTCATGCAGGTATTGAAGACTCCACGTACTTCTAATAAGTATGTTGGGGTAGACGACCTCCAGCCATAGTGTCACTTGACACCGACTAACCCGCTTTTGTATAAGCATGGTGGCCAGGCTTCGGTACTCCCGAAAATTTCCCCTACGCTAGGAAGAAGCCGAGAGGATGCAAAATTTTATTCTAAATGTCAATTAAACAAGAAACAATTAAAAAGGAATACACTTAACTAAAATGCAATGAAAAAGAAAATTTAAATAAACATCAAGGAAAAAAAAGGAAAACATTAAAAATGGAATATTCATTGCCTCAAATGAACAACAACGAACACAGGCAGGCAACTTATAATAAACATGACAGCTCGCATACAGACTAGAATAGGGGACTTTAATGAGTGCAACAGCTCTCCTATGGGAAAAAATAGGACTTTTGACTTCAACTAAATGCATGCATCCAAAAAATACAAAAAATGAAATTTTGACGATGTGAAAAATATAGAAAGATTCCTACTTGCCTTTACCAATTCCATCAGATCTTCAACACATACATGTCCAAGCAGACAGATGTATTCTAGGCCTCAAAATGAAATGTATGTGTGCCTTGCAATAGCAAATACTCTCGCAAAATAATCAAATTTTGAATATTTTAAATCTTGCACGTGCTAAAATAGAAATTTTCAAACCTAAGTGTGACATTGTCTCGAGAAGCGTGCTACTTAGAGAAAAATGAAACTGTCTTAAGAAGCATGCAAAAACCCAATGAAGCACATCATTTTGAGAAGCGTGCAGTAGCCTCTGGAAGCTAATACCCCTTCGAGAAGTGCATCAAGGCATAAAAAGTGTGTAGCATCACCAAAAAGCATGTTGTCATTTTAAAATGAAGAAATTTAACGTGAAGTAAAAGTGTGCAAACAAAATATGCAAATACACCGAAATATGCACAAGTGCATCGCGTGAGCGCACTGAAAAGCATGCAATATATGGAAAGCATCTGTATGATCCGTGCAAGTGCACCGAAATGCAAGCAAATGTATAGTACAAATACATTGAAAAGCATGCACGTCATTTTAAAAGAAATTTAAATTCTCACATGTGCTCTGACAATGTGCTTATTGCTCAAACACAAAAGATTGAGAAGGCTATGCAAGGTTAAAAGCAAGCTAATTCAAAATCTTATTTTCAAATTAAATACCCGCATATGCTTTGACTATCATATTGAACTCATAAATCTATGGTTCAAAAAAACTGCATAGGTTGAATATAAATTTATTTTTTAAGTCCAATCCTCATCTTAGAAGGATCGAAATTGACAAAACTTGGAATTGATAAACAAGCACATAATTGTAAAATCCACCGAGATATATGATTTTAAGTTCACCTTAGACCTTCGAAACCTCCTTAAAATATATTCATCATAAAAACACAAACTCTCAGTTTCAACATTCATATAACAAATTCACAAAATCAATAATTGAACTTGATACTCTATTAGCAGCTAAACATAGTTGACAATGTTCAAATAATAATTTTTTTTTATTTTTTTTTATATTCAAATAATAAAAGTATGAATTATTTAAATCACCAATTAGGACTATAATAAAATAGGGTTCATCATTCCACCTACCATCCACTTAAAGTAAAAGGGTAGTAAATTTCAAATTTTAACCCTAAACATCTAAATATGTCGCTACTACCTACTATAAGTTTGATCTTAAGTGCCTATATAACAACTAGCATTAATTGAAAGTGCTCTCCCATCATCGGAAGGGGCAACTACCCATAAGGGTTTGAGTCTATGAGGAACTTGAACTCAATTCTTAAAGTTTTTTGCTAAATGAGGGTGAAATCTCTAGGTGGTATCTTATATATAGCCAATCTGCCTTTTCAAAAATTTACCCTAGTACATAGTCCATTAACTCTCTCAAAACAAGTGGAGAGGCCAGGGAAAGCTGCCAAAATTTTCGTAGCAACAAAGAGTACTACAAGTAGCAATGAATTTCCTCGTTCTAACACTCGTCAATTCATAAATCAATTTGAAACTATGGACGTCATAATCAAGCAAGACTAGGCCCCAAGACCAATCCTTGGTAGATCAAATATGCATGATTGAGGAGCAGCAAGCACAAACACTTCAACATTTATAGAAGGCTGCGCAATAGGAAATACCATCAAAACATAATGGAGTTCACCATCCATAGGATCAACAACATAACACAGCTAGATAATTTCATACTAATGTTCCTCATCCATCACAGCCTAATCCAAAACTCATGGTCACTGGTGGTTCCACTCATCCTTCTCTTATCTCACAATCCTCCAATAACCATGGTAGATTTGACTCAACCTACTATTATGGACATTCCTCGGGATCTTATATATGATGAGTTATGACATCTAATTCAAGAAGAATTTCCCATGAAGGAGAGGAAACAACTTACCCTTCACCACAAATTTAAAAAATATTTGCCTTTGACTGCTGGAATCTTCCAACATCCTTTTCAAGCGGGAATAAGATGCCTACAATTGGTCCTTATGATGAGACTTTATATCCTTATAAATATATTAATACCTATAAGACCATCATAAAAGCTTATGATGCAATCCTCTATTAGCTTTTTCTCAAAAATTTTCAAAGACAAACTCGCCTATCTGGCATAACTATTCATATTTTTGTCAATCTAGCCAAACTTTCATTAAACAATTTATAGTTAATCAGACGGAGAGGAACCAACTTACCCTTCACCACAAATTTCAAAAATATTTGCCTTTGAATGATATAATCTTCCAACATCTTATTCAAGCGGGGTTAAGTCACCTACAATTGTCCTTATAATGAAACCTTGTATCCTTATAAGCATATTAACAACTATGGGACCATCATATTTATTCAACAAGCTTATCTTGTAGTCCTCTATTATGTCTTTCAAGAAACATTCAAGGGATAAGCTCGCATATAGTACTACTTATCTACCAGAACAATTCATACTTTACCAATCTAGCCAAACTTTTGTCAAGCAATTTATTGTTAATCAAATGATAATTAAGGACTCCCATTATTCTAGGATTCACCAAAATAAGAGAGACCCTTAAGGAGTATTTTCAAATATTCTCAACTGAAACACATCAAATTCAGGGAGTGAATTCAGAGTTAAAAAGAGGTGTTTTCTTAGAGGTCTCCAACCTGGATCTTTCTATTTCTCATTGATGTCGGAGACAATTCGCTCCTATACTAATTTTATTCATCGAGTAAAGCACAAATCATTGTTGATGAGACAATTAGTATACATCAGAAGCAATTTGAACAATCCTCAAACAAACATAAGAATTTGCTATTTCATACAGAACCACCAAATCTACACAGCCTCCGCATACACTGCATCCATATCATAAGAGATTTCATGAAGTTTTTATGGCCTTCGAATCTCCAAATTACTACATCAGCTTCCAACGAGCGATCTATTTTCTTTTAAAAGTTGTTACAATGATGCAAATTTTATTTTGTCTGCAACACATCTCTAATTATTTCAATGGCATCAAAGCAAATGTTGATGCTTAGCCTAACCAATATTAACAAAGAATGTTAATATCAAATTGAAAGTCAAACTCCGCTTTTTATGGTACCCAAAATGAATATATACATCCCTATTAGATTAAAGTAATAATTGCAAGAAATATTTCAAAAATAAAGAAAATATCAAGTCGAATAATTTTTCAGTATCATTTGGGAGACTTTCCTCAATATTATCTTCGCATCATCACGTCAGGAATATTTTATTGCATAGACCATCATCTCTGCAACAAACTTTGACCATAATTACCTGCAGTTAGGAAGAAGATCAACAACAATATCAAACCTTTATCCCACTATGTAGGATCAACTACATGAATCATTTTTCTCTATTGTGTTAAGTTACGAGTCAAATTCTCATTTAAATCTAATAAATAAAGGTCATTTTTAATGTTTTCTAATTAAGTCTTTTTAGGACTACCTCTACCTTTCTTAGCATAAGCCAAATCAAATAAATCTACTCTCCTACCTAGGTCATCAAAAGGCCACCGTTTATGTGACCAAACCATCTAAGGCGACTCTCTCTAATCTTATCTTCCACAGGAGTTACTCCAACCTTTTCACGTATATGCTCATTTCGTATCCCGTCTCTAAGAGTAAAGCCATCATCCACCTAAGCATCCTCATCTCTGCAACACTTGACAAAATATTATGTTCCTCTTTAATGGCCAACATTCCACACCATAAAGCATTGCAAGTCTCACCACCATCTTATAGAATTTTCCTTCAAGTTAGAGGGGGACTTTGTATCGCACAACAAGGTCAATGCATTCCTCCACTTTAAGCATCCAATTTGAATTCTACTAATAATGTTATCATCTATTTCACCATCACTCTGAAAAATAGGCCCAATATATCTAAAATGTGTACTCTTATTAATGACTTAATCGACAAAAGTCACAATCCCCCCAACTAGATCAATTAATACAAAAATTACACTTCATATATTTGGTTTTAGATCTACTCAAACAAAAACCTTTAGACGCTAAGGTTGACCTACATAATTAGTATTTACCTTCAACACCCTCTATAGTCTTATCAACAAGAAGAATATCATTAGAAAAAAGAATGCACCAAGGTACAACCTCCTGCAAATGTCTAGTGAGAACATCCATGACTAAAGCAAAAAAGATATGGGCTTAAGGCTGATCCTTGATAGAATCCAACTCAAATAGAAAAATACTTGATCAAACCACCTTTAGTTCAAACACAAGTAATAGCCCCTACATACATATCCTTAATGACTTAATATAAGCATTATTAACCCTTTTCTTTTCTATAATTCTACAAATCACTTATCTTGAAACTTTATCATATGATTTCTCTAGATCAATAAATATCATATGTAGATCCTCCTTATTCTATCTAAACTTCTAAATCAAACATCTCAATAAATGCATAGCTTCCATAGTAGACCTACCCGGCATGAATCCAAATTGATTTTGAGAAACATTAGTATGATGACGTAACCTATGCACCATAACTCTCTCCCATAGTTTTAAAGTACGACACATTAACTTAATTCCTCTAGTTAGGAAGAAGATCAAAGCTTCAAAATAGGACAAAAAATAATCTTATTTTGGATCTCAACCCATCCAAATGGCAAAAGTCAACCACATTCAAGAGGAGGATTATAAATCCACCAGAGGAATGGCAAATCTTGGGAGATGCTCACAACTTTTATAAAATAAAGTTCGGTACTCCAATTAAGGAAAACACTAAAACCTGTCAAGGGAGAATACATCGCCAATACAAGATAGCATTGAACCGCTTTTAGGAGATAACTGGAGCTGATGAAAAAGGAAATGAGAGATGTGAATTACCCACAACTCAGCTTATTAAAAATAGCTCCATACTCTTAGTAAAGTCACATTGAAGCCTATAATGAGGAATGCAATCCATCTACACAGGATGGTTTTTAACCTCTTTTACGAGAATAAACTGAAACCTACTAAGGAGAGTTGTGAGGTATGAGATTTCCCCTCACCCTTATGAGGTATTTATACTTTAAAAAGAGGAGTTGCAAAAAAAAATTGCAAACCTTTTTCAAGGATTTTGAAAATTAACTTTTTTTTGCAATTTTCAATTACTAAATATAAATATTTATTATAAAAAATGATGTTCTATTTTTAAAAAAAGGGTAATTACAGTACAACGTGAATGTGTGACTACTCACCCAAGAAAGCTAGTGCATGCTCTCCCACCTATACACACGTGTGCGCTCACACCAACATGCACGTACACGCGCACCTGCATGCAATTGTAAGTGCGCAAACACATGCACAAACACCACTCACAGCAACATTGAATGTTGTTGGATGACTAGCCAATACAACCCGCTTCGAGTTCAATGCTAGACTCGAACATGCCTATTCCATTATTTTTTTTTATTTTTTAATAAATTTTAACACTTTTAGAGCCTAATAAAGCCTCTATGATCAATTTCAAGAAAAAATTAGAGAATTTAGAGTAAAATTATTCAACAATTAACACATTGATTTCAAGGAATGCTGAAATTACATATTCAAGGAATTTATTTGATTCATAGCCCCGAGGTGAGGTCCGCGTTGATGTCGATAAACTGGTGCTTCATAATTTGAGATGCAAATTTTTTTGAAGATTGAATGTTTTTTTTTTTAATATGATATAGACTGACATCCAAAATAGGAGACAAATGAAATCACCAAAAATTCTTCAAATTAAGAATGAATCTCGATGCAATATTTGAATTGGAAACTTCCAAAACTAAATTTAACATCATCCAAACTCCAATTTTAACAAACTTATAGTTGAACTGAATGGCTTGACAAGGCAAACGGAACGACACTAAAAGGCATCCGATTTAAGTCCAAATGAACCCAATTACTATGTTGCATCGATATGGGCGACACGGATACGACACGATACGGATAAGGGACACATCAATTAGTAAAAATACACAATGATGATATTGATACGAGTATGGGTACAGTGTAGACACAGCAATATAATTTATAAATCATGTATTAAAATTAAGAAAGCAATCAAAACAGAATATTTAAAATGACCAAAAAAAATATTAAAGGAATAACATAATTAGTCATGTAGCTTATAATATCAAAATAAAAATAAGCATGAAATGTCTAGTACAACATCAAAAACATAAACATAAACTACTAGTACATAAAGTTTCAACTATTCAATAGAAGGAATGATAAGATTAACTTCTTCAAGGATTTGTCTTTGAACTTCAATATCATCTTCAATAAATATCATTGATTCCAATTCGGACTCATCAAGTGAAAGATTAGCAATCACCAATATTCTCATATCATCAAGGGACTAAAATCTATCTCTAACAAATCCCACATCTTGTTATCTTCTTCCAAATGAATTGGAGACTTTCTTGATAGAAGCTGAAGTTTGTATACACATAAACTAAATCTTCAGCCTGTCGTGGAGCAATTTTGTTCCTCAGCATTGATTGGATGAAAGAATATGTGCTCCAATTTCTCTCACAACAAGAGAGGGATGAAACCTGACTAAGAAGTTTTATGGCAATTGTTTGAAGTAAAGGCGTTGAAGCTCCATGAATCAACCACATCTTTGGATCAATTCTCCATCTATCACGCAAAGACTCTTGGTCAACAAAGTCTTCTAAATAACCAAAAAAATTTAGCAAACTCTATATTAATCATTCTTCTCTCCTCATTTGGAAAATAGCGCTTCAAGCATATCTTCCTCATATTTGAAATTTCTAAATCTTTCTGTGGAGAAACTCATTTAAGGTCCTCTTTAAGCTATTCTTTACTTGAATATCTTCAAATAATAGTAAAATAAATAAATTTAGATAATTATTATTCAACAAATTGAGAAATTAATTATGAAAATATTCAAATTTACCTTAGATTTAGTGAGTGAGACAAGCAATATAGAGGTGTATTACTTTTACTTCACCTATCTTCCAGAATATTTAAGATAACACCCCAGAAATTTGAGTCTTCATCATGTGACTTTCTCTTATGTCTATATATTATTGCTTTCACCTTGGCTAACATAAAATCTCGCATCTCATAAATGAGATGTAAAAATGACTTATCTGTACCTATCACTCTTAACATCTGATAAATTGGATCGGTAAAATTTAAAATATATTTAATGTCATCCCACCATAAATCATCTAAAATCTTCTCTTTTACATACCTTGTCTTTCCAATATCATCTTCTTGATAACAAGATCATTTCTCACTAGTCGCCATAGACTAGAGGGCACTTTTTATTTTTTCATGAGAGCCTATGTTCGATGATTTCTCTAATTTGAGAATACTTGTAGTAAATAAAACTCATTTTACCTCAGTTATAATCATATTGAGAAGAATCAAATGATTCATAATAAAAATTTTAATCAAAATTGTATCTCCTACAATTATTGCGATCCAATCTAATGATATTCACTGTAAGTGATTTCATTTGTCTCAGTATTCATTGTTGCACAAATATTCTTCAAAGCAAGAATGGTGCCCAAAATAAATGAGGATATACTTGCTCCACAAATGGGCCTGGTGCTCTACAAACTAGTGCATTATCAGTAATGACCTGGATGATATTTGAAGGACCGACCACCATGATTACTTCTTTGATCAAATTAGATATGAAAACTTATTATTATATTGTCCTTCACAGTTTACAGCTTTAATGAATATAGGATAGTTCTCTGTTATAGCTATGAAGTTTATAAGTGATCATTTGTGTGGATTTGTCCATACATCACAAACCAAACTGACTAATTTTTTCTTCCAAACTCCTTTAGTTGGCTTAAACAACTTCTCAATATTTTATTCTCTTTGAAATAATTTTATTCTAATGATATTGTATCCTGGTGAAACGTAACCTGTGAAGTTGTTATTGCAATCAAAAGTAAATGCATTCTTGTAATGTGAATTCCTTGTCAGGTTGAAAGGAAGGCTTTCCAGCTAAATAAAGCATTCTTACCATTTTCCCATCTAATTGCTCTCTCATTTGCAAATCAAATGATTTCTCCAAAGTCCTCTTCTACTCCTTTACTCAGCATCACTAACTTTTTTTTTGTAATTCAACCAATTATTATAAACTTATTTTTGGGCAAATTTTGATCACATGGCCAACAATCTTCAACAAATGTGTTTTAACTCTACAATATGATCATTTATATGTGCCATTATACTAATTGCATTTGAATGAAACATTGCCACCACCTTCAAACGTTTTTCTTAACTTTGTCACATGATTCCACAAGTGATTTCTATCTTCCATGTTGGGCTCTGATGAACCATCATCAGTGCCACAAGAGCTTGTATCCTAAGAAAGAATCGAAGGATCGACACAAATTGAAAGTTCAAAAGTTAGAATAACATAAGCAAATATTATGAATCAAAAAAAGAACTCATTGGCAATCAAGCTTTGAGCTTAAACAAGAACGGGTTGTTTTCCCTAATCCATTACTACTAAGTAATTACTAGTTTTCCCTCACCCACTAAACAAGAACTAGTTGTTTTCCCTCTCTAAGTTATGGTTTGTAATCACTTTATTTTAAAACCCAGCTCAAGATTATTTCATTGGCTTTTATGAGAAAATATAAAATAGGAAACTTTATAGCATGTGATATATTCTATCATTAAGATCCAAAAAATAAATCATATGAACTGGTAGATAGTAATCCATGATCATTTGATCATCTTTCAGAACTTGTTTTGCGCACCATAGCCACTTTATTTTGTGCATATTAATAAGACAGAAAATTCATGATGTGTCATTCAAAAATCAGTATATCTTTGAAGGCAAACTATACTGAGTTCACTTTCAATTATAACTTTCTTTCAATAAAAACAAACAATAATATTATTCAACCCAATTCATACTCAAATGATTATAAATATAGGAAATTTTCAACAGGAACCTTTTTGCAAATAAAACTAAAGATCAAACGAATATATTTTCATAATATCAATTCTTTTTGGCATTTCACTCTTTAACCAAAATCAAGATCACTAAATTAGCCAATTAACAAATTATGTTGCCAAATTAAACCTAAAAAACAGCAGAATAACTTATGAGTCTATCTTACTTCCCGTAACCCTTCGAAAAGAAAGATAATTGAACCGTAATCAGCCTCCTCTTATTCGACAACTACATGAAAAATAAACCCTCAAAATGCATGAATGTTGACCCCTACATATCAAACAACATCAAAAAGAGGCAAAATAGGCTCTCCGAACAACATTTGTGTCGATGCAATGCATTACTTGAAAGGTCAGATGACCTTTGATTACCAAACGAACTGCGCCATTGCAATCAGAATGTCGAATTCGCCTAAGAGGAGACCCCTTGCAGTTAAATCAAATGAGATCCGCCAAAAGGGACGACCGACACCCGAATTAACGCACGACGACGCTCAAATAATGTTTGATCGCAGAACGGACTTCGTCGTTGCATCTGGAACATCATTAATACCCTAAATACATTATTAATTTGCCCAAAAAAATTATGCTGCAAAATTGACATGCAAAACAAGACAAACTGCATAAATATTGAGAAATTGCATACAAAACGAGGTTATTTTGAGTAAATGATGAGTAGTTACCATTTTTAATTAATGGTAATATCGAAAAATAGTAAATTATTAACAATATCACTGTTGATTAAAAAAAGTGTTAAAGTCAAACGGGAGATCAAATCGGAATTTAATGCGAGCTAATGCTACCTCGTATCAATGCGACGTTTTCCTGCCTATTCGTCAATCCGTCAATCTGATATTTGCTTACAGCTGGACCTCCTCGTTAAAACAAAAACAAATAAAAAAAAAGATAACTGTTCACCAGTTCTCTTTAACTCCTCAGACATTTGCAACCATCCATCCAAGCCACCTCCACGTAGAAATCACAAGGCAAAGCCATAGAAAACCCCGCCTCTGCCTCACGACCACACCAAACCGCCAATCTTCCAACCTCAGTTACTTCATCTCAGTTTTCCTCCAACCTTTCCACGTTAAACCACGCCGACCTCCTCCAGTTCCTTCAGCCACAGCGTCCCAGAAATCCTTCTACCCTCAGCCAGTTCTTTCATTCTTTCCCGGCCACCGTCCACAGTGATCAGAAGGCTGAAGTTTTTTTCCAGTTGTTTCACGTGTAGAGCCTCAGTCACAGCACCCTTTTTCTTTTCATTTATTTACTCTTAGCCATACTCCTTTCTACATTACAACAACAACAACAAACTTTCCCATTCTTTTCACGTGAAATCCTCCTCTCAGCAGCAGGAATACATACCGCTCCAGCAGCCTACCTCCTCAAATCCCAACGGGTGTCAATTATTGACCCGACCCGATAACCCGACCCGAAAATCTGGGTTCGGGTCTACCCGTTTAACAAACGGGTCGGGTCCGGGTCTTAACTTTTGACCCGTTTAAAAACAGGTCGGGTCCGGGTCAACCCGGTAACCCGAAATTGACCCGGAATTGACCTGTTAACCCGCTCATTTTTAATTTTTCCCGCTTCGGATTGGGCTAGTCGGATGTCAGTCACGTCACCTATCCCAGTCGGTCACGTCGTCAGTCGTCTAGCACTCTAGCCGCGTCAACACCTCTAGGTCCTCGACTCCTCGTCTCCTCGCCGCACCGCCTCAGGCGTCAAGCCCTCAGGCCTCAGCTGCGTCCGCCGGTCCAACGTGCAAGCCGTGCTGGCGTGCAACATCTCGTCACGCGGTCACGGACTGACGCCTAAAGGAGACAGACTCGACTCACCGCATTGACCGACGAACGCCGCGCTGGCAGTTCCCGCACCGACCGACGAACGCCGACCTCCGTGCAGCCAGCGTCTCCGACACCGCCTCACAGTCGTCGTCTCGCCCCATTTTTGAATCAAACGGGTCCGCGGGTCGAGTCGGGTTCGGGTTTAATTTTTTGACCCACTTAACTAAAAGGGTCGGATTCGGGTTGACCCGTTTATATCCGGGTCAAGTCGGGTTCGACCCGAACCCGACCCGTCGACCCGAATTGACACCCCTACTCCCGACTGCAGCCCCTGCACTACCACCATTTCCAGCTATTCGAAGGCTAAACCCATTTTCAATTTCTTGAATCACATTTTGTACAGAGTCCTTTTGATGGTGGTACTCCATATTTTGCTATCGTAGCCCCACGGGTTTCACACCCTAGGGATGTGAGGGAGATTCCAATTGAGTTCAAGGATAAGGAGCAGCATGATGGTGTGGAGAATGCCAAGGCTCAGGATGTGCATGCTTTCCTGCATTCAGCACCTGGTGACGTTTGATATTGGAGTGAAGGAGTAGAGTGAGTTTTATAGGAAGTTGGTGGTGAGCATTTCGTGGAGAAAGCAAATGCCGAAGCTCACTATGGCACTGGAGCTAGAGGATAAGATGAGCGATATTGATGAGGACATCAACAGAAGATTTTGACACGTCTACCATCGGAGTAATCGTAGATCGATGACTACAATTCAGAGTCTCTATTTATGATGCATTTTTGTGTTTCTTTTATTTTTTTTATTTCATCTTTACCATAGTACCTCTGTGTGGGATTTCTTTTATGTTGTAGCCCCGAGGGCATTTGAGTCTTTTATTTTTCTCTAATTATGAGACCTATATATAGAGGTCTTCACTATTGTATGGGGAGAATGATTGATTAATAAAATTTCAGATTTGATTCATTGTTTTTGTGTGCTCTTGAGAGAAGAGAGAACCCTAGGAGAGGGTCAAGCATCACTCGTCAGCCACCAGTAGAGGCCAGACTCGCGGTTCGTATCCGTTGTTACTTTCTTCCCCTTCCTCTTTCCCCACCCCTAAACCCCCTTCCCTTTCCCTCCCAACCTGACGACCACCATACTTTCAAACCCCCAAACCGCCGATTAAAGCCCCTCCACCACCTCCACCACCGGCCTTTCCTTTTCCCGCCCCCATATCCGACGGCCACCTCCCCTAGCCGCTGGCCCCCCACCATAGCCAAGCCTAGTCGCACCTCCCTTGCCATATTTCACTCTCTAATTAATTCTCCTCCCACTAATTAACCCCTCAATCTCCCACATTAACACCCCGCCCCCCTCCTCTCTTACCTAATTAATTCTCCCATTAAAGGGAAATTCGAATTTCAAATATTCCCTCCCTTCTCAATTACAAAATCTGAAATAAAATTCAGATTTTGATTAATTGCCTTTTCCTCCAAAAACAAAAAGCTGGAATTTTGAGAGACCTCTTCCTAATCTTGGCCGAAACCCACCAACCCTCTTCGCCAATACCTCCCTACTCCCTTGCTACACACACAATCCAAGGAGGAAGATAGGCTACTATTGGGTCCCCTCTCCTCCATGGATGGCGGATCCCAAGCTTGACCATGGATTTGTCTACAACCATCAAGGCTTGGTGGATATTCTACAATTTCCTTTTTTCGACCTAAATTTGGAAATTGACGACACCAACGACAAATACGTCAACCGTATCCTCTTCACCTTGACGTCTGCTATTGAAGAACACCAGCCCTCTGAACATTGGCGAATCATCGACTATCCACCTGCTTCTTCCCCTCCGGCTAATTTTCCATAAATCCATACCGTAGGTGCCCTCTTTCTTTGAGTGGCATTCCTAGAATTGCTGAAATTATTCCTCCGCCAACCCCACTATCAAGAGTGAAGGAGAGGGAAACTCGAAGGTGAATTTTCTATTTGTTACACGGTGGATTTTGTTGTTTTGCATCTTATGTTATTATGAATTTTTGTTCTTATTTTAAATTGTTATGTTAATCGTTAGTGTAACTGAATACCAAAGCATAACTGCAACTAAGAAATCCTAAATTCTTATCTTGGTGAAACATTGAGTTTACAATTATCAAAGCTTCACAATTTGTTATTAACTCCTAAGCAATTCCTGCGTCCATATATGTTTCACATCATATACTGTTGAAGAGCTGATTCTAAAGGGATGACAGCTAGATGCAATAAATTTTGTCTATGAATCTGGACTTCAGGACAAGTATTCTCCTGTTTTTCTATTGAAATCCTTCCTGAAGGCTGCCAAGAAGGCTTCTTGATGTAGACAAACAAGAGAAAAACTGACACAATGAGTAGAACTTAAAACAAACTTTATTAAATAAACGCAAACGACCCAAAACTTGACAAACACAACAAAGATGCTAGGAGATTTTATTAAAGAAATAAAGAAATTTAAAAAGACGCTATCCTCAGACAACCGTCAGAGCGGGTTCCTCACATGCATCGAATTTGTAGGTTAAATAAGTAAATTGCATAGAACCAGCAAACCGATGGTCCAATTTCTTCAATAGATGCTTCAAGTCAACTCTGATACGACACCCTAAAGTTGCTTCACTGTTGAGAAGAAGGATACAGATGGAGTGGCACTTGCGGAGAGACGAAGAGATTAGAAGCCCGAGAAGAAAGGGTGGAAAGAGCCCGCAGGATTTCCGGAGGGGATGAGAAAAGAAGGGTGGAAAGAGCCCGCAGGATTTCCGAATAAACCCGCAGGATTTCCGAATAAACCATTTTTGAATCAACGGTTGATAAGGAAGCTCCTCCATTGGGCTGTTTGTTCATTGTTTATCCTTCTTCAACAACACAGTAGCATTTCTTAAGTTCTTAAAAATATTGAAGATGTAATTAGATGGTCAGAATCAATCTAGCTAGCTTGGAAACCAAGGAATCCACACGGATCTTGATAAGGAGGGGGCATTTGGAAGTAAAAAGCTTCTAATAGGCTCTCTATTTTCTTCTTGTGTTATTCCTTTTTAGTTTCTACTTTCTACCATAGTGTCTTGGTGATCTTCCTCTTTGTAATGGTCTCTTGCAGGAACCGGTAGCTGTAGGAGTTTTCTTTACAGCCACTGGAGTTATCTTAAAGCTGTAAATGTCAACCATAACAACAGCAACCTTTCACCTGAGATTACATTTGTAGGTAGCCGGAGTGCAAGTTTGTAAACATAGACTGTAAATTGTCTATTAAACGGAAGGTTTTAGGGATTAAAACAGGTTTCCAGACTCGGTAAGTGTAGGAGGGTGATGAGTTTTAAATGGAAACAAAGTTTGTATTGTGTTTTCTCCATTACAAGTTTTGTTTGTCATCATTCCATGAATACCTTTGTTGTAGCTGCAGTTAGAAGAGTCTAGATTAGCTGTTTCCTTTTAAGATTCTTATTTCTAAATTTCTATCAAATTAATATTCAGTGTAACCACTCACCATGGCTAATAGTTCTTCATTTTACATTCCAAACCATTCCCATCTCATCTCCACAGCCTGACTGACATAAAAAAGAAAATCACATTCCTATTTCAACCATATCAAAAAGGAACGAAGGACGGAATAATTTTTAACCAGCAGTTAGTTTTTATTTCCCTTTGAGGAAGTTTATTGGGCCCTCAGACATGTCTAAAGAACCGGTTTCTTATTGAACAGACTGAAAGCACATTACTCTCTCTTTTCGGACCATAATTATGAAGTGCGACAAAATCTTCATATTGCCTACAGTGCTATAAATTTAAACTGAAAATCAGCAAAAAAAAATAATAAGCATTGTTAATTAAATTTCATCTCTAATAAACTGTGACCTTCTAATCCAAGATATTCAAGTGATTAACATCCAAAAAACATGGGAATTTGGTGCACGCGCTTTAGGCTTCATATGAGACAACTTTCTTATTGTTTTCTAAAGCAGTTTTCTAGTTCAAAATTTTCAAATTCAAGAAATTTATTGATGTGATCAAAAAATTGGGAGTGCAATCAAAAATTTGGGAGAGGGACCCAATTTTTTGATCACAAAAACAAACTCTTTCTAGGATCTAGAAAATATCAAGAACTCATAAAAACTAGACAAATTAGACAAAACAAACTTTTTATATCATATAAAGACTTACAAACTTTTGACTCTTACAAACGACTCAAACAAAGGCACCTAAAGTTGCTTTCATCCATTAGAAGAAGGGTACAGGTGGGGTGTAAACTTGCGGATAGAAGAAATAGATTAGAAGCCGAGACGAAGGTTGGAAAGAGCCCGCAGGATTTCCAGAGGGGATGAGAAAGAAGCTTAGAAAGAGCCCGCAGGATTTCCAAAGCAAAAACCACTCAGGTTTTGTCCCAAAAATTACATTATCACACTTATTTTTATAACCCAACACATCTATTATATATAGGCATAAGAGGGGAACCAAACAGCCTAAGAATCCCCATAAATGGAATGATAAAAGCCACTAATTTTCCTGCACAGGAATCCCAAACAGCTGGGCAAAAAGTCACGGTTTCCAGCACAGGGAAACCAACAGCACCAAGGTAATTAAAGGCCACAGCATCAGCACAGAGAAACGCCAAACGTCATAGCAGTTCTCAAGGGAAAGCCACGGTTCCAGCACAGAAAATTCCACACGGTTTCAGCAATTCCAAAGGAGGGGCTTCGGTTCCAACAGCCACCATAAAGTCACGGCAACAAAGAAACCAGCAGATAACCGCACCAGCCCAAGAGTCATCAAGGAGATGAAAGGGTAAGGAAATGAGAAGAAAAAATGGGGAAAGAAGAAAAATCATTTTAAGAAATAATGAGCTAATTTTTAGTTCAATAAATGAACTAAAAATCAACTCATAATGAGCTAATTTTTTACTAGACATTAATGAGCTAGAGGAGTCAAAAATCAAATATTAGGATTTGATTTGACCCCCCCCCCCCCCCCCCTTGCCTATATCATTTATGTGCTAGAAAGCTGCTTTAGAAAATAATAAAAAAAATTTCTCAAAGTGAACCAGCATAAGAAGAGTTGAATCAGTAAAGTCAGTATAAAAGGATAAGGTAGACAAGAAAAACAAAATAATCTAATACGTAAGAATTTGTAAAGAGTTAATCAAATATCCTAAATGAGAAAAGGACCAAAATGGTCCCTCTACTCTCTGTGAGGAACCAAAATGATCCTCAACTGATGTAAAACTACTACGAGTTACGTTCAAAATTAAAAAGAGAATCGTGAAAGTTTGCTTTTATAATTTTATGGGATCATGCAAGATTGAGTTAAGATGTCGAAACGTTAACTTTGCTTAGGCGAAAGAGTTGCAAACAAGATTAATCAAAACGATTCTTTCAAAGTTCTAGGCGAATTAGTATGCAAAGTACAACAACAAAACCCAACGTTTAGCAATGAGAAGTTCACCTTGGGGCCGTATCACTCAAGAGGTAGTGGACTTTTGGCGGAGATAGAAGATCCAAGAGATGAAAGAAGTTACCACTAGGGAGAGGGCGCCAAAGAACTTCGTCGAAGGAAAAGTTGCCGGTTGGGATGGAAGTCGTAGACGACCGTTGAGGCTCCAAGTGTGCTTTGAAAGTTTTCGGTCGTAGATGCTTGCAAGGATTGGCACGACTCTATCCACGTATTCCTCCACGGTAGTTTCGTCTTCAAACCCTACGTCGAAGCAAGGTGACCGTAGGATGTCGACGCTTCCGTCGGCTTGGAAAACTATACCCCACTCAAGCTCCGGATCCGCCATACATGCTTGGTGTAGGAGGATCTTTCTCGGGAAGAGAGGGAAAACCGGTGTGGAGAAGGAGAGCACTTGTTCTCGGTAAGGTGGGGGAGAGGAGAGAAAACCGGCGGGACTCTCAAGGAGAGAGGGTGGAAGTCGGCGGGTGCAAGAGGAAGAGGGCTAGGGTTAGGGCCAAGTAACTTGGATGTTTGTAACAAGAGATTTACTAAAATCTGAAATTAATTTCAGGTTTTAGTAAATTTGGAGGGAAATATTTGAATTGAATTTCAAATTTTGAAAGTATTTAAGGGGCTTAATGAGAATCATAATGAAGCCCATCAAGAGGGGGGGCCGGCGGCTTGCAAGGAGGGAGGGAGGATTTAAAAAAAAAACTGAAATTGATTTCAGTTTTTAAACTAAGGAGAGAGGGAAAATTGTTTGGAGTTTAATTCCCAAATCAAGAGAAATTAAGGCCTTAATGGAGCATTAATGGGCTCCACCCATACATGTGGCCGGCGGCACCTAGAGGGGGAAATTGGGTGTGGGAGCAATTGGATGGTTTCCAAATTGGGTGCATGATGTTTAAGAAGGGTTAACACAAAATCCGTTTGAATTCGAATTTTGTCATGAAAGTGGAGTTAAAACTTTCCTAATTTGGAAATTCCAAAATTGGAAAGTTTTTGAAATTCAAATTTTGAAAATTTCAAAATTGGGGAGTCGTGGGGAATGGGAGATGAGGCCAAGGTTGAGATTTACCGACGGATGGTGGAAAGTGGGGTGGCCGGCGACAAAAGAGGGCCTAGGGCCGGCGGGTTGGGAGAAGGGAAGGGATCGGATGATGGGGATAGACCACGAGTCACGGACTCCTTCAATGACTGGTGGGTATTGCTTTTCGCCCACACCTTGGGCTCTCGTTCTCCTCTCTAACTTCAAGCTCTCATGCAAGACAAGAAGAAGAAGAAGCAAAGAGACAAAACTAGATTTCATTCAAATATTCATTAAAACCTCAAAATTACAATATGAAGGCTATATATAGCCTCTAACAAAGACATAAAATAAAAGGACTCAAATGCCCTCAAGGGCTACAAGACAGATAACTCCCCACAGGGGTAAAATGGGAAAAACAGAAAATAACTAAGACAATAATCATAACATCTATATCAAAAGTAGAGACGCTGAATCGTGGCCGTCGATCTGCGGTTTCGCCGGCGATAAACATGTCTGTAGCGTCTGTCGATGTCCTCATCATTCTCCCCAGGTGGGAGAAAACTCGACCCTGTCGAGTGAGTGTCTCTAGAGCTCTCGTACCACTCTAGAAGGTCTGGGTCTAGGCTCTGCAGCTCCTCGCGGTCAACCCACGTATCCTCCGTCGCCGGGGTCCCTTTCCAGTGGACTAAGTATCTTCGATATCCGCCTCCTTTCGTAGTAATGATCTCATCATCTAATATGGATTCAACTATCTCCGCATTGGGTAAGGGGGGTAATTTTGGGAGTGGAGGAGGGTTGGGGATCTCACCAGGTATGGTCACACAAGGCTCATTTGAAAGTGGATTGCATGGGTTAAATTCTGGTCCCTCGAAGGTTACTAAATCTTTTATGTTAAATGTGGGGTTAATGTTGAAACCTTCGGGAAGGTCTAGTACGTAAGCATTGTCATTCACCTTTGAAATTATCTTGAACGGTCCGGCGCTTCTCGCATGCAGCTTCTTTGCGGATCCAGGAGAAAAACGCTCCGGACGGATCCGAACCATCACAAAGTCTCCAATTTCAAATACCTTAGCTCTTCTTTTATGATCAGCCATAAGTTTATAAGTTGCATTACTTTGTTCAATTTTCTTTTTAATTTCTTTATGTAACTCCTGTAGATGCGATGCATATGATGATGCTGACTCAGATGTTCTAACTCTAGTGCTCATGGGGATCAGGTCAATAGGTTGGTTGGGAAGGTATCCGTACACTATTTCAGCAGGGCTAAGACCAGTAGTTCGATTCACAGAGTTATTGTAGGCAAATTCAGCTATGGGCAATTTAGAATCCCAGTCCTTAATGTTTTCTCCAACCAATGTCCTTAACAGATTGCCTAGGCTCCTATTCACTACTTCCGTTTGACCGTCTGTTTGGGGGTGAAAGGCGGTAGAGAATTGTAGTTTGGTCCCCATTTTATGCCATAAGGTCTTCCAAAAATAACTAGTAAACTTCACATCTCGGTCCGAAACTATGGTTTTAGGCAGCCCGTGAATTCTCACAATTTCGTCAAAGTACAGTTTGGCTACTCTAGAGGCGTCGAAAGTCTTGGAGCAAGGAAGAAAATGGGCCATCTTAGAAAACCTATCGACAACTACACAGACTGAGTCATGTTTCCTAACGGTCTTGGGTAGCCCTAGAACAAAGTCCATGCTGACGTCCTGCCAAGGTTGGTTAGGCACGGGGAGGGGTGTGTAAAGGCCGGTGTTTTGTTTCCGTTGTTTGGCCAGCTGACAGGTGTGACACCGCCTTACTAATCTGCTAACGTCCTTCTTAAGACTTGGCCAGTAAAAACGATTCTCTACAGCTGCAATTGTCTTGGCCTGACCAAAGTGACCCGCTAAACCTCCAGCATGCAATTCCCACACAAGAAATTCTCGCAGTGAAGTTGTGGGAATGCAAAGTTTTTGAGCCTTAAACAGGTACCCATCTTCCAGTATAAAATCTCCTATGATACGCTCGTCTCCAGTTGTTAGTTTGGAATAGGTTTCTCCAAAATCGGGGCAGTCCGAATAGTTTTCTCTAATTTGCTCAAAACCAATCATGTCAGTCTTCATCTCACGCGTAACCATCATCCTACGACTTAGTGCATCCGCAGCCTTGTTTTCAGAACCAGCTTTGTGCCTAATGGTGTAAGTGTATTCTTGAAGGAATTCAACCCATCTTCCGTGTCGGGCATTCAGTTTCTTCTGGGAATTGATATATCGTAAAGCTTCGTGGTCAGAGAAGATAACGAATTCTTGGGGAAGCAGGTAATGTCTCCAATACCTGAGGGATTGAATTATGGGTAGAATTCCTTATCGTAGGTGGAGTATCGTTGCCTGATATCATTTAGTTTCTCACTGAAGTAGGCAACCGGGTGTCCTTCTTGGGCTAACACTCCTCCTATTCCTATACCAGATGCGTCGCAGGTCACTTCAAAAACTTTCGAAAAGTCGGGTAGACGCATGACTGGTGCTTCAACCATTTTTCTTTTTATTTCCTCAAAAGCCTTGGTGGCAGATGTCGTCCAGACAAAATCTCCTTTCTTTAAACAATCAGTTATGGGACCCACGATGGTGCTAAAGTTTCTGATAAATCTCCTATAAAACGTGGTCAGTCCGTGAAAACTCCTGACATCTCTAATATTCTTTGGTATAGGCCACTCGTTGATTGCTCGCACCTTTTCGGGGTCGGCAGAAATGCCGTGGGAAGAAATTATAAACCCAAGAAAAGTTACTTGATTCGTGAGGAAAGTGCATTTCTTAGGGTTGGCATACATTTGTTCTTTCTTCAAAATCTCGCAGACTTGTTTTAGGTGATGCAAATGTTGCTCCACCGAACGACTATAGATCAGAATGTCATCAAAGTAAACTACAACAAATTTTCCAAGTAACGGCTTAAGGATTTGAGTCATTACTCTCATGAAAGTGCTGGGCGCGTTACTCAATCCAAAAGGCATTACAGTCCATTCGTACAACCCATCTTTAGTTTTGAAAGCTGTTTTCCACTCATCCCCCGGACGGATCCTAATTTGGTGATAGCCACTCTTAAGATCGATCTTAGAGAAGAGTGTGGCTCCGGTCATCATGTCCAACATGTCATCTAACCGAGGGATTGGGAAACGGTACTTGACGGTAATTTTGTTGATAGCACGGCTATCAACGCACATTCTCCACGTCCCATCCTTCTTAGGGGTAAGAAGGGCAGGCACCGCACACGGACTAAGGCTCTCCTTAATGAACCCTCGCTGTAACAATTCATCCACTTGTCTTTTGAGCTCCTCGTGTTCAGTGGGGTTCATCCGGTAATGGGGTAGGTTTGGTAGGGACGCTCCGGGCACTAGGTCTATAGCATGTTGAATGTCCCTTAGAGGTGGCAGTTGGTTGGGTAAGTCGTCGGGAAAGACATCAGAAAAAGTTTCTAACAGGGGTTTAACCTCTTCGGGAATCGGTTCGTCTTGGTCTACACTTATTTCTCGGCCGACTAGCGCGTAAAGAGGGGCTCCCGACTCCAATTCCACATTTAGGTCCTTAGCAGTTATCAAGTTTACACCCGTGTTGGGTTTCAGGGAGTTGGGCTTAATTTCTTCTTTAGTAGACTTAGGTTGAGTGGGTAACAGTTTAATCTTCTTGCCCTCGTGTTCAAACACGCAGGTGTTTGATCGTCCATAAATATGTACATCGTTGTCGAACAGCCAAGGGCGGCCAAGGATGATTTGACCCACATCCATCGTCAAAACATCACACCAGATTTTCTCCTTGTATCCCACGAACTCAATAGGAACCAGACTCCTATCTTTAACTTCCAAGGTAGTCGAGTTTATCCAAGCAACTTTGTAGGGGTTCGGGTGTGGGGTGGTTCTCAATTGCAGTTTTGAAATCATTGCTGAAGATACAGCGTTAATGCAACTTCCACTGTCTATTATGACCTTGCAGTTTTTGTCTCCAATCTTAGTGAAAGTGTAGAAGATCGAGGTTCTTCGCCAGTCGTCGCTAGGTTTAGGTTGGGAAAAGGCACACCTAACAACCTGTAGGTCTAAGTAGTTCATCTTTTGAAGGCAGTGAACAACTGCGGTATCTTCTTCGTCGAAAAATTCTTCATCGTCGTCCATATGGTGGACTAAGTCAGTTTCAGGTTCACCTTCTTCCTCCGTCACTTCCTCAATTATGGTGACCTTAAACGGGCTGGAGCACTGAGAAGCAATGTGTCCGTACCCGTGGCATCTAAAGCACTTAGTGTCGGCAGAGGTCTTGGGTGTCTCCTGTTCTGGTGTTTTCCCTTTATAGTCTGATCGAGGTTGGGCTTGGTTAGGAGCAGGCCGACTACCAGAGGGTCCAGTGGGTTTGGTGTATGGTTGGCTAGAGGAAGACTTAAAAGGGTTAGGTCTAGAGTCTTGGGTCCTGGTGGTGTGGCTTCTAGATTCTTCCAAGTCTAGTACAAGACTACAGGCAGCTTCGTACGTGGTTATTCCTCGAGCAAAGAGTTCATTCCTAAGGTCTTCTCTCAGTCCGGCTCTAAACATGGACAAAAGTTGTGTGGGAGTGGTGGTCTCCTCCCCGTTACAACGGATTAAGAAGTCATCAAACGTGGAGATGTATTCCTTAACGGGCTTACTTCCTTGGGTTAGCCTATTCCAACGATCTAGGAGTCTTGGGTAGTACGAGGGAGGAAGGTATTTCCTTTTTAGTTCTTGCTTCATCGCTCCCCAGTCAGCTATGGGGTATTCTCCTCGCGTCTCTCTCATGTGCTCCACGTTAGTCCAGTATTGGTTGGCTCTACCCGTCAATTTCATCTCAGCGAACCTAACTTTCTTTTCTTCCGAAATGTTATACCATTTAAAGTAGCTATCCATCCCTTTAATCCAATCGAGGAAGACCTGTGGTTCTAAAGTTCCGTCAAAAGTTGGGGCATCTATTTTAATGCTCTTAAGGAGCTGGGCGTCATTGTCTCTCCAAGGCGCGTCACGACCTACCGGTTCGTGGCGGGGTCGGTGGTTGGGTCGGTAGTAATCCCTAGGAGGTCCGTACTCGGTTCGGGCATCCTCGCCATAAGGTGATTGAGGTCTAGAGGGCGTGTAGATAGCCGGGTGTCCGCTTTGTTCAATGTTGTCAAGTCTCTCTCCAGTATGACGCTTAAGGTCCGCCACACTCGTTTGGGTGTCTCTAATTTGCTGCGACATTGTGCCCAACTGGCCTACAATCATGTCTAAGGTTGCTTGAATGTGAGTGGGATCCATGGTTGGGTTCTAGGGATCACTAGGAAGGTTTCTAGGTCCAAGGCAGCAGCTAAACTCCCTAAAATGCTTGCTGGAAATGCACTTACAGCAGCTGTAAAGTGCTGGACAGCAAACACAACGATGGGTGAAGTCACCTAATTGTCTAGGCAATGTTTCCGGGTGAAGGCAGCACCTAAACAGTGAATGTAGGGTCACTAACGGGTGCTTAACCGCTGCAGGAAATGGTTGACAGCAATCTAACACAACCTGAAACTCACTTTAAGGGTGAAACCAAGTGTAGAAAAACAGTGGACAGCAAGAGTCTAAGTGGCCTGGACTATTATGAATGTGAATGTAGTGATGGCAGCACTTAAACACTTAAATATGAGCATGTAAGATGAAAATTTTATTGCAGGAAATTAAGGACAGCAAAAGAAAACAGTGGGTTAGACTAGTTTAAATGATGTTATGCATGCGACATTTAAAGACAACCTAAAGGAGACACCTAGGATGCATCTAGCATGATCAAAGCATGCTAGCCATGCTCTGATACCAAATATGATGTAAAACTACTAGGAGTTACGTTCAAAATTAAAAAGAGAATCGTGAAAGTTTGCTTTTATAATTTTATGGGATCATGCAAGATTGAGTTAAGATGTCGAAACGTTAACTTTGCTTAGACGAAAGAGTTGCAAACAAGATTAACCAAAACGATTCTTTCAAAGTTCTAGGCGAATTAGTATGCAAAGTACAACAACAAAACCCAACGTTTAGCAATGAGAAGTTCACCTTGGGGCCGTATCACTCAAGAGGTAGTGGACTTTTGGCGGAGATAGAAGATCCAAGAGATGAAAGAAGTTACCACTAGGGAGAGGGCGCCAAAGAACTTCGTCGAAGGAAAAGTTGCCGGTTGGGATGGAAGTCGTAGACGACCGTTGAGGCTCCAAGTGTGCTTTGAAAGTCTTCGGTCGTAGATGCTTGCAAGGATTGGCACGACTCTATCCACGTATTCCTCCACGGTAGTTTCGTCTTCAAACCCTACGTCGAAGCAAGGTGACCGTAGGATGTCGACGCTTCCGTCGGCTTGGAAAACTATACCCCACTCAAGCTCCGGATCCGCCATACATGCTTGGTGTAGGAGGATCTTTCTCGGGAAGAGAGGGAAAACCGGTGTGGAGAAGGAGAGCACTTGTTCTCGGTAAGGTGGGGGAGAGGAGAGAAAACCGGCGGGACTCTCAAGGAGAGAGGGTGGAAGTCGGCGGGTGCAAGAGGAAGAGGGCTAGGGTTAGGGCCAAGTAACTTGGATGTTTGTAACAAGAGATTTACTAAAATCTGAAATTAATTTCAGGTTTTAGTAAATTTGGAGGGAAATATTTGAATTGAATTTCAAATTTTGAAAGTATTTAAGGGGCTTAATGAGAATCATAATGAAGCCCATCAAGAGGGGGGGCCGGCGGCTTGCAAGGAGGGAGGGAGGATTTAAAAAAAAAAAACTGAAATTGATTTCAGTTTTTAAACTAAGGAGAGAGGGAAAATTGTTTGGAGTTTAATTCCCAAATCAAGAGAAATTAAGGCCTTAATGGAGCATTAATGGGCTCCACCCATACATGTGGCCGGCGGCACCTAGAGGGGGAAATTGGGTGTGGGAGCAATTGGATGGTTTCCAAATTGGGTGCATGATGTTTAAGAAGGGTTAACACAAAATCCGTTTGAATTCGAATTTTATGATGAAAGTGGAGTTAAAACTTTCCTAATTTGGAAATTCCAAAATTGGAAAGTTTTTGAAATTCAAATTTTGAAAATTTCAAAATTGGGGAGTCGTGGGGAATGGGAGATGAGGCCAAGGTTGAGATTTACCGACGGATGGTGGAAAGTGGGGTGGCCGGCGACAAAAGAGGGCCTAGGGCCGGCGGGTTGGGAGAAGGGAAGGGATCGGATGATGGGGATAGACCACGAGTCACGGACTCCTCCAATGACTGGTGGGTATTGCTTTTCGCCCACACCTTGGGCTCTCGTTCTCCTCTCTAACTTCAAGCTCTCATGCAAGACAAGAAGAAGAAGAAGCAAAGAGACAAAACTAGATTTCATTCAAATATTCATTAAAACCTCAAAATTACAATATGAAGGCTATATATAGCCTCTAACAAAGACATAAAATAAAAGGACTCAAATGCCCTCAAGGGCTACAAGACAGATAACTCCCCACAGGGGTAAAATGGGAAAAACAGAAAATAACTAAGACAATAATCATAACATCTATATCAAAAGTAGAGACGCTGAATCGTGGCCGTCGATCTGCGGTTTCGCCGGCGATAAACATGTCTATAGCGTCTGTCGATGTCCTCATCATCAACTTTTTTGAGGGACCAATTAGGGCTCTCAACTCCTTAAAAAGGGGCACTTTTTGTCATAACATTATATTTTGGGGTTAATGGTGTTAAATCTATAGATATTTTAGTCATTTTTTATTAAATTATTTATTAAATGTAATTTTCAAGTAAAAGTAATTTAAAAAAAAATCATTAAACATTTCTTTGACAAAAAAATTTATTAATAATTCTAGTTTTAATTTAGGATCATTATAGACTAGAATTATTAATAATTTTTTTATTAAAGAAATGTTTAATATTTTTTTAAATATTATTACTTTAAAATTATATTTAATGAATAATTTAATTAAAAAATAATCAAAATATCCTTTGATTTAACACCATTAACCCCAAAATTTGATATTATGACCAAAAATGCCCCTTGTTAAGGAGTTGAGGGATCATTTTTTCCCTCACAAAGAGTTAAGAGATCGTTTTGATCATTTTCTCTATCATAAACAAACAAGCAATGGCATGAATTGTTCAAAGAAAAGGTCCCGTATTAATCAGCATTAGTACAAATAGGAGTTTCTATTTTCTTTTGAGATTTAAAACCATAAGCAACAATAAGTTCGCATTATTTGAAATCGATCTTACTTTCTGCAATTTTACACTAAACTATCAACCTAGGGCTGGAATAAAACTGGTTTTCAAGCAAACTTCTTTTATACAGCTAAAGCAAATGTAATCAAGAGTACCTTTTTTATTAGTGGAGGCAAGCGAAGAGCAATTCCAGGAATATCATTAAGTGTGAGCGAACAATCAATAGCTCTGTGAATGCAATGTCAGATGTTATTGAATACTGATAACCAACAAGGAAAAAAATTATTCACATAGGGAAAGACATAAATTATATGGTGAAGTAAACAGATGGACAATAGCATTATTTTTTAAATCTAGACAACAAAACATAGGTTTGAAAAAAAAATTGTTAAAGCAACTTCTAGCGACAAACTTCAAATTTTAATCACCTCTCTACAATAAAATAATATTTGCTGCAACAGAATTTTATCATAGCATCACTAACATCTATAAGGTGTCATTTACCATCTCATACATCAAAAATCTTCAATACCCAAAGTAATTGAGCATATCAAATGTTACCTATAAGTGCAAATATCATTGATTTTACCACAAATGTAGAACATCTCAAAGCATCAGGAATGCTACAAATCCTTTAATAAATCGTTACCTAAAATTAAAAATGCAACAATAAGCTCCAACAAGCTCAAAATATGAAATACACAGTCAGAAAGTTAGAAATTCCTCATAAAGAAGATAAAACCACAAGGCTGCGTGAAAAATTCAAGTTTTTTTTCAGTCCTTCCGACCAGCAAAATACCTGCATATCTTTCCTTCATTGTGCACTTGCAAGAGAACAATCTATTTTAACATTAGCTAGTTCTAATGAATGAGCCATTCATTCAACACTCATATTGATACAACTAAAACAACAATAAGCCATAATCCCACTACATAAGGTCGGCTACATGAATCTTTTTTCTGTATTGTGTCCTATTAAGAATCAAATTCTCATTTAAATCTAATAAAAAATAGCACTTTTAATGCTTTCTGACCCAATCTACCTGTACCTTTATTAACCTAGGCTAGATTTAATGCATCTACTTTCCTAACAGGGTCATCGAAAGGCTAACGCTTTATATGGCCAAACCATCTAGGATGACTCTCTCTAATCTTATCTACCACTGGAGCAACTGCAACCTTTTTAATGTATATACTTGTTTCAGGTTCTATCTCTAAGTGTAAAGCCACTCATTCACCTTAGCATCCTCATCTCTGCAACACGTAAACTTAATTTTATACCTCTCATCTAATGGCTAATATTTTGTGTCATAAAGTATTGTAGATCTCACCACAATCTTATAAAATTCTCCTTTAAGTTTGAGGGGTGCTTTTCTATCAGACAACAGGTCTGATGCATTCCTCTACTTCAACCATCCAACTTGAATTCAACTAGTAATATCCCCACCTATTTCGCCATCGCTTTAGACAATAGACTCGAGATACTTAAAACATGCACTCTTTTTAATGAGTTGACCACCCAATGTCATAATATCACTAGATCTATTACTATTAAAATTACACTCCATATATTCAATTTTAGATCTATTCAAACGAAAACCTTTAGAGTTTGAAGTTGACCTCCATAATTCAAGTTTTTCAACTCTCTCTCTAATCATATGAACAATAAAAAATATCATCAGCAAAAATGCATACACCAAGGTACATCCTCTAGCAAATCACTAGTGCAAACATCCATGACTAAATCAGAAAGATATGGGCTTAAAGCTGATCCTTGATGTAATCCAACTAAAATTGGAAAATACTTGGTCAAACCACCATATGTTTGAACACAAGTAGCAGCTCTTGTATGCGTATCCTTAATTACTTGAATATAAGCATTATTAACTCTCTTATTTTCTAAAACTCTCCAGAGCACTTCTCTTGAAACTTTATCATACGCTTTCTCTAAATCAATAAATATATGTAGATCCTCATTACTCTCTCTATAATTCTCCATCAAACCTCTCAACAAATGCATAGCCTCCATAGTTAACCTACCCGGCATGAATCCTAGTTGATTATGAGAAACATTGCTATCACATCATAACTGATGCTCAATTACTCTCTCCAATAATTAACTTAATTCATCTATAATTTGCACACTCTTGTGCGTCACTTTTATTTTTCAAAATAGGAACCAACATACTCTTCTCTACCCATTTGGCATCTTTTTCATCTTCAAAAAAACATTTAAATTTTTACTAAGCAAAAAACTGCTTTGATCTTCTAAGCATTTCCACACTTTTATTGGAATATCATCAAGTCCTACTACTTTTGCACACTTTATTTTCTTTAAAGCATACTCAACTTCATTTTTATTAATATGGTGATAATTATAAAAATATGCTTTTTTATTTATGATGTTAAAGTCACTAAAGTCAATCGTATCCTCACAACTTTCAATGACAAGCTTATCGAAATATATCAACACCGACCTTAAAAAAATTCTATTAATTTCAAAGATTTCTTCAAGGGTGTTAAAATTTGTGCTCATATGATTTTCTCGTAAATGAGATCTGAAACTAACAACAATCATTTTGACACCTCCACCCAATCGCATCAAGATAGATCAACAAGTCATCAATTTTGAGGAAGTTCATCTCAATCGATCCTAATCTTAAAATTAGTGCATAACTTTGCTCATCCAATTCAACTCCCATAGGCACCGATCTTAGTCACATTCTTATAGATCTAATCATCTAATTTAGAACTTTATCATTGATCAAATGTATCATACCTAAGGTCTTCCATCAATCCATCCATCATCATAGGACATGATGAATCTCAAAGTCCACATGACATGGCTTTCCACCCTTTGATTAATTGAAGGACAAAAATATCCTTAATTGATGGCCCTTGTAGAGTTGTAGTCCAAAACAATATTTCCAATCCATCTATCCATCCATCATACCCTCATCATGGCTCTCTCACACACAAACACACTTTCATCTTAAAGGGGCAAGTTTGTTGAATTGGTTTCAATTCTTATCCAACTTCAAGCTCTCAATAACTTGAGCAACATAGGATCTTCCTGGGATAAAATCATTTGGTTGGTTAGCTGATATTTTGTTTCAGTTGATTGTGAGATGGACAAAACATCAGGATAAACGTGATCCGTCTACACAAAATATACTTAAAGTAAAAGGTCATTTATGACGCAAAAGAAATAGTTCATACAGAATCTCCATTTCCTCGCCATTTTCCCTTCTACAAAGACCATGTAATGTAAGTATGCTCTCTTACAAATTCACTCAAAAGCAAGCATAATGAACCTAAAAATAAATAATAACATAACATGTACACGCACATGCAAAAAACAAGACATCCTCGATAAAGAATACTAAATTAAGAACATGATACAGCAGCTAAGAGACAATGGAATCTAGGGTTTGCAAGATAAAATAAGCGAGTCACCATGATACAATCAACAAACAAATTTGAAGAGCGAATTGAAGTGCGGATGCGTACTTGGCAAAGGAATAACAGAGGCGGATCACATCGGAATTCTCCATACGCGAGCCGCCATTCAAGCATTGGGAGAGGCGATCGTAAACAGCCATCAGACGGAGCTTGTTGGCTTGCTCTGCTAATAGAAGGGGGCCTGCCGGAACGGAAGCCGACGTCGACGAGCCTATGGCGGCTGCCGCCGCCGCATTAGCAGCCGCCATCGCAGTGACCGCGGAGTAAGGAACAGAGGTAGCCATGGTCTATCCCCCTGTGTCCTTCAGAAGACGGGATCACGGAACGCTTCGGAGGGCAAATAAGTTTGGCGAACTTTATATATTTATTTGCTTCTATATATAATACTAAAAATATCTAAAAAATTTTAAAAATAGCACTCGTGTCAAAATCCCTAACCCTATCACCATGACGTCAAACCCATTAGGCTGCAAACCTTTGACGGGTTAGTCATTGCTCGGTTCAATTAAAACTCGTTTGTGATCATTTAACTAACTAAACAAATAAATTTGAACAACATTTTAAATACTTGATCTTTAAATAAACAAACACTAATGTGTTCAGTTCATTTATGTTCACAAACAACATTATTTGAAGCTTGTGAACAAGCCGACATTAAGCTCGATTCATGTTTGATTCAGAGCTCGTGAATAAATTCGATTAATATTTAGTTATAAAATTAATAAATATACATAATATAAATATTTTAAATTTATTATAACATAATGAATTTGTTCATGAACAAGTGACATTTTACATTTATCCATATTTGCTAGATTATTTATTTAAGATGTTCATGAACAAATTTAAGATTTGTTTGTTCAATAGATTGTCTGCTAAATATGTTCACGAAAATAGCTCGTTAATGTTTGTTTGTTTAAAGCTCGATAAACATTAAATGAACCGAGCATACGTCAAACATGAATACTGATAAATTAAACGAACCAAACATAAACACAAACAATAAAGCTCGAATCAAACATGAACCGAACTTGAACAAGGTAATAATAAACGAACTGAAACATGAACACTCGCATACATGACTCAGCTCGATTCGTTTGCAGCCCTAAAAATCATCACTCTTTGATGACAATATTGTGATTGCTTGTTACATGTTTTGCTCACAATAGCTCTTAGAAAATTGCATCATATATCTCCCAAATTTATTTCACGCGGAATTCGAACGAAAATAATTATTCATACTGTGAGTATATACACTGTGTACAAATAGTGTGTACAAAAAGTTAATATATATTTTGTATAAATTTGTACACAGTCTAGATTCCACATTATATACCTTAGGTATGATAAAGTTAATACATATTGTGTATCAATTCACATATCCATACAGTTTTTCCCATCTGAATTCCGCACTAAATAATTTCTCACTTCACTCACTTTATTTGATATCCCTCTATTTTGCTTATAGAAGCTCTTAGAGAAAATCATCAACAAGCCCACTCAAAATGAGTAACTCTCTCTGATTCTAATAGCATGCAATGAAGACAAGGAAATCCATGTTTACAATAACAAAACATGTACACACACATACATTTTTTTAGTTATATAAATCTAAATATAATAACAAAACATGTACACGCACGCATTTTTTTTTTTAGTTATATAAATCTTAATATATAGTTTTGATCCATGCTTATAGAAGGAATAAAGCAGTAGGAGAACCCTAACTTTTGAAAATTGAAATAAACAAGCTTTGAACACTATGTTTAGTACTCGTCCTTATTTAAACAAAGATCAAATGTTTGTTTCGAATTTAGGGTTTGACCATAAAAAATAAAGCGAGGTGCAAAGCATTTCTTAAATAAGGATCAAATCTTATGAATATGGTTTAAATCATGTTTGAATGTGATTTGAACAACGTCCGAGTAAGGTATGAGCTAATTCATTATCATCGAATATTGTTTGCATGCATAAATAAACATAATCATTTATAACGAATTAATAGAGGCATATTAACATTTAGTTTTCTTCCTTCCACAAGTATCTCTATTTTTACCTTTACATCAGTCTCTTCTAACAAATGCCAATCCACATGATCATATTTATGCATATGGTAATATGAAAATTGGAGATATAAAAGTTATGTATTGATACAATGTTATTGATTGCTTCAATTTAATTTATTTAAGAATTGTTAATTGATACAATACATGTTATATGTATTAGTTATTTGTTTTATTTTATATTATAATGCTTGTCGTCGTAATGATTTAGGCTTCGTTTGGGACGGCTTTTTTGCTACTTTCTTAAATGACTTTTTAATACACAAATTTTTTGAATTAAAAATTTCTATACTAAAAAATTGTTTTGGAAAGTATTAAGAAAGCTGTCCCACATGAAGCCTATTTGAATCATTTTTGAATAAGTATAACAAATTAAACTACGATATAATAAAGTGCAATCACAATAATTATATCACAACAAAATATAACTTTGATACACCAAAGTATAGTCATAATAATTATAATATAGCATAATATAACAATTTTATTAATTTTATGATTATAATCTTTCACTTTTGAAATTATAACAGTAATTCATATTTTTAACATAAGGATTTTCTAAGTGTGAATAGAAGTCTAAGAGTTAGTATCCAATCAAAATTTTATTTTATGAATGTACCTAAGTATATCCATCATGCACTAAATATATAAAAGGGTTAGGACACTACAGGAAAATCGTCCATTACAGGTGAATTTTCCGGCAGCTTTCCGGTGGATTTCATGATAAATTATGATGAAACATTTCCGACTGATTTTCAAACATATTTTTTGTCAGATTTTAATAATTTCTGAAATTTTTATATATTCGTCATTTAATTAATTAATAATTTTATAGCTCATTTTAATTAACTGTAAATTTAATAACTTAGTTTACTTAATTATTACTTTAATAACTTATCTAAATTATTAATTATTACTTTAATATTTTAATTTAATTTATTCTTAAATAATTAAAATAAGTTATTACATTACTAATTAATTAATTATTAATTTTATAACTTATTTTAATTATATATTTATTTAATAGCTTATTTTAATTATTTATTAATTTTAATATTTTATTTTATTTTATTTTAAATTTTAGCATTAGTATTATTATTTAAATATAAAACAATAAGTTTTATATCTTCAATTAGAATTAATAAATTGTATCAAAAAAATCTTCATGCAGCATGCATATATGATCAATGAGATTATTTTTAAATGATAAGTCACAATATTTGAGCATAAGACTCCTCCAAATACTATTTTCATTTCCTTATTTATTTTTTTAATTATTTAATTTTCTCTCTTATTATTATTATTATTATTCTCTGATTCATTTTATTTTTCAATTATTTTGAATCAGCAACAAACAATCTTTAATTTTTAAAAATGATTTAAAAAATCAAACTATTAATTTTAATTATATTTTATTTATTTTATTCTAAAAAAATGATTTTAAACTTTTTTAATGTATTACAATAAAATTTTATATGTACTCATCTTTTTTTATTTATCAATTAAATGCATCTATTATTTATGTTATTCCGTGTGGACTTAAATGTTAGAATAATTAAATATATTAATTATGCGAGACGTCGCAATAATTATTTAAGAATATATATTTAATTATATAAACCATTATGTGGCCCATATATTTGAATTATTGCAATTTAATTATTTATTTAAAACCTATTGGTCAAGAAAAGATAATTTGATCATTCGTTTATGGACCGTTTGATCAAATAACTCCTATGAGCGGTTATTATAAAATAACTCCTTTGAGTTATTATAAAATAACTCCTATGAGTTATTGTAAAATAACTCATATGAGCGTTTATTGTAAAATAACTCATATGAGTTATTTTATGAGTTATTGTAAAATAACTCTCATGAGGGGTTATTATGACAAATCCGTAGGAAATAACTATTGGTCCTCTCTCTCTCTCTCTCATAAGGAGGAGTTATCTTGCTCCATAGACGATTAACTCATGATAAAAGAAAGTGAAGGGAGAAGGGAGAGAAACCGTAGTTCGAAATTCGACGAATTCAAAATGAATCAAGGTATGTTTTTTCTTCCGATTAAAGATTGTGAAAATCATCTTGTTTAAGATCTTGAGGATTTAAGACTTATGTAAATTCAAGTTTTTCGTATCGATTTCTTTTACATAAATTATGATACGAGTTTATGCAAAAAGTAGGAGAACTCCATTAAGTCTTACATTAAAAATACATTTTCTTCTAATTATAGTTAAAATTTTAAAAAAAAAGGATTAAATCTATATAGCCAAATAAAGTTAATTAGTTCAAAAATCTGGCAAAAATAAATAGTTTTGTTCTATTTATAAAAAAAATACAATATATTGGATTTAGTAAACCTAAATCTTTTAAATAAATAATATTTTTTAATGGCTAAAAATATTTTTTTAATAATTATTTTTTAGTTATTTAGTTATGAAGAAATACAAAAAATAAAAATTATATATATAACAATTTTGAACACATGCATTTTGTTTGTTATTTTGAAATCTTTTTAAATCTTCTCTTTATTATCTACATTTGTAGAATTATAATAATTAAATATATCAATAAATAACCTTATAAACATAATTGAGATTTATTATTATTATTGTATTTGTAGCCTAATTTTAACACAGGAAATTCAATCATTTGGGACGGCTTTCTCACTGTTTCTTAAAACAGCTTTAGTATAAAAATTAATATTTTTATACTAAAAACTACTTTAAGAAACGATAAGAAAAGAATCCCAAATGAAGCAGTAATTGTTTATGTTGAGTTATGGGTTGATCTCATAATTATCTTACTTTGTTTCAATCAAATGATTAATTTATGCACTAATTATTTAATTAATTATTTAATTAATTTACTCAAGGTAGTTCAGCCTATAAATTAGGTTGTTGTAGTTGAATTAAAATTTTAATTTAGTTAAGTAATTAATAGTCAATTAATTTTAAGATTTTGTACTCCATTGAATTTGTTCGTAATGTTGTCACAGTGGACTCGAAGAACTAGGCATCCTTACCACACTTGGCCCTGCAACTCAAGAAAGTTCATCTCAAAAACTTAATATTTGGAGTGCTTATTGTGTATTAATGGTTAGTTGATCAATTTTTATTAATTAAGATACTGATTTCTGGAGTTTTACTTAATTTTTTTAATTTTTTAAAATTTTTTGAATTATTTAATCCATTAAATTAAAGGGGTCAAAATTTGACTTTTTAATTTAAAGCTAGTTCTAAATTTTTATATTTTTTCTAAATACTAGACCCTCAGATGAGTAATCAGAAACTAAGTTTGCTCAATTTAAATTTTTATACATTAAGTTGTAATTTTTTAAAGTTTTGATCTAAAGTTAATTGTGGTTGACCAAAAGGTTGACTTTTTTACTTTGACTTAATTATGGTGGTTTAACATTTTTATTAGATATTAGACCGTAAATGGAGTTAAATGGATTTAAGTTTGATTTATTTAGATTTCTTTAGAATTAATTATGAATTTTTAAAATTTGAGTAATTAATTAAATTTTTAAATTCGTTAATTAAGAAGGTTTTGATAGTTTTGATCCAGACTCATTCTAAACTTAATGGTATCACTCCCAAAGGTCAGGGATGACCCAAGGGAGTATTTTCAATAATTGTAAATTTTTAATTAATTAAATATTCATTTACATTGGAAATTAAATTAAGCTTAAAATTGAAGTCTAGTCAAGGGGCTTTTAATCTTTCTCTGTTGGGGATTTAATTCTGGTAATTTAATTTAATATTTGTAATTTTTTTAAAAATTAAATTGGATTTATTAAAATTTTATGAACTTCCAAGCTTAATTAATGAATTAATTTTAGATTAATTAAATTTTTTGATTAAATGGATTTTAAAATCAGTGAACTCCTCGTCTAAGGAAAGTCATGTCACTATGTTTAAGTGTTTTGAATCTCACCCCTTTGGATGTATAATTAAATTATTATAATTTTTCCTAAATTTCTAAAACTAATCCTTAATTATTGTCCTTAAATGTATTTAAGTTGTATGGGTTTGTAATCAAGAGTCTCTCTAACCCTTAACAAATATACAACCAACCATGCCATGAAAATAAACAAAAAGGATGTGACCTAAATCTAAGTACATGGAAAGGGGAAACTTCCCCCATACTTAATTTAACCCATAACCCGAGTATTGGGAATCCACTTATGAACAAGTCCCCACGTCAATGCTATCAGAGTATTATGATTAAGGAAATACATACCACAATACTCAATAATTAGACTCAAATGCACAACATGGAATGCCTAAGGAATGATTAAGTACACTAAGAAGAGAGATTTACATGCAATCACACTAAATTTAAATTGAACTTGATAGACATAACTTCTTCCATGGATAAGCTCAGCTTTAAACTTTCACTTGAATGTTTGATTGAATCGGATCAATCCAAAATTAACTCATAAAGAATTTTCAAAAGTTAAATTTAAACACAACTCATGCTAACATGAAATCAAATAACTATTAAAAGATATGTTTAAAAAATTCACTAAAGATCAAACATATTTTGAAAATAATTCTTGCAAAACTTCAAAATATTTGAATTTATATTTAAAGCAATATTAATTAAAAACCCAAATATCAAATATATAAAATTATTTAATATTTATAAAATATTTGTTTTCTCAATTTTAATTTTAAATGAAGGAGGATTTAATTCTGAGAAAAATGAATATTTATTTGTAATTTTTGGATAAAATATAATTTTATATGAATTTTAAAACTTATGTTAATTAAAATTATTTTAAATTAATTTAATTACTTAATGTTAATAGAAAATGGTGACAGTGGAGATGGCAGCGGCGGGCCACGCGGCATTCAGCTTGTCGGATTGATATCGTGGTAATGGAGAAGCCACGCGACAAGCATCACAGTGGCTGGATCAGAACCTCGGTAATAAAGAGGGTATTAATGGCCAATGATTGCACCACGATAATCATTGGCCATTAATGTGGGACGAGGTGACTCAACCGCGCACATCACTTATCTGAGCCAACACTAGATCAGGGCCATTCATCCGTGTGCGATTTGGATGAGCGGTCTAGATCTAGCCAGACGAAAGACAAAACTACAAAATCAAATATATGATTTGATCAATTTTATTAAATGGCTAGATCAGAGCCATTAATCGTGTGATCAATGGTCTGAAAATTGTACAAATTCATGTATGCTACCATTAACCTTAGGATTTGGAAAAAGCACTTCATTCTCTAAAATATTCAATCAAATCGAATAAAATTTTAAACAGAGTTGTCATTCTTGAAGAGAAATAGTGGGTATGTGTTTGTTTAGGTTAAAATATACTTTTCAAAAAACTATTTTAACTCAAGTTTAGGAAGCTAGGGTTGAGATTTTATCAAGATTTATTGGAAGGATTTCAATGTTTTGGGACTTGTTGAGCTTGTGGACTTTCATCATATTATAATAGTTAAAGTGTAAATGAGCATGTGTTAGAATTGCACAATTTTCTCTAACGATAGATAGTAGAAAATCTTACTAGACAAAAATGCACATTTTCAAAAAATAACCAAATTACTAAGGAACATGTAAAATAATATTTTAAAATTTTTATCATACTACAACACTATTTTTATTTTTAGAGTCCAAATAAATTTCTCTTAAATAAAAACCCCATAAATTTCAAAAACTTCCATTATAAAATTTAAAGAAAGTGCCAAAAATATTTGTAATTTCAATCGTTATAATCAATAAAAAGTTACACAATGAAAATTTTACTAGTGTAAAATTATATACATTTTTCGGTAACAAAAATAGAAATTTGATCAGAAAAAAAGATAAAAAAAAAATTATTTTGAAATTGAGATAGGCGTGATGTGACCTACCTATATCCGGACAACTTTTTGAATTGGGCCAACGACTAAAAATGACTTGAAGCGGCTAAAAAATCCTCTTCTTACACCCCAAATCCTTTTGTTGCGACTTTTTCCAATAGGGTCAGAACAGATCAATCCATATACTGAATATGCATCATAGGTGCTACCACTTATCCTAAAATCTTAGGATGATAATAAATGTGCATCTCTAGCGTTTAACAACTTGGCACAGCACATGGATTCGTGAAACCAAATGAGACTCGGCCCAACAAACCCTCTACCTTGAAATATACGTTTGTTCATGTAGGAGAATATTTAGGAGAAATCTATTATATATTTGTGATTTAACCCTTATTATACCTAGTCAACTACTAATTCACTAAAAACTTATTGTATAACTCCTCCACTTAACCAATATTTCTATTGCATTCTAGCAAGGATCTAAACTTGCGATTTATTATGATACTAACTTTAGGATTAAGGCACTACTACCCGTTGCATGCCGAAATAATTACAATGGCAGAGAGATAGAGATTTTAATATTCTAGCTTTGTATGATTATATAACACACACATATAGATAAAGAGAGGAGTAGAAGAATCATAAGTTTCACCATATTTTCTTACATGAAAAATCTAAAGGGAAAATGACAAGGCATGGCCCAATTGAAATGATTCCATTAGCATTTGTAATTGATTTCAAATAATATCCTTCATTGAGGGAAGACATTGATATAATGCAAATAATATATTAAGTGGATGATATTATCAGAGCTCTTTGGCAGGTATCCAACATAAATGAAGTTGGGAGTCATTGTTAATGTCAAGAGTGATGGTTTGTGTCAACAATTTTAGTGGTGATGTGTGATGAAGCTCATAAGCCTAAGAGTAGCTAAGTGATAATAACAAAAAGATTATAAGTTCGAAGTCCACATTCAACATGCAATGGAGGTTGGAGGACTATTGTCATGCCTCAAGATCTAAAATAAAAGAATTTTATTTATTTTCTTCTTTATTATCATTTTATTTCCAATTTTTTAACAACCATATTCATTGATAACCAAAACTAACTAATTGCATTTAAGAATATATAAATAATGATAAATATAATTACATTTTTGTTTCAAAATCTAAAGTTCAAAATCATATATATATATATACAATAGCCACTTCAGGCTACGAAAATACATATAAAATTAAAGAACTGAAAATAGAACTAAATTAATTTCACTATCTAGTCTCATGCCGCATGTTCTTTACATTTACCTAAAATCATATAAAACTATGTAATGAGTATATAATATGATAACCCTGAAGTAAAATAATCTAAATTCTTAAACATTGAGGAACCTTTTGATGTAATGGTTGAAATTTTATTAAGAAACTTTATAATTAAGCATGATCATATCAGATAAATCTTGAGATGGGTGACCTCCTGAGAACTTACACTAACTAGATAAAATTATGAGGCCCTTAGACTAAAACAGACAATATCCAAATAGCTAAAAGTTTGGCATGCTATAAATTGTATCGGAGTAATACACTAATCAGAAGATGAGAACTAAGAGTTCATTTGGGAAGGTGTCAGTGCTGCTTTACTTTATAAAAAAGTTACTGAATAGTCGTTTGGGGCTTTGCAATAGAACGAGGTTAGAAAAAATTTGCGGCACAAATCTGCTTCCTACGACATTTCATTGCCTCCTACGGTCCACTGCGTTCCACAATTTTTAAGGGCAAAACTGATGTAAATCCCCACTTGAAAATATTCGGGACCTTCGTAGCTTATCCTGCTCTCCACCATTGCCCCACCATGAGCGCCCACCTGATGTTGTCACTGAAATCCTCAATCGGGACTAAGAGCGACAGCAGCTTCCACGCTGGCGCTTCCTCCTTCCAACAGAGCTATAACACATGAGTTGTCGCTGAATGCTTTGTGTTATGCCAAGAAAAGTACTCTACCATCCTTCACTCCTCATGGATCAGCCACCTCCTTTCCACCGCCACCGCCGTTGCAAGCATCCATTACCCTGCCACCACCTCCTTCAACAAATTTCTCCTCGGAAAGCTTAATCTCTTTTGATGAGTCCCACACCCCTTCTTCCTCCTTCAACAACTCTAATTCCTCCATCATCCATCGATACCTAGGGCTCTCCATATTAATCCGTCGTTGCTGCCGATGACAATGACGCATAAGATATCGCCTGGAGATGGAGATTGCCGGCTGGTGGCAAGCTTTGGACCGTTTAAAGTGAGGGACATTGGTAGGAGCACGAAAATGGTTTTTGGAACATACGTTTCTGTGGGAGGAGAGGAGCAGAAAGGGGGCAAGGCTCAAGCTTTGAAGAGCAAGATGGATGATGAGGCGATTGGGGATCAAATCTCACCGTTGCTTATATGTAAGAAGAAGCATGCTCTGCTCAAGTAGTATTTCGGCATGTTTCCTATTGTTTTTATATTCAATATTAAATCTCATGTAGACCATTTGAGTTCAAAATGTAAAGAATATTTTTTGACTTGAAGCATATGCAATCTAGAGCAAATATTATAACAATGACAATAGGGATGCAATTATTTAGCTTTTGAGCTAAGCTAGAAGAAAATTGATCTACAACTCAATACTTGCAGGTGCTTGGAGACCTTTATGGTGATATTGGTGGCTTACTCTGCATGGGTTTACCCCTTTGAGGTTTCCTTTATGAAAACAATTGCAAAAGGTGGTCTTTACATTGCTGGTACCATTGTGGATCTCTTCTTCACAATCGACATAGACATTTTTTTTTGGGTTACATCGACTCAAGAACTTAGATGCTTATTTGTGATCCTAAGAAAATTTCTATCAGATTTTGTCTTCATAAAATAAACTGGTAGCATAAGTTTTTTACTCATTTATTTTACCAATCATTACTCGTTTCAAAGCGTTAGCAGTGGACACCTTCAATAATCTAAACCTTTAAATCTCCAAATAGATGAAGAGGAGGAAGAACTTGCCAAGGGAGTTGACTGAAACATCACGGGCAATTGAAGATTGTTAAGCAAGCAAGGAATCCAAGTGCCTCAATAACTCCACTGCCAGGATGGGCTGAAGAAGAAGATGAGGAAGAGGAAATAAAAGATAAGAAATAGATGAAAAGGAGGAATAGGAAGAGGAGAAGACAAAGGATGAGTATGAAGCATGTCAAGGAAGTCCAGGCTAGTGGTGAATATGAAATCAGCTGATTGAAAGAACTATTGGTTCATTCATTGATCTAATAGATCAATGATTCTAGCTTAAATTTGAAACTTCAATATTTCATGAGTTCCTTGTTGTGTTGCTCCAATGTTATAGAACATGCCTGCATATGAAATTGGAAGAATTCTAACTATATATTTTACAGCTTCAACATGTTGCAAGGTAGAGATTGTCCATGTTTTCGAAACTTATTATAAGCTAGCTTAATTTTGTCTGAGGTTGTTATCATTGAAGCTTTATTAAGACATATGTACACCAAATTGGAATGATCAAACAAGTTAAGTTTGTTTTATCCAAATAATCTGATGCCTCAAAGTAAACTAGATTTAAAAAATTTAATATGTTGTATAGATTTTAGAAAATATTTGATGCCCCAAAATTGTCTCTTCAAGCATTTTGTTGATATAATTTTTCAAAAAATAATAACTAAAACATATTTGTATTATTTGTAAGGATGTCAAGATAATTTGTTGTCATACAATAACAACATAGTAGTTCGATAATTATACTACACAAACAAAATCTATTGATTTATATACAACAACTTTAGAAAGCAACTTTATGGGCAACAACTTCATAACCAACGTTACCGACAGTTGTAGTCGTCCCAAACGCACCCTAAGTGCCATACATAAAGTGCTATGTCATAGGAGCCACCTCTTGTACCCTGTATGTGAGTTTGTGACAAAGTGCTACGGCGTGAGAGTCACCACTTCAACTTGTAGGGGCCACCTCTAGAATCCTATTTACATGATGGATTATTCTGGGATAATGATACTGATGAGGATGTCAATTACTTAAGTGAGGGAGATTATGAGTCAATTCATATGTGACTTTCAGTAATTAATGAATACTCACCACTCTTGATCTATTGGCATAATTAGGTCATTCGATTACAGGCTATAATTAGAACAACACTACAAATTTTTTATTTTAAGGAAAGCTCATCTACCATTCTCTTGTACATGATATTATGTTTTAAGAGGTAATATATATTAATTTTAGTTTTAACAGCCATCCTTTGTTGCTTACATGTAAATGTGATATTTATCTCATATATCAGTTATACCATTTTCACCATATAATGCAATATCATATATGAAATACAATGATCCATGAAATGTAGAGAAATCTATAAAATTTGAATACTGTGAATTTACTTCAAAAATCATAGCTTCTAATTTACTTAGTGAAGTTCAATAATATAACAGTCAAAAAGCTCGTGCAGAATATATCTATAATGTATTAAAGTTACATGGTGAAAGCTCAATAAATTAGGAGAAAATATATTATTTTTATCAATTTCAAAAAGATTAAAATCGTAGAAATTAAAATAATACAAACTAAGATTAAGAATATAATCACTTATAATGATTAGAAAACTTTTTATATCGAACAAAAAAGCTTCGTGGAGCTTTCTCTCTCCACTTCTCTTTCGCTTCCCTTCTTTCCTTCCCCAGCTCCTTCTCAAACAAGAAATGAAATAGCGGGGAGGGGATCGAGGGCTGAGTGTAGAAAAATATATATAATTTTTTTTTTCAGTGCATAGCTCCACGACTCTCCAACCTGGCACCGCATGCACTTTCCATAGTTAATGTATAACATAGAGCATCAATCCTGCCACACTGAATTTTGATGCCCCAACGCTACACACCCATAACCAGGATGCCTGCAAGCAAAGCACTGTAGCGCCTAACATAGAATTTTTATACTTTTCAAATAAGTTTATTGTAAACTTTTGGGTGATTACAACAATAATCAATAGGCGACTAAGGTTAAAAGTGTAATAACTATGCTACAGGAACCATTCCTCCTGAACCAATTCGATAAGATTTTATTATTTGCTCTTGTGAATATTAGATTTTTGTGGTTTTAAGTTAATTAATGTTTATTTAAGACTAGAAGGTCTAGGGTTGGATTTGAAAGAGTATAAAATGTTAATGGGAAAAGTTTTTTGGGAGCGCTACAATGTCATGCTTTGTGGCATGGCAACGCAGCCCTTCTTATAGGGGGAGGGATAAGGCGCTTGGGAAAGCATCACTGTTAGGAGTCGACGCTATAGCACCGAGCTCTCTATTTAGAGCATCTAGAATATATATATATATATATATATATATATATATATATATGCATGAATGTATTATTGTAAATGTAGGCTTTCATTTTTTTAATAGGGATTACATAACCAAGTGAGAAATTAGTCACTCATTTTGTATATATAAATTTTATTATAGGAAAGGATAAAGAGAGATTGAGTAGACTAGAAATCAACAAGGTTAAAGTCTGACTAACTAAAAGTTCAACAAAATGTATTTATTTTTGATAATCAAGTTGTTTATGTTTATGATGAATAAGAAATCTATTCTGGATTATTGTACATAATTCTTTTGGACAATATACGGAATGAAATGAGAATGTATGTCATATATTCTCCTCATATTTTGGTATATTTAGTGGCTCTAGTGTATAAAAATTTTGATGCTGAGATCAAAAGTTATTCATAATTCCTTTGATAAATCATGGGGCATGATATGATGGATCATAGTTGGGCGAATGTGATTCGAGGATCGCAGTCGGACGAAAGTGATTCAAAGACTATAATTGGTTGGCGACGTTGGTCGGAGAAATTGTAGTCAGAAGACAATAGTTGGAGGATTGTAGTTGGCAGTTGAAGGAGGTTGGAGGACAGTAGTTGCATGCGACAAAAGTTGAAATATCTATAGTTTGGCGACGGTGGTCTAAAGACCATAATATATGGGCAATGGAGTTTAGAGAGACTGTAGTCAGACAATCGTCGGTGACCTATTATAAGATTGGTTGATATGATATATGATATGATTGATACAAGTATATGTTAAGACAGATGAAGTTGATCCATGTGCATATGATATATATAAATTAAATGATATACATGACACTATTCATATTGGCTACTACATGTTCATACATTTATATATTTATATTGTTTTGAATTGAATAATTATATGTATATTTTTTCTATTTTGTGTATTAATTTCAGTTGTAATTGTTTGAATAGTTGCTATTTGAATGATTTATATTTGTGCAACTTATGTAGTTTTGATGATTCCAAACATTATTGTTCAAATGTATAGTTATCTCCTAACAATTTCAGAAGATTTGCACTTGCTCTTGTGTGTACTAACATTTCAGGAAAATCAGACTCCAGACTATGAAAACTTCAAATCAAATTCAACATGAGATATTTTGTTTATTTGAAGTTTGCATTTTCTTTGAATTAATTTTGAAAGGGAGTGATTGTAATTGAGTGAATAAAATCTCACACACACAAATAAGGAGATTTTAAAATTCTATACTGATCGTACAGGACGATATTTATCGTACTGGACGATCTGTCAGTTATCTCCTATAGAGCACTTGGAACGAATAGGAACTTGCTCGTAAAAATTTTTTCTAAGTCCTATTCGTCCAGGACGAATTTTATTATCGTCCCGGACGATGGGTTCTCTGTAAAATTTTCGTCCAGACGAAATTTTAAAATCGTACGAGGCGACCAGTGCTCTGGAAAAATTTCGTACAGACGAAATTAATTATCGTACTGGACGATCAGGTCTCTGGAAAATTTTCGTCCAGACGAAAACAAATTATCATCAGTGGCGATTGGACCTCTGGAAAATTTTCGTCCAAACGAAATAATTAATCGTCCAGGACGATCGTGTCTCTGGAAAAATTTCGTCCAGACGAACATATTTTCGTCTAAATGATAAACCGACTTAGAACAGTTTTCAGCAGTTTCTAGAACCGACCTTGTAATAACCGTTCGTACTGGACGAACCTAGTTCATACAGGACGATCAGCTGTACGAAGTCATTTCGTACACATATACAAATTGGGTCGTTTTAGATCATTTAAGTAAAATCGTCCAGGACGATCGAGGATCGTACCGGACGATCCAATGCGTACAGAATTGGAAACTTACAGTTTTTGGGCGGTTTTTCATGTCTTTTGTATAAATAGTCCAAATTAGACTGCCACCCAATCTTTTTGTCATTTGATCTTCGTGCCTCTTGAGAGAATAGCCAAGGAGAGAGTGGAAGAGAGCATTCAAAGGAGGATTCCTACCATTGGAGCGAGAAGGCTTCACTTGGATTACTAAGGTAAGAGTCTCTACTTGTGAAATTGGATTTCTTCACTCTTTTCCTTCTTCCTTCTAGATTCTTGTGAGAAGATCAGTCAAGGAGATCCGGTTCTCTGCCGACACTTGGAGAGTGTGAACAGCCGAAGGGTTCTCTGCCCACACTAGGAGAGTGTAAAAGGACGAAGGTTCTCTGCCTACACTTGGAGAGTGTGAACAGACGAAAAGTTCTCTGCCCACTGTGGGTCTCCGAAAGGATTCCGCTCGTGTGGTTCGAATGTAAAGAATACGATCACACTATCCCGTAGGACAAAATGGTCGTAGGCCTTTACACTCGGCACAAGCAGGCCAATGGAAGAGCAGATGGAGTTATAGATACGATTAGCCATAGAGGATAGCGGGTTTTCACCTACGCACCTCGATGGATAATAATATCTATAACCCTAAATTCACGAGATTTCCCCCATTCGATACATCAGCTCGAACGGGGTTTATTTGATTGTGGGGATCGGTTTCCTACGGGCGCAAGCCCCCGTAGTTAATTACATCTTAGACCTCGGTCTAAGAAAACTCTCGATTAAGGATGTTAGATTATCTCCTCCGATAGGTTTAGTGCAAGGGGATTTCTAGGTTTCCTAATCAAAGGGGAATGTCCCAACTTGGCTCGATCAATCATACAGGGTTCAGTCAACATCCGGCCGGCTAAGAGAAGTGAAAACTGGAGAAAAGAAAGAGAGATAACGCACTCAGACATGCACGAGAGAAAGAGGGAGGTGGCGTCATCTATGTGACGCGGATGGGTAGGATTTATAGCTTCCGAAAGGATGGATAGCTTACCCACCAATAAGGTGTATAGGGGTACACTCGTACCACTCACCTTTAGACCCTAAATCTATAAAAGACGTAGTGTTGCACACACAACACTAACATCTACGACCTAGCTAATGCAGTCCTGGACTTATTCCTTGCCTGACAAAGGAAGCCAGCTAAAACCTCCTAATCGTGTAAAATCCATGCTGTCCAGTCTGTATGAAAGATAGGAGGGTAGTTTAGACACTGAATTTGGGATCGACAAACTAGAGAAATCCCTAATTGATCCCACACTTATGAGTGGTATAATGCTCCTAAAACTAATGCAATTAAATCTTAATTTTAATTAGTTACTAATGCAATTATGCTGGTTAAAGTCTCCAAATCAGATATGTATGAATTTTAAAAAGGCTTTATAAAAATAACTTTTGAATGACTAAATTTCCCCAGGTCCGGCACTTCATCCTCATAGGCCAGATTATCCGGACTCTACTCTCAGGCGGGGAAATTTGTCTAAAAGGTGAGAGAATGCATGCATGCCACCCCGGACGATTCCGGCTATTTCCTAGAATCGTTATGGTTTCTATGTGAATTAATCTTAAAATTTTTATTTAATAATTACGAGTATAAAATTTTTATCCCTAAAGAGCCTAACGGTCATACACAAGCACATGCAAGAAAGAAAACCTATAAAGAGCATGCCGGTTCTACTGCGCAAACAAAGTAAGTAAATCACAACACAGAAACAAATCCCACGAAAAAGAGTGTCCATGGCAAGTGCCATACGATATTACATCACAGGGTACAGTAAGTAAAGGTGGCCGGGCTCCACCGACAACAACCCGGAAACGACGCAAATCTTAAAATAAGGCATTTTTATATCTCTTCAGTCTTCTTCTTCTCTTACTTGATTCGTCATTGGATCGTCTTCGTTCTTCGGGCTCCTCGTAGTACGTCCTCCAAAAGAATGCCCAAATGAAAAAGAAAACCCCCTGTAGGGGTTTACTTCTCCCTTTGGACTCCTCGTAGCGGACGCTCCAAAAGGATATCCAAATGAAAAAGGAAACCCTCTATGGGGGTTTACTTTTCCCTTTGGATTCCTATCTCTTTAAAAATGCCTCATTTTAATAATTTTCACAAAATTTACTATCAAATACATTTCAACAGAAAGAAAAGAAAAATCTAGACTCTCCTGCAGGGGTTATCCTAAGCAGTTATAATAAAAATTTCACCCAAGCAGTTATATATGTAAATTAAAATGCGCACAATCACTTGGCCGTGCTCTGATTATTGGGGGCTAAGCAGCTGAAGCAGGTACCTAAAGCAGTTATGAATAATTATTATTAATTTTTAGCCCCCTTTTTAGCAGCATTATATGAGCACGGCCACCTGCAGGAAGACAGCATTAGTATAAAAGAGCGTGCCTAACCTATGGGTATTCTAACGTCACGACCACAGTGCAGAAAGGAAACTAAAAGAACATCACAGAAAAGCATCACAGAAAACCCACGAAAAAGGCTACCACAAGTACTAAGCAAACAGCACACGGGTCACATGCAAAGCGTCTCAACAAAGTACAGAAAAGAAAAGAACAACAGAACAATAACTTAACCTAAAGCTAATAGTCGTGTCCTAACAAACCAGTCTAAGTGTGTGTAGGTTGTGTGGTTTTGATAGATCCTAAAGAGGATTAGTTTTAGTTAGAGTTGTATGTGTATTATTTTTATTTGTTGAAAGGGCAAAGAAGAGATTTTAGTTAAAGTTTAAATATTAGTATTTTAGAATTGATTTTTAGGATGTTTTATTTTTAATGTTTGATTAACTATCACCTTTGTTTCACACCGAGGCCGTGAGGTTTATTTCACCCTCCTTGGGGCTAACTTAATAGCCTCGTAGGCCTGGGTTACCCAGTGATAATTAACTTTGTTTGATTATTTTAGTTTGTTATTAAAAGAAAAGAAAAGAGTGAATTAAATCATTTATTAATCAAGTTTGAATTATGCCCATTAGAAAAAATTAATTTTAGGTTTTGACGCTCCATTAGATTCATTCGTGGCGTTGTGCCACCAGGCTCGAGGAACCAGCCTCCTTAGGACACTTAGCCCCGCAGCCCGGAGTAGTCCATCCAATAAACTTCACTTTTGGAGCGGGTTGTTGTATATTAAGGGATTTGTTGATTACTTTTTAAAATGTTATTCTAAGTTTGAACCTTTAAGAAATCTTTTATCCTAATGAGTTTGATTTGTAACTTAATCTCCTAGGAAAATCTACATCTTTTAGATTTTAGATTGGTTATGAATCAATTATTAAATTAGTTAGGATTGATTTAGGTTTATGTGTTAAAATTATGATTTAATGATTGTGATTGTTAATTAAAACTTAGTTAAGAGTTAAGTGTTTTAATAGATTTTAGGAATTATATTAGGATTGATTGGTTGATTATTAGTGAATTAGGGAAAATAAAATCTAAATCTAGGAAAACGTGTCACTAAGTTATTGTTTTAATGTTTCTGTCCTATAGGGAGCATGCATCCTAAGTCTATGTTTTCTAAGACTCGGTCCTTAATTTTTGTCCTTAGATGTCACTAATGTTGTAGGATAGAAAGTGATGTTCTTCTTCTAATTCCTAAGACTTCTACACGGATGTCATAGGATTTTAGGGATCTAAAAAAATGAAAGCAATCCTAAATATATAATTGAAGTTTCTAAGGACCTAAGGGTGGGAGGCGCACAAACATCTAAGCCCCTAAAGGTTTTCTAAGTTTTAGTAGACTTACAGCACCGGGGGCTACGACCCGGTGGTTCCGCCCGTAGCGCCCCTACTAGATGAGTAGGGACGACTGATGCTTGGATCCGGTTCTCCTAGCTCCAGCTCCAAGCGCTCCTTGTCCATTGCTTTCCAAAAGGTACCTCGCAAAAAAAAATAGAAGAAAGGCGTATTAGAGCAGTTCTATAAGTAAATAACGTTGTAAAGAAATGAAGAATGCAATAAAAACTAGAACGTACCTTTTGTTATTTGTTGAGTCCTATGTCTGTGGATCTTCCTTAGTTTGTAGGTGCGCGGTGCCAAAACACAGAAGAAGCAGTGAAGAAACTAACAAAACTAAGCAAGAGATAACTAAATGCGAAGAATAGAAAAAGAACGAAAATCGAATACGAAAAAGGGGTGTAGGCATCGTTGTTTTTGGATACACTTCGTAGAAGTCAAGTGCATCCTATAACAGCAACAATGCCCTTTGCTGTTCCCACTCCAAACGAGACACTTGATACGCTTGACGAATCTACCCATGATACACTACGCACAGGACACAAAGCAACTAAAGGAAAAAAAGCTTCCAAAACTAAACTTAAAATTAAATTCTCTTTTATTTTCTATTCACCTAAAATAACTCTTTTCATCTTTAAAAGCTAACACTAAAGGAATCTAATTCAAATAATTAAGAACTATTTTATTCCCAAAAAGACACTAGAGACTTTCCAACCTAAAGCTCTCTAATATTTCAAACTCCAAAATCCATCCTATAGAAAGAGACTATAAGGGAATCCATCCTAAAACTTTCTAAAGTTTAAACTTCCAAACTCATCCTTAGCAATAACTACTAAAAGATTTTAACTCTAATAGGAAAGCACTAACTACTTCCCCAAAATATATTAAGAGATCTTTACTAAACGAGTTCAATTATAAAATCATAGATCCCAAAACGATTTGCAAAAACTACAACGAAACCTCTCAAGAGTTATCTACTAAAATCCCTTATCTTGACACAAAATTCTACCCAAAACAACCTACAATCAAGTGCCTCACCTTTCGTTTGGAGTGGGGTAGAAAACCCAAAGCCCTCCAACAAGAGAGTTGTATACAACCCCTCATTGTAAAGCTTTCATAAAACAAACGTCGTATAAAAAAAACCTTTAAAACAAAGCCATTAAACACAAATTGACTTACAAGAGAAAGCTCTCGACCATAAAATCATTCATAAAACCTTTCTAAATTTTATTTTATTTTAAATGAAAATACTCGCAAAGAAACACCAAGAGAAAACTATCTATGCTTATATAAACCTTTATCTAACATGATCATGAATGCACATAATAAATCTAGTAAGAACTCTCAAACTCATCCCAATCAATTTATAACTAATGAAATACATAAAGAAGATTTGGAACCTACAAATGGACTAAATAAGCATGCATCAAATTATTTTGTCTCTATCTAAAATTATCATAGTAAAATCAAGCCGATGTGATGTTGAGAGTTGTAGTTGTGACATGCAATCAAATTGACTTGCTTAATGTTGAAGCTCGCTCAAATTATGAATATTGATGCTCGCCTATCTCTTTTCTACTCGAGAAAACATGCCAAGTAGATAACTTTATGAAACTTTCAACATAAAGAAAAAAAAATTCTCGCAAGACCACATGTACTCGAGAAGAGAAATTGCAAACATGCCCTTCCAAACCAAGTAGTAGCCAAATAAAACATTTAGAATTAGATCCCCAACCAAGTCATAATCATAAAAAAAAAAATCTCACAACAACGCAACGACAAATCTACCCAAATGCCACAAGAACTCTAATGCGAAAATAGCAAAAAAAAAAAAAATTCCAAAATCTGAACTCTTTTCTTAAAAATCTGCACTCTTTTCTCACCAAAAACAGGGGAAAAACTTCATAAAGGCTGTAGAAACTTCTACAGAACAATCAATAAAGGATTCGCTCATATGTCATAAGTATTGTTGCATGAAAACAATGAGAAAACTCTCAAAATCTGCACTCATTTTCTTACAAAAAAAACAGTGAGAAAGCTTACAAAAATTGTAGGAATCTCTACTACAAAGCCGTGCAAGATTCACTTAAAAAAAGGTGAGGATTTTTATGTAAAGAAAGAACGATAGGAGCCTTAAAATCTGCACTTTTCCTACACATAAATCATAGTTTTCTGATAAATCTTTATATCAATGAATCAATTCTATTAGACAAAGATTTTCTCTTTTTTTTTTTTTTGTTTTTAAAAAGGACACAAACAAGAGAGAATGAGAGTATTTCAAGCAATAGAGTAGCAATCATATACCATTCATGCTAATAAGATGAAATCTCCAACGAACTCAAACAACTTTGACATAAAGCATGCGATCTCTCAAAATTTAGAAGAAACTACTAATGTAGCCAACCAATTTCTTAGCAAAAGGTTTCATACATGAATACTCCACAACAAAATATCTATGTTCATTAACTTTGCATGTACTAGTGGTCAAGAAATGAGATGGAAATCCATGAGAAGCAATCTTCACCAAAACACGTCGCTAAGTAAACTTCAACACTTTCAAAGTATAAGGAATCCATTACTCATGTCAAATGTTACTTATGATGCAAATGAACATAAGGATTTGCTAACATGGTTATAACTATCTCCATCAAGCATTGAAACAAGATGAGGATTGCCACTGCACACTTCCAATGAGATGCACATAAGAAAGTTAGAGAACAAATCTAATTCATAAGAATAACTTGATATCTTGTTTTGAAACAATTGCTAAGTTTAGCAAAGACGTGTCATATCTAAACAAAGAAAACTTCTCCAAAGTCTTCTCAGTGAAGACTAAATATTCTTGAAAGACAAGCACTGTTCATGATTCAAGGGATGCATCATCACTTTCTTAGCGACAAATCATAAAATTTGTACAAAAGCTAATGGATCTTATGCCAAAATTTCTTTTAGGAAGTAGAACTCATTGCATGAGAGCTAATATTCTTACAATCTCAACAAACAAATTTTGCTAATAAACATCTAAATAATGTATTTAGGAAATCTCTATATGAACGACGTTGTATGAAATTTCAGTACGAGCAAGACGACCATGACTTTCTTTCAATCAACATTTCATCAAATAGCATGAGTGTGTTTTTCACAAGAATCATTCAAACAAATCAACATAAGAAGTTCATATCTTACAATTATACAAAAATCACAAAAAAACAAAAGCTATATGGAACTATTGTACAAATAACTAACTTGAAATCAATCGTAATCCGAAGCCAACTCGAACATTTATTCTCTTTTTTTTTTTTTGTTTCATTGACGCTTATACGAAGGAAGATGTTGAAATTAGTCATTGACAGATGGGGATTAGAAATTTGCTGAGAGAATGATAACCTCACAATGGTCAAAAGAGAGCAATCTAAAACTTTGCTCGAAATATGATCACAGAACTTGACACCACACTTGGTCAAAGTTGAAAAATCACATATCTAGCATGAAATCTTCTTATAGTCAATAGCATCCTATCAATTTTGATGCAGAAATAAGAACAAAACATCATAACTCTCTTTTAATGGTATTTCATCAAACAATGTATGCAATATTCATGAGATCCTATATATATAAAGGAAATTCTTGCCTTGCAGTCAAAACTCATCATGAAGTCTCTATAATATTGTCACAAGCTAATGTACTTCAAGGCTTACTAGGAAATGGAAGAGAATAATCACAACAACAAATAGGAGCCATTTACAAGAGTATTTTTTTTTTACATTATAAGGTAAGAAAGAAGATGCAAAAAAGAAGGAAAATATGGAAAATAAAGGAGCTAGGAAGAGGAAGAAGAAGCAAAGGAGAAAAAAGGGGGAGAAGGAGGAAGAGAGAGATACTCACCTGCAGCTTGTAGGAGATCGAACGAACTCGAACCAGGCGATGCCGGCGTCGGGATGGCTGGGGCTGGCGTCGGGATGGCTGTTTCACGAACAGGGAGAAGGGAGCTGGCGGGACACTGGCTCGTCGCTGGACACGCGAACAAAAGGGGCGCGGGAGAAAGGAGCTCGGTTAGGGTCTTCCTGGAGGCCGAACAAACTCAGTAGTTTGATCGGCTAGGGCTCAGCGTCCACGAACAAGGGAGACCGGGATGCCGGCGTCGGGCTTCCTGGCTTGATCCGAATAGAGGAGAAACGGAGAGGGAGAGCTGGCGTGAGAGAATCAGAGAAAACCCGAGAGAGAAATCGGGTGTGAGAGCAAGAGGGAGCGAATGAGAAAGCTGGAGCGTGAGAACGAGAGAGAGAGCGTGAGGGCGAGAAAAAATGCTCCATCCAGGGCAGGCCGAACCAAGAAAAGAAGAGGAAAATCCGTTGCCTGCTGTCCTCGGATGATCTCCCGGTTTCCTTAAGCACAAAAGAAGCTCTGCTCGCTCTGCCTACTTCAACATCTCCCCGAACGCCATTCCAAAATGAGATCGATTCTGCGATCGAGGTGTCTGGCAGCGACAGGCTTAGGCTGAAGAACCGTGGCAGTTGGATCACTTTCTTGATCTAGAAATCAAATTCAAATTATTTTAGAAAGTCAAACGGAATTTAGTGGAATTAATTTGAGCTGAACCAGGTCAAATTCGGCTAAAATTGGATCGAGTCCAAATTCGACCCGATTCAACTCAATTCAGGCTCGGGTCGGCTCAACAAAACTAATCGTACAAGATCGGGTCCGAAATAATGATCGATTTAAAGGAAATTAGGTACGACGCGATGAAAACCAACTAATCGAGTCTAATCGAACATGTTCGAGTCCGATCCGACTCGAGTCGGATCGATTCGAGCTCGAATTAGATTCGACGGGGTTCGATTAAATCGATCGAACGAGCTCGAGCACGCTCGAGCCAAAATCGAGGTCAACACCCACACTAGGAGAGTGTAAAAGGACGAAGGTTCTCTGCCTACACTTGGAGAGTGAGAACAGCCGTAGGGTTCTCTGCCCACACTAGGAGAGTGTAAAAGGACGACGGTTCTCTGCCAGCACTGTGGATTGTGTAAAAGGACGACGGTTCTCTGCCGCACCGGGTAGTGGTGAAAAGAGTGTTTTGTACAGGCTTCTCCGCCTTGCTGTGGGTGCTAAAGGAGAGTCACTTTGTGGTATTAGTGCAATACTCAGAGGGTGCCTCTGAGGAGTGGATGTAGGTCTGGTTATAGACCGAACCACTATAAATCTGGTGTCATTTACTTTATTGCTTTTACGTTTCCGCACTTTAAATTTCAGTTTTAACAACTCTGTGGTTGAAAAACATTTTTCTACAAACTTTAAAAGAAAATTTTATTTCGGTTCAACTTTATCATTAAGAGGGTTTAAAATTTTTAAAACTACCAATTCACCCCCCTCTTGGTAGCCGTGGGACATTTACTTAGGCTTAACAACCTAATTACTGGACTCAACAGTAATTTAGGCGACTTGTTGGATTATTGTACTATGTGATTTTTATATATCCCCCTATAAGGAATATTTGTACCTGAAAATAAAGGAAGGGAGTTATAAAAAAATAAACAAAGAGAGTTACATAAATTAAAGAGAGAATATGTGTGTGTATGTGTGTTTATGTATGTCTAATTCTAATTTTTTTTATAAATAATAAAAATAATTATTATCATTAAAATAAATAAATAGAGGCACGAAAATGGTGCCCCTTTAGCGGGTGACAAATAAAGCACCAAATGACACACCACCGATGGTGGATGGCGGCGGTGGCTAGCAATCTTGGCTCTCCTCGTCTTGGCTGGGTCTAATTTTGAGCACAAATAAGTATATTATGGCTTCCCATGGATCATTTTTCTATTTATTAGACTCAATTTTAGCATTTTTAGCGCCCAACAAATCTTTTATGATCAAATTCAAATTAATTTAAGAAATTTTGAGAAAATATATTCAATAATTTTAGACCTATTTGCGTGTTGACTTCATGGAAAAGCAGAAATTATAATTAAGAAAATTTTAGTTTATTCATGACTCTAAAGGAAGACACACGTTGATGTTCAGAGTGTTGTTGTGTCTTGTAATTTTTATAAAATTATAATTTTTATGCCATAAATTGTTTTGAAAATTTAAAACATATTTTCAGACGTAACAAACTTCAATGTTTGAAAATTGAGAGATAAATGATATATCTACACAAAATTGGCATGATCAGTGTGAGCCTAATGGCAAAATTTAAATGGGTAACTTTGAAAATCAAAATTTTAGTCATTTGAACTTAAATTTCAACAAACTTATAGTCGAATTGAACTTCTCAATAAGCCGAAGCTAATGATACCAAAAGTAGTCAAACTCGAGCCTAAAGAAGACCAAATAAAGAACTAGAATCATAATTAAAAGCTTTATGTATTAATTAGATGACTAAATAACCTTTAAATTTGACATGCTTATAGTCAAATCGAGCGACTTCATAATATAAATCAATGAGCCCATGGTCACTTAATTTTAATATCATTAAGGTCCTTGATTGTTGAGTAAATGCTTCATGATCCAAAGAATAAATATACACGATACGATTGAGTGCCTAAGTGCTTTGGATTTTAGTTAAATTTATCAAAATGCCTCTCTCTAAAAGCCTACAAATAGAATCTCATTCTCTAGATTGAAGAGGCCCAGGAGTTGAGAGGAGTCCCCTTGCTTCGTTTTTTTAGCACTCACCTCCAATGACGACCACCACCAAATTTCTCTACCAACGATAACCATCAGCCTTCATCGACAACAACAACTAACAATTGACGCCATCATCTCCAAACTTATGTTCTAGATTTAACCTTGTTGTTGGATATTTACTGTCCATCTGTAAACATGTGCTTTTTATAATCTATACAAGGGAATTAATATATTAATTATCAAATGGTCATTTTCTCTTTCAACTGTGAGGAAGAGATGATTTTTGTATCTTCTATTATATGGTGGATTGTTTAATTGGGCTACGCTCTATGGGTTTTTCTTTTTCGAGATTTTAAATATTTTTTTTATCATACAACGTTTATCTGTGCGTGTTGAATTTTTATCCAAAGCTAAAACATAAAAGATCAAATCTACAGACATAAATTATCTAGCACTTAAGAATATTAATTTGACATTTGAATGTTTCTTATATTATACTAAGTCTTATGAACAAGTCATATAATTATGAGCTGAATTTTATCAACGAAATATCATTAAAGCTCAAGAATCAAATATTAAAAAAATAGAGCTTAATTTTTTAATGTGTGGCTCATTTACAAATTAAATATTATTTAAAGCACTTAATAACAAAATATATTAATATTAAGGATAAGTTTTTTTGTGTTAGAATTAGTTGATTATTGTGCATATTAGCAATACCTATAGACTAATATATTATTTAATGTTTTATAGCAATAATAATTCCTCTAAAAATGTCAAAAAATATCAAATTTCTTTATTTTTTCTTAAATTTCGACACTTTGATTTTTTTTTTTAGTCTTTTAATGTTAAGTAAAATTTTTTTTTGGGACATTTAGGTCATTTAAGGCAAACTCATACACACAACGCATACATATGGACTCGAACCTTGGACCTTTTAGTTGGAAGCCAAAGCTCTCAACCAATAGGCCAAGGGAGTTGTGTGTTAAGTAATTTTTTAATCGCCCCCTTTACTAGAAGTCCCAGTAAAACCAATAACAATACCTGCACTCGCTTTTTGAACCACGAGTAGGACCAAGTCAATGAAAACTTTCATCGGAATATCGGATAACTTGTTCTGGACCTGGTGCAAGCTGGTGTACATTTTTTGGTCTCTGAACGGCCAGATTTCCTTCATCTGGCTCTTCTCTCAAACCCCTACAGCTTGTGCTGACCTGCCGGAATATTCGATTGTGACGGAAACCTCTAGGATTTTCCCGTAACCTATATATACCTCCGTTTCCTCTGACTCCTCCCTGCCCTAAAGCCCTTCATTTCGCTGTTGCCCTTCGGCTTCGTTTCCGCCCTTCCTATACTCTATCGCCGCCAGGATCTGCGTTTTTGTTTTGGATCGTGAAGATCTATGGATTCCATGGAAGAATTTCTATGCGGAGATCGGAAATGATGGGGCTTTTGCTGTTTATTTGGGTTCTTTTTGGTGGATGGACGACGCGGAGCTGCCCTCGCCAGTAAATGTGAAGGTTGATAAGCTTATGGAATTAGATGATTTGGATAGAGTCGGGGAGATCGAGGCCAGGAGTTTGGCGGGGAAAGAGGCCTCCGCTTCTCATAAAAGTTCTGGCTCAGGTCATTGTCGTATAGGTATGAGATTTGTTTTGGAAGCGAAAGATCTGATTTTGGGGGCACTTTTTGGGTTTTCGCTGTTTTCGGTGTCCGGATTAGTGTGAGATAGATTTTTATTTCGAGATATTGCCGATTTTCCTTTTTTTGTTTGTTTGAAGTTAGGGTTTTGAGCTGGGTACCTTTGTTTTTGAGTTTGATGTTTGGTATGTTTGAGCTGTTATAAATAGGCTTTTTTTCTCGTTTTTGTGAAGTAGTACTCTGTTTCATTGATACCTTTTGGCTGTTTTGAAGTTTTCAATTGATTATCTTCATCTGTGATGTTAATTTTTTAGGTTTTACAGCATTCCCTTAACATATTTTAACCTTTTGGAGAAACTATTATGTGAATGTAGAAGTATGGAGGGGAACCCAAATTTTTATTTTGTGGGGGCATAAATTGATTTCTATACAAATTTATTTGAACTTTGTATCACTATACTCACTCGAAGTAGTGCTTGGTGTAAGAGAAATTGAGTTAAAACAAGCTTATAACTCATTCTTATTGCCCCTGAAGAACCTTGAATGATTTTGAAACTGATTCACTTCGTTTTCTCTTAGTGATCTATCAAGAAGATGAATATGCAAAGAAGAACAGCTATCTTGCAATGAAAAATGTTTTGCTAGTTTTGCTCCAACGTAAAAATTGTTGGCTGTTGAACTTCTTATAATGAACTATTTACTTCAAAGAATTTGACCAGAGTTATAAGATTATATACTGAGAAGTTGGTTTTTGAGTGGAGTAGTCATATCTTAAAGTTTTTGAAGTATTTGGCTATGGATATCAATCTTCAGGTTTGTAAATTATTTGTGTTGCTAGTTTTAAAAAAATCATCACCATTTCATGCTAATGATCCTTCCATCCAAAATCTTTCAAAAATCAATTCCATCTTTTTGGTGAAACAAGATTGGAGAAGAAGGGACCAAAAGAAACAAAATTAGGGCAAAATATAACTTGAGCACAATTATTAATGGCATCAATAGTGCCATTCTGAATGCCTAGCAATTGCTTTATCCATTGAACCGGTGAAGGCCAAGCATGCTATTCCATGCACAGAGAACATTTCCATCCTCTAATCGTCTGGTGACGCTTCAATGTCATTTATGACACCAATCACTGCCACGACAATTGCATCCTTAAGGTATCTCAGTATTGAAGGGCAATGGGGCCTTGGAGGGAAGTCATGCAAGGAGCCCTTCTCATCGCATCCCCTTTTGGTATGAAGAACACTTGATTCAACAAATCCCTTCAAATTGAAATTTTGTGAGAGCACGAAAGACTGGAAGCCTCATTTCTGAATAGTGTAGATTAGCGCACTATAGTGCAATTTTGTGATATCAAACCTAAAGATAGTTAATTTAGGCATTGAGAGTAATTAAAAACAAAAAAATATCATACATTATGGGCATGGCCAATCAGGGCACAGGCCTCAGTATCTACATTGTAGCTTCGCCTTTGATTATTAAGTCTTCATTTGTCGGAGTATTTTTTATTTTATTTTATTATTTAGTATATAAGTTGATTGAAATTTCTTTTTTCTGTAGATTTACCATGATAGTTATTGCTTGATTTGTTGAGCCATGCATTTGATTGATCTATTTGACACTTTCTAGCATTCATTGCACATTCTGGTGTTTTTCTTTTGAAATTAACATTTGCTCAATTAGGAACCTGGTTACTTTATTAATAGTGCAACTTAATGTTTAAATACTAATAATAACTGCAATATATGTTTTCAGAGTGTTCCAGAAATAAGAGGGTTGATGAAGATTCTTGTGTGCATGACAATCTGCCTTCCCGTCCCCAGTGTGGAGAGAACAGTAAGGGGCATGATGTTGAGAAGGTTGATGGGCATACCCCATTATCACCAAATCAAGAAGGAAAACTTCTTGGACGAAAATATTCCAAAAGACCAGTTGGTATTCCATCTAAAAGGCCAAGAATTGATGATACTGAATGTTTAATGAAGGAGTCAGGGACTGGTGGTCATCATAGTATCTCCAGTAAGGCAGGATTGGACCTTGTAAGGTGCACATTAGCTGGTAATTATTGATGCCTTCCTAAAAATCTATATCATCTAGCGGGCCTAACGTGATTCTTACTTTCTAATTATTGTGGTCTGCATAAAATTGACACATAAGCTTGTTTGTCATCTATGTATAAGACTTTCCTTGCAATCTGTTCTCACTGTTTTTCTGTGTCTCTCATGTAATCCAAATTTGATCAGGAAAGTTTCTTAAAATAAGTTTACTCACTTGAGAATTACTTGTAAATTTTTCTGTATTGCTAATTGCTTTCAGATTTCTGATTTATGTATTAGTCAACAGAGCTACTCTATGTATCTTTTTTCAGATATAATGTCTGGCTTGTTGAATATATGTTGTTAATGAACTTGATGCATGAAGTTCATGGTTGTCAATAACCAATCCAAGGTTAATGATGTTTTTACGCCCTAAAAGTTGTTGTGGTGGAACTGCTTTCTGATTCATGTATCTTGAAGTAGCCATATTAATCTATTGGAGAAAGTAGATGTCAAAGTTACTAATTTTTCTTACAGAGATCTTTGAGGAAATGTAGTTGAGTTATTTGAATACTAATGACAATGCAGTAGGCTGCTGCAGACCTTTTAATGAGGGAAATTCAGGATGTTTAAAATGGTTATGGTAGTCGTTGAAGCATGCATATGGATGGGGAGAATGCAAAAAGACCCTTACACAAGGATATGATACCCTTAAAAGAAAAGAGGCTAAATTTTTTATTATTCACAAATGACAAAAGATGTTTCAAATTGATATGGTCGTTGTTAATAATGGAATGCTTTAGATATTGCAATTAACAAAAGCGGCTTTTTCCATGTTACTATTTTATACTTGCATAGCAGCCTTTAAACGTGTTTTTACTCATGCACTACAATCATCGAATGAACATAAAGTTGAATTCCACAAACCTGATGGTCCATTATGCCCGGTTATAACTTGTATATCTAGTATCTTATTCTATTGCTGATTAATCTGAGGCAGGGATGAGAGGAAAATACTAATGAACTTTCCATGCTTTGCAAATGAAGAAATTTATGAATTGTACCACCGCTCAAATGTTAGAAGGAAAAAAAATTCTTATTTTTGGTTTCAACTCTCAGATCACAAAAAAAGGAAGAAAATAAAGCGCCACATGCAAGCTCAAGTAGTTGATTAAAGATTATTGCATAGTACCAGTTATGCTGTATTTATGGTAGACTAGTCACTTGTTTGCATTCTTTATGGTATTCAATGCTGCTACACGAGGTAGCATGCAGAAATATGAAAGTTTTGACTTGCAATACAATCTGATGGCATTGATATTGGCCTTCTCTCGTTTTGGGCCATCAGTGTGCTTAGACAGCACTATCCTTTAGCATAAATTACCATCCTCCTGTGATGGCTTGTGAAGAACTTAGGCTTTGTTTGGGACGGCTTTCTTACTGCTTCTTAAAGCAGCTTTCTAGTTCAAAATAAAAAATTTTGAACTAGAAAGCTGCTGTAAGAAATAGTAAAAAAGCCGTCCCAAACGAATCCTTAAACTACAATGGTTTTTGTGTATTGTGGACATCTGGAAGTGCTTTTTGAATGTTCCCTTATAGTTGATTATGTAGTTGTGGTTTTAGTACTTTGGTAAGAGACCTGCCATTAGTAAACTGCCCTATACGATTGTGGTGAGAGACATGGCATACGAAACTGCACTTTGGAATTCAAAACAGTTTGTCTTATCTACCAAGCAATGCAAATGGATGGAATCACACCCAAGTTTCAATTATTGGCTGTCCTTAATTTTTTTAATTATCATGAATTTGTCCAAGTGATGTCCAGGAGCTCTTATTTCTTGCCTAATATTATCAAACTGTTTTGTCTTGCTGGCTTGGTGTCATAAGAGCTGTCCTTTTGTTCATAGGATAGTTTGTATATTTGATGATTCAAAGTTGTTTCTGAGCTAAACTTTGTTCCTATTAACAGATAAATCTCAGATTGTCAAACTTAAGCGTGTTCATGATGGAAGAAAGGCTGATAAGAAGTTTTTTAGAGCGAGTGTGAAGAACAAATATGAATCTCTTACATCCAAGGCCATTTTAGCTTGCAGTGATACTTTCTCTGGTGGAAGCAATATTCTTGGTAAGTGAGCAATATATCCAGCCCTTTATCTAATCTATGTGGTTATCTCCCATATAAATCAAATACCAGAATCCCCTATTTATTGCATTCTTAGTATCATTCAGCTATATTATATGGCTACAGGACTACATTTTGGCATGTCATGGTTACGACAAAGCATATAAGGCTAAATGGTTTGGCTGTCAGGTGGCGCGCATCATTTCTACTTAGGAAATTACCTTTTCACAATTAGTAGCGTATTGAACTATGCTTGCATCATTTAACTATATGATTGTTAAATAGCCAACTTGATTACAATTTGTATAGAAACTTACAATATAGTGAACGTGCAATCAAATTGTTTGAAAATTATTTTGCTTATATTGGCTACAGTATAACCTTTATGTTTATATAATGGTTCAAGCTTCATGTAAAACTTGATATATCTATTGGTTGATATAAAGCTAGCCTTTTCAGAAAAAAAGAGAAGATGGAAAAGATGAAATGTTGAAAAAAAAAAAAACAAGATAAGCAGGCCTTTGATACGCCTAGATCGGTCCAGGAGGGACTGTTCCGGACCGGCTCAAAACCTATAGCAGGCGAAAGTGTGCTGGGCGTAGGCTTGATTTGCTGCTCCCTTGGGGGTGGGGTCTACGGTTTAGGGAAGAGAGAGGGGGCTGTTTAGTCTTTTTTGGTTATTTTTATGCTTGCTTTAATTAGGAGATTGTATTAGGGTTAGGGCATCTTTTTGGTGGCTAATTTTTGTAGTTTTCTTTGGTGTCTTGGGCTCTAGCAGCGTATATAGAGTTTTGGAGAGATTGATCATTCTCTCGAATGGATGATCGCTTGTATCTTGCTATTTCTTTTCATCTACTAGTAATCCAGAGTGTTTCTCTTGTGTTTTCATCCACAAAAACCTAAAAAATTGTTTGGTTCATCCGTAGAATTTCTGATTCCAGCAATTATTTTACTATTTTCCTATTGTTTCTTATCAACCTCATGTCTGAACAAAGAGAGAACCTCTCCTTGAAGGGTTTTAGATTTCACACCCAATTAAGTATTAAGTCCTGGAATAGTTGATGACGGTGGAGAGTCTTCACTTCCAAATTATAATTTTATTCATGCCATAAAAATTGTTTTATATAAGTAAGAATTCACATATTTGTAAATAAAAATAATTGCGAACTATTAGCAAACTACTAACAAATTATCAAACTTCTTATAATTTTATGAATTGCTAACAAACCAAAAAATTACTACCAAATTGTTAACAGAAATTCTAAAAAAATTAATCAATTGAATAAAACAATCCTAGTAAAATATTAAAACTTAGCATACATAAAATAACTTTATATGTCATGACAAATAAAAATTTAGAATTTACATAAACATCAATTTCCCCTGTATCAAAATAACCTGATTTAGAGAGTTTTAAGTGATATGCCCGAATAAAATATCATCCTTCATTAGTTATGGATTATCAAATGATGGGCAATATTTCCAATTGATTAGAGGACAATATGATTTTGAAGGAACACCATTGAGCTCTCCTAGACGTAGTGAATAATTGGCAATTGCGCTACTCTTGGACAATCTAAAAATTTACTTAAAAAAGTATTAATAAAAAATACTGGAGGCTTGAAAATACCTCAATTATGTAACAAATCCTTAATATAGAAAGAATGAGTGATAATTATTATGCTAATAGGTATAACAATTACATACACATGATAACCTATCTTTCAGATAGTATTGTAAATCTTTAAAGGCTCTAGTAGTAATTATAAGTAGGTGGAGTGCAAGTAGCTCATAAGATATATATATTCAACGATTTAATATCCTTCATTGTAATCCCAAGCACCACCCAAGCATGACAACTTTCAATCTTTCGTTTTGTATGTCAACTCCATCACCATAATCAGCATGCAACTTATGTGTATGATCAAGGAATGATGCAATAGAATATTACATATACATAGGAGATGGAAGCCCAAAAGTTGGCTAATTACTTGACTAGGAGTATAGGAGTAATTTCAAAAGGAGGTTGATGGGTTTTTTTAATAATGAACTTGCATATGTAAACTCATTCGCAAACAAATGCAATATCCAATAACCTAGTCTAATCTTTCTCAAGAGTCATTAAAAGACATCCAAAATACTTTCTTAAAGAATAATTATGTCCACCTTTTAGTTTTAGACTAATTGCATTATGGTTCAATATGTTCCTTCAAATATATTGGGTAATGAAGCTAAGGAGGAAAATGAGTTATCATGAACTAAAATAATGATTTTTGAACAAGTGGTGATTTCTCAGATTCAGTGCCAGTATTTTGCTTATGTGTTTAGGCTAAAGTTGAAAATCAATTGCAATCTTAGGCATAGATGAAGTGCACAACTGAATGCCTTTTCTGATATGATAATCTTCTTTTTTGTCTTGCTCTAATCAAAAGAAATTTTGGAGATTCCATAGATTATAGTTTCTTCCAAAGGAGTAGCCTTGGCTTTATGTTGTACATTTAGTTTATTTTAAAGAAGTGAACCATAATCAAATTTTATCATAGGCATTAAATAATCTATCAATAGAAATAGCAAGAAATAGCAAGAGAATTATCAAGATATAATTTGATCTTTACCTTTCTAGAATAAACATCATTTATTATATCCTCATCATAAAGATTTATTGCCTAATATTTTATCTATGAGAATTAATGAATCTAGATGCAGTAATCCATGTTTTTTCTTAGAAAATTCTTTCAAGTAAATAAAAAATTTTAAAATATTATGCTACTAAGTTTTTATTTTTTTATTTTTTTCTTTACGGTTTAAAATTGTTCGATAGATTTGCCTAAGTTGTTGTGGAGGCATATATTATGCTTAGGTTGATACTTCATTCAACCCATGGAGTTATAGGGCTTTCATTATTCTAAACCTTTTGCCTTTGAGCAAAACTTGCAAATTTAGCATAAGCAAATCTAATGCACCTTTCATCAACCATTTGGTACTTAGGGAATTCATTATCTATATCAATTAATCAAACAAACAAAATGTTAGAGCTTGTTAAGTTGTGTTTTTGTTAATTTTGATTCTTTTTATTTTTATGTTCACTTAAAGTAGAAATATGCTTGAATGCATATTAATTTTCTGTTTTCAAAATATATGTTTTAGAAACTAGCGAAAATACCTCTTATATGTTTTAGAAAATTTTCTAAGCATACTAATTTGTTTTTTAAAATAAAAAAAACAACTAAGCAAACATTTTTTCCAGCATAGCTATTCTTGAAAACAAAAACAAAAATACATACCTTGAGAATTTTGCCATCCATTTAAAGTGGTGACATAGGCCATATCAATATATATAATGATTTGAATCATGAGAATTTGTATATTTCTCATCCTCTATAAGGGCTTGAGTAAGCTCTCAACTGCTTTTAATATTTCTACAAAATCATAGCACACAATGTTTAATCTTTTATTAAATGTATCGATGATTGTGATGATATTATGATTCTAACTATATGTTATGATAATGGTATTTTGATATATGAGTTGAGATAACTATTGAGATCTACAACTCATATGAAATGCTATATCTAGATTTTTTTTTGTTGATAATAAAATGTACTTGTATATTTAAATCAAGATTATCAACTTCTAATTATGTTCATATGAGTGCCAAGATGACATCGAAGTAAGTCATTGCCTAAATATATTGTGGTTGGTAGCATCTCTTGAAAAGTACTCTTATTGTAGTGTTAAGAACCGAAACTAAACGCGTGTAGTAAAATTTAAATTATTTTAGTTGTGTTTTCATCATATGGACTTATGCATAGCACAAGATTTGTCAATTGGCCGAATTTTGATATGTCTGCGAGCAGAAATCAGCAATCAAGCGCAAAAATTACAAAATAAAATAACAAATTACATCAGATGTAGGGGAAATAATGACTGAGTTTTTATAACAAATAGACAAGAAACAAAAGATACAATCGATCTACATTCAGAGAAAAAAAAATCTACATTCAGAGAGGTAGATTGTCTCTCCCAAATCCCAATCAACCTAGACACTGCTAGGAAGCCCTCACAGAAAACTACATCAGAAAAAATAACTCTGAAAACATAACTCATACAAGATAACACCCCTATTTAATCCCGCTCTATCCCTCCAAAACAACCATAAATGAACTCCGTTTCCTTAATTAAATTCCCTCCTTTGAATTCAAATTACTCCAATTAATTCATTCCTTAATCCTTCTCCTCGCATAAGGAATGATTGGCTTTGTGGCCCCACAAGAGGGGTCGATCTCCTAGCTGTCTTGCCTCCTATAGCTGACCCGCCCCTTGGCTGTTGGGCCGGCTACAGGACTGGTCGTAACAAACTTTCAATCCAAAATTTCAATTGGGACCTTATACACAAATCATATTGCACAATCGAATGTTGATTTTGTTAATGTGTTTGAAGAAGATGATTGAAATCCTTTGAGTACAGGAAGTTGAATGCCTTGTATCTTGAGTGTCTTTGGATTCACAATTAATATATGGAATCTAATCACCATTTCTTTTTTTCCTCTTCTTTATTTTCCCTTCTGTTGTCTTTGATTTTTCTCTTTTTCTTCCCTTGACTTGAACTATCTTCTTTTTTCTTTTCAATACTCCACTGTTCAATGCTAACATGGACCGTAATTTTAGTGTTAGTGCACGAAAATTTTACTACCCATGAACAATAATCCCCCAGGATGTCTAGATAGAAGAGAGATGTAGCTAGATGTAGAAAAGGGAAAAAAAGGTGTGCATTTATTGTTCAAGATGTACAATGAGTGAACTGTTCATGGAAAAACTTAATGAAACTTGATTTCAAAGCCATCTTGCATAAACGATAATCCAAATTGTAGTTCCAGTACCAATTTGAAGGGAAAGTATTGAAGATAAACAAAAAAAATGTTTTGGAAAACATGGAAATTATGGAAAGTTGAAAAAAATAACAAGAGAGTCTCATGCCTCAACACCTTCCCCATAAGGATTTATGTCTCTCTAATGATTAAACATCAAATCCTATGCTAGATGAAGATGAAGAATTTGCACATTCAAAGTAAAATTTCATTCATGCCATAAAACATGACTCAAGTTTCACTTATTTATAATTAGAAAAATAACACGACATATAACAAACTACTAACAAATTAAGAAACTATTAACAAACTATGAAACTACTACCAAATTAACATGCTAACAAACTTCTAAATTGCCATTAAACTACTAATAAATTGCGAATAAGTTGCTAATAAATTGGTAGGTAATGAATCTGGTTAACGCAAAATCAGCGGACAAAACCAAGAAATTTGGAAGAACACTCACAAATAATTTTATTAAAAGACAATGCAAAGAAAAGCAAAGATACAATAGGATCCTCAATTGGAGAGGAGGATCTGGCTCTCCCAAATCCTTAGTCGTCGACTAGAGTCAACAATACCTCTCTCTCAAAGACCCACCTCGTCCTCAAGATGGAAGGATGGAAACTGGTGCTTCACTCTTTCGTATAGTTCCTAAGTTGCATCATAGTCAGGTAGGTGCTTCTATTTGATCAACACTTCCGTCTCCTCATTTGTCTATGGGTGGTAAGCGGTGCTACTCTTCAGTGCTGTTCCATGCAGCCTGAACAACTCCCTCGAAAAGTAACTAAGGAACACCTTATCATGGTCGGACACTATAGACTATGGTATCCCATGTAGTCAGACACCTCCTTGATGAATGCTGTTGCCGCTGTCATTGTCATGTAAGGATGTCATAAGGGAATAAATTGGGCATACTTGTTCAACCTGTCAACTACCACCAGAATCACTATAAACCCCTCAGATTAGGATAACCCATATATAAGTCCATGGTGACCTCCTCCCATACATTGTCTAGTAGAGCGAGGGGTTGAAGTAATCCCTCTGGAGCCATGGCCATGTACTTGTTCCGCTGACATACCTCACATATTGTCACAATCTCTTCCATATCTTTGTGCATCCCTTTCCAATATAGCTCTACTACTAATCTCTTGTATGTTTTTTACACACCAGAATGAACTTCCACTGCACTCCCATAGAACTCACGCAATAGATATGGAATATGGACTGATGTCCAAGGCAACACAAATCTCCCTTGGTATAGCAATCTCTCCCCCTATCAACATCAATAGATCTAATATGATATGCCTTAGGGGGAATAGCCAGGGTGACTATTCTCATTCTTTAGTAGATCTGTTCTGATCCTCCTCAGCTCCTTATCCTGCACACTCTTCCTCCTTAATAGCCCCTCAATCCAACATCAGTGATTTCGGCATAGCTAACTCCTAGAGCTCTTTCACACACATTTGGACAAGGCATCAACCATCTTGTTCTCCAACCCTGACCTATATTGGATATGAAAATCGCAGCCTAACAACTTTGAAGGCCACCTTTGATGTTCCTCAGTAACCTTCATCTTCTCTAACAGGTACTTCAAGCTTCTTTGGTCTGTCCTACGATGAAATGTTCGGCCCAATAAGTCAGGTCTGCTACTTCTGAATAGCCAACACTATTTCCATCAACTCCCTCTCGTAGACAGACTTAAACTTGGCTTTAGCTTTCAACACATGGCTTAAGTAAGCTATGGGCCTTGGTTCTACATGTGCACTGCCTCTAATCCATACCCCGATGCGTCAGTTTCTACCACAAAAATCTAGTTGAAATCTGGTAGGGCCAGGACCAATATCGTGGTTATGGCCTTCTTTAATCTCTCAAAGGCTTGGGTAGTCACCTCTCCCCACAAGAAACTTTCCTTCTTCAGCTGCTCTATCAATGGCTAGGTTATGATGTTATATCCCCTCACAAATCTCCAACTATCCAGTCAATCCTATAAAACCCCTCAACTCTCTCAGATTCTTAGGTAGAGGCCACTTAACCATTGCCTCATTTTGTCCTGATCAACGGCCACTCCCCTCTTGAGATGCCACGTGCCCCAAGTAGTCCACACTAGCTTGTGCAACTGTAACACTCCTAAGACCACTCTCAAATGCTCCAAATGCAACTCGTCTAATCTATTGTACACCAAGATGTCATCAAAGAACATCAATACGAACCTCCTAAGATATGGTCGGAACAACCTGTTCATGAAGGACTGGAATGCAGCGGGGGCATTGGTGAGGCCAAAGGCATCACCAGGAACTTGTAGTGTTCCTAATGAGTCCTAAATGCAATCTTGGATTATCATCCTCTCTCATCCTGATATGATGGTAGCCAGACTTCAGGTCCAGCTTTGTAAACATCACTGCTCTACATAGCTCATCCAACTGCTCATCTATAACCAAAATGAGAAACTTCTCAGGCACAATCTTCTTGTTTAAGGCTCGGTAGTCAACGAAGAATCTCAACCTCCCATCCTTTTTCTTAACTAGTAAGATTGGGGTAGAAAAAGGGCTCTCTTAGCCTGATGATCTCTGCCTTTAGCATCTATCTGATCAACTTCTTTATCTCATCATTTTGAATCTGAGGACAGCGATATGACTTGACACTAATCAGTGACACTCTCCCTCAAAGTGATGGCGTGCCCTTGGTGGTGACAATCCTTGAGGTGGCTGAAAGACCTTATGAAACTGCCGTATAAGCGGTTGTATTGAAAGTTCCACCAAAAATCTTTCTCCCACCTCCTGTATAGTCCTCACCATGATTTTGAGTGACACTATGGCTTTGGATAACTCTGCATCACCTCTAATCATCACCCTTCTTCCCTTCGCCACCAATTCCACCGTTTGTGATCCCCAATTAACCTTGGTATCCCCAAAGGTCTGTAGTCATTTCATCCCCAAGATGATATTAGTGCTCCCCAACTCTAATGGGAGAAAATCCTCTCTCACCTGGACCCCATGTATGGTTAGAACCACCCCTTACACACTCCACTATCTATCTCCACTTTTTCAGTGCCCATCATCATTCCATAACACCCTGTATCCACCAATTTCACCCCCAATTGGTCTACGACCTGGTTGAAATGATGAAATTGTCTGTCACCCCACTGTCTATCAACACCACCAACTCCATGTATGCTATTTCTCCTTTTACTTTCATAGTGTGATTTGGAGTGAATCCCACCACTAAGTTCAAGGAGACTTCTGCCATGTCCAGATGCAACTCTTCCTCCTTTACCACCATCTCACTTCCACTTCCCTTCTCAGCTTCCTCGTCTTCTCAGTCGGTGAGAACCTGAAAAATTTGGTCCTTACACCTGTTCCTCGTGTATACTTCTCATCACATTTGAAACATAGTCCCTTAGCCCTCTTCTCCTACAGCTCCTTCTTAGTGAATTTTTTGAAATTTCCCTCACACCCTTCTCTTAACAGGCTTCTCCTTTGAAGTCTCTCGAAGGCTACCTGGTGTCGGCTCCTTCGGTGTTAAGAAAGTGGTAGTCATCCTGTACGGACATCCTAAGCTGCTGCCTCTGGCACCCCTCTCAAGGTGCTTATGGTCCTCTACTAACTGTGCTAACTCCATAGCCTCTACCAAGTCATGAGGCCTCATCACTTTAACTGTCGTCCGGATCTCTAATTTGAGCCCCTTCATGAAGTTTCCCTCTAGCTTAGTCTCAGAAAGCTTGTCCAGCCGGCTAGCAAGGTACTCAAACCTCTCACGGTACTCTACACTAAGCCTTCTTGCATCAGGGCAAATAAATGCTCATATAAGTCTCCTCCCCTGCTAGTTCAAAAATGTTCTAACAAGCAGTCTAACACAGTCTTATGTCCATTTAAACTCCCTCTAGGCCAGCAGTCAACCTCTCCTCCTCCTTCGTATGGCCTCTCCACCTTATAAATCCACTGAATCATCTCCCTCTAAGATCATGTCTCTCCACTGCCTCCGTTTTGACTCCTTCATAATACACAAGTCCTCCCCAGTGTCTCGATCCTCCCTTAGCCTTCCCCTCCAAAATAACCTCTCCTTCTGTCCCAACATAGCTCAAAATCATCCCCTTGTCAGAATCAACACCCAGCAAAAAAGATTGTCAACTAAACAACAACTCTCTTAGAAAATTCTCCTCCTTCCGTCCGTTGATGGTGAAAGTTGGTGGCTGCAGGAATCTGTGGACAGAACACAGGATACAGCAGGAAGTCTGGACACAATTTGCTTATAAAACAGCCACTCAGGTTGCTGTTGAAATCACTGGACAGAAGCTTTGCTTCTTCAAAATCAAAAATGATTAATGTCGTGACAGATTTGTGTTTAATTAAATGAATAATGGGTGGCTAAGCTGGAAAGATGGTGAATATTTCCTAAATTCCTTTGTCACAGATTTTGGAAACTAATTAGAGATCTTGGCTTTAAAAGTTTCGGCTTGCATGAGGTGGAGGCTTAATTTGAAAATTGATTTCAAATTTAAGAGACCATTAATCTTAATTGGGGGAATTAATTTGGATAATTTGATTGGAAAGAGGATGAAACGGGTAGGAATTTGGAGAGGATTTGAAATCCCTAATTAATCTCCTAAGTTAAGGAGTCAATTAGTTGGAAGCAGTAAGATGAAATTTCGGTTATGAGGGGATGGGGGGGATTTTGAAATATTTCCTAAGGGATTGGGTTAGGAAATAAATTGAGAGAAAATTAATGGGGTAAAGAGAGAGCCAGCGGCTTGCATGAGGGTGGGAGGATTCTATGGGATTGATAAGGCTTCCTAATTTAAGTTTTAACATTAGGAAAGTTTTAAATTAAATCAATTGAAATTTAAAATTCAAAAGAGATCTAATTCAATTACTTTCCTAAAATAGAGTACTAAATTAGGAAGAACTTGAATGATCAAACAGATTTGAATTTCAAAATCATCCCAAATCAATCCTCGGTCCGGTTAGGAAATTCAAGGGTGAAGGGGGTGTGAGGCCGGCGGATTGGGTGTCATGGCCAGCGGGTTGGGGCCTTGGCCGGCGGCCAAAATGAGGACGGGTGGTGGTGGTCGAGGTTATGAGGAATGTTAATGGAGCTTGTTGTGTGGATGAAGTTGAGGGAAATTTTAGTTGGGCGTGACGACGATGAATGAAAGCGATCAAGGGAAAGTGAGAATACAAAGAGGCAAACCGAACCCGGCCGTCTCCAAGGTTGGTGGGTGATTCGTTTGCCCCCCTAAGGGACTCACGTCATGAGCCCGGACCCATCCTGCGGCTGGTGAAACTCTCGATTTCTCTCAGAAATCTCACTCTGTCCTCTCTCAAGAAGAAAAGAACCATTGTGGAAAACAATTTTCATATTAATCAATCACCTCTACAATAGTTAAAGGCATATATATAGGCCACAACATGAGAAAATAAAAAAAAATCAAAATTGCCCCTTGGGCTACAACACCAAATAAATTAACCTAGGGGTAAAACGGGAAATAACATAAAATAGAAACTAAAATGCAGAAAATAATTCATAAATGACAACTTAAATTAACCCGTCGATTTATGACGCCCCTGTGATAGATGCGCCAGATTTTCTGGCCGATTCCGCATCACCCACCTATGCCTTCTATTCAACTCCTCCCTAGAAATAGGCTCTATGGGAGGCATCTCATCTTCCCCGTCCAGAATCTCTACTTTTTGGTTTTCCCCTGTCCTTAGTGGTTAGGGTTTCCACCACTTTCTTGGCCACCAATAGCTCCCTTTGTCTCCGATTTCGACGTTTTAGATTGGGCCTCAACCAGCTTCCTCTACATTTCTTCAAGAACGACAAACTTCCCATCCATCATGGATGGTTGAAAACTGATTTTCAAATTTAGAAAATTTCTCCACAAAATCTGATTTTAATTGTTCCATCTCTCCTTCCAATACTTCCACTTTCCTCCCAGCCATAGGTACTACGGATCGATGCTCTGATACCAATTTGATAGGAAATAGATGCGGTTTATGCAAAATCAGTGGACAAAACCAAAAAATTGGGAAGAAGAACGCTCAAAATAATTTTTATTATAAGATAATGCAAAGCAAAACAAGATATAATAAGACATTCAATTGGAGAGGAGGATCATGCTCCCAAATCTCTAGTCGTCGACTAGAGCCCAAACACCCTATGCCCTAACCCTCCCAAAATTTCTCCCTTAAAGCATACAATCCAAAAGGAAATCCCAAAACTGCCATCCCTTTGAAATTTCCCTCTTAAGACACATTAAAAGCTTAATTTGAAATGCCTACAGTTGGGGGGAGGGGCTGGTGACCACGGGGGCGAAACCTCTATTCCGGCTTTGATATACTCGGGAGTTGGGCCAGTCCCGTATGGACCGGCCAGACCGGTCCAACATAAATTTAATGGCATTTACTAGAACAATCCTGATAAAATGGAATCTGTATGGCATAAAATAACTCCCATATCTATGACAATAAAAATATAGAATTTATGTGAGACATAGTCCGCACAGAAAGGTGTGTTCTATATATAAATAATTATGCACCAAGATTTCCCATAATTTTTATCAAAGTCTGCAACTTGTTACATGCTTTTATTCCCTTAGAATCTGTATGATATTACTCAGAAGGAACTGTAACAAACTTGTGCATTTCACCGTTCAATCTGTGGTGCCTACTTATTGTTCTTGCCAGAAAATTGACAGTTATAACGTGTTTGAGAAATAGGTATGCTACGCGTGCTTTGTTATGCATATTCATTAATATACCTAAACATCTCATTGCAGGAACACATGGTTCAAAGTCAGATATCCATGATATTGCCAAGAATTTGGATGAACTATCCCTCTGTGAGCTTCTAGATGGCAGTTACAAGTTTCCTAAGTTATTAGTGGATAAGGGAAAGAAGTATTCAAATTCAAATGATAGCATTCTTCTTTCCGTCAGAAAGGCATGCTCCATTCTCTGTCCTCCACCTCATGGTATTGCAGAAAATGCCAGCAATTTAAAGGCATCTCAAAGCTCCCAGGACCCTAGTTTTTCGACCGGGAGTAGTTCTGATTGTGAAACCAAAGATAAACAATTGGAAGAACTGGTTACAAAGGACAAGGTTAGTTTTGGTAGTTTTCCTCTGCATCAAAATGTTACTGCCTAACTTGTTTTCTGTTTGTTTATTTTATTTATATCTAATACTGTTTGCAGGATCAGGATTCTCTTCAAGCAAACTGGAGTGAGTCTACTGTGCTTCAGCCTAAGAACATTCTGGAGCTATTGGGACTGCCTGCAGTTCATGAGCTTGAGGCTTCTTTGTTTAATCCTAGCGTCACTTCAATTCCTGTACAGCTTACCCCAAAAGCTAAAAGTTGCAGTTACATTGGCATGCCACCTTTCCCTTGGTCATTTTCTCATGGTGGAAATAGCAAGCCTGGTGTTGAATATTGTAAAGTGAACTCTACTAAAAACTCATGTCATGGTAAATGGGTTAGAATAGGGAGCAGCTCCACCTCAATTGAGGATGATAAAGGTTTCTTATCGTGTTTGGTATTCAAGGAATATCCGCATAATGTGGATACTTTGAGCCAGCAGAAAATTGATGATGTTCTTCAAGTCATGAGAAGTTTTAGTTCAATTCTCCAGCTTCCCTCTGATGGGCCGTCCAGTAAATCTATGGTTATGGGAAATCATCCTGATGTTGAAGTTCCAGAGATTATGAACTCAGTTCATGAATCTGGTGTCCCTGGTTCATTCAATTCAAAAGCATACCAACTGAATGGTATTACCCAATCCTTGAATGGTACTTACCTTGATAGTGATTCTAAGGACCATACATCTGGAGTAGTTTCAGGGTGTGAGATGAACCCGGACACTTCCAAGTTTAATTCAGCATTGAAGGATAAAGCAGTTCTGATAGAATGTAGAACAGCAAACATTGATGGTTGTTCTGTTAGTAGTGTGAATACGGGAACCAATAGCAGTTCATGGCAGCCTCCTAATTGGGATAAGTATAGGCAAGGTAATATTCTGTATCTGTTATTTTCATATCATTTGAGAGACGCCATTTTGGAAAATAATACTTTATTCTCTATGGTAATCTTCCCTTCACATTTGGCGGACCAGCTTTTTATTGAATACTCAACTGATGGTAATGCTCACGAACATGGTTTAGCCGATCATATTTTTTATTTGATTAGGAGTAGCTCTATTGGAAGATAAGATTACAGAGAGTCACCTTAGATGGTTTGGTCACATAAAACGGCGGCCTTCTGATGACTTGGTTATGAAAGCAGAGGTATTAGATTTGACTTATGTTAAGAAAGGTAGAGGTAGGCCTAAAAAGATTTGGTTAAAAATATTAGAAATAATATTTCTTTATTAGATTTAAACGAGAATTTGACTTTTAACAGGGCACAATGGAGAAAAAGGATTCATGTGTCCGACCCCTTGTAGTGGGACAAAGACTTGATGTTGTTGTACTTATATCGATTATTCTAATGGTTATTGTGTTTCTGGCTGGATCTGATTTTAGTTGGGTTTGTGAACAATGTGTAGGTTATTCTATGTAACCATTAGTTGCTGAATCTCATGGCTACTTTTGTTGAATGAATATACCTTAGTTTGGCTACAAGTTTTATTTTCGCTTGATATATCACTGAAGATCTGTTGAAGAGACTGGCCACAAAAAATCTCCTTTGCCTGCTTGTTATAAGCAGTTTTATGGGGGCTTTGATGGCGCATAGGATGCTTATTTTGGCGGATGAACCATTGTGTTTTTGACTATGTTTTGTCCTGTTTTATGTTATATTGTCCTTATTTGTCATTTACGTTAGTTATTAGCGGTTATATTTGTTATTTAGGATTGGTTACACATGTTCTTATTTGTTTAAGGGTCTTTTGCATTTTGATTAGGGCATATTCTTAGGGATATACAATTTGGATGGTGATGACTGAAATATTACAAGTTCTTATTCTTTGAAATTTTAGCTCGTTATGGCTGCCTCTGGAATCACACCTTTTCGTTCTTTGAAGATTCAATGTCTTATCTTGAGGGTTAGTGAAATGTTGTTCTGAGGAATCAACATGACTAATTTTAGGATTAACTATTTCATTTTCATTTCCTTTTCTCTCTTTTATGTCTAAATCCCTATGTTTCCACATTTCCACTTCCTATCCTGCTTCAGGTTTGCGCTGAGCTTGCCGCGGACCTCATTTTTTCCTCTTGTTAGAGGCTGTATCGGGGGCACCAAGGATCTAGCAGCTTTTGCATGGGAACTAGCATATTTTCTTTTGGTCTCGGTGAACTTTTATTAATGATACGTCGATGTCATAATCCAAGTTGTTCTGTGTCAGAGTTTGTTTGTGATGCTCAGGTTGTACGCCTGAGTTGTAATTTGGGTAATTACTAAGGCTTTGTTTGGGACTGCTTTTTTATTGCTTCTTAAAGAAGTTTCTTAGTAGAAAAATTAAAATTTTTATACAAGGAAGCTGCTTTAAGAAGTAGAAAGAAAGTTGTCCCAAACGAAGCCTAAATCTTGGTAAAGCTGATACTTAGGCTTCGTTTTAGACGGCTTTCTTCCTGCTTCTTAAAACAACTTTCTAGTTCAAAAATAAATTAAAATAGAAAGCTACTTTAAGAAGCAAGAAGAAAGTCATCCCAAACAAATGGTTAGTATCGTATGCCTGGGGTGTTTGGGTGTTGGCTGTAATTATTTTATCACATAATATATGACCTTTAAGCACATGAAAGACATGCCTTAAGCACATATTATCACTGGCATAATTTCATGCTTAACATAAGAATGAATTGCTTAACTGAATTTCCATTAGATAAGAAACATTGCTGAATCATTGCATTTGCATATTTAATTCAGCAAAATACGGTGGAAAGTAAAAAAGAAATACATGCAGCTCACTCGATTAAATGTCTAAATTATGTGGACTTCATCTATAGGATTTCTATGTACTAATATGTCTGCAAGTTTGGCTTTTACTTCAAGCTGCCGGACCATTTATTTTGTCTCCTTTTTTAGTTCCGTCTTCACGTTATGAGTTGTTAAATGAACTGCATGAATTCCTAATGGTGTTGTAAATAGAACTTTAAATTGCTTCCTTGCAATAAGTAAAGCCTTGGAATAATTTTTTTTTTTTACCTTTCTTTGCTTTTTCAACACAATTGCGGGTTGCTTGATTCTTGTAATTGGTTTTTATGCAAATTGCAAGTAATGCCAGAAATCTTATTGGAACTGTTTTCTGTGTTTGTAAATGCAGAAATGCTTATTTTTGGCTTTTACATTAAATGCATTGAAAGTCCAGTTTATTTTGGCAGAAAATAGGCTAACTATAAGCAAACATGATCATTTTAATTTGGAAATATCACGCAACCTATTATTTGCTTCCGGAAATTTGTTGCAGCTGAAATTAGAATAGGGAAATGTAGTCTCCCATTATCATTAACCATACCCAACTATTTGGGGCTTTCTTTATATATTTTTATTATCCATTCATTTCTATTAAGTGTTGCATGAGTTGTTAAATCTTTTCCATGCAAATCTTTTTATGAACTTATATCCATGTTATCTTTGATCTACTTATTTTTCCTATTCCTTCAACACTAACCGTCTTGTGGGTGTATTTTTTATCCTTCATTGTACATGTCCAACTTCAACACTAACCGTCTTGTGGGTGTATTTTTTATCCTTCATTGTACATGTCCAAACAACTTAAAGAAGTTTATTTTTCACTATCTATGATTTAATTACTATTTTATTGATTCATTCAATTGTTTAAAGTTCTTGAATATATATGAGGATTACGCTGAGGTATTTATCTATGCTATTGTTATGGAGGTTTACCATTATTCATCATGAAACTCTTGAATGCACAACAGAATGGGGCTGTGGGCTTGACCAAGCTGTCCATTGTGTCTACTTCTCTTTTTTTATATTCTATAGCGTTGTGAGATTTTGAGAGTGATTGAAGTTCCAGATTTTACTTTCATGGTTCATCATGTAAAACTTCTAGATTTTTCTGAATTTGTTTTTCTCGACTTTTTATCTGAAACAGTTTATTCCTCTGAGTTACTCTCTGCTGCTGAAACACTATTTGAGATGGCTTGCATCTCTGATCCAATGATAGCTTCAAAGCATTCTAATGGAAGGATTAGATGGCCGAAGACACCTTCAATGAAGACGATGAAAGCTCGCAAGTCCTCAAATTCAATTGATAAACCAGACAGGTCCTTTCCCAGTGCAGGGCACAATAATCCGATCAAACAAGCAAACATACCAACTGCAAAACATCAGCCAGCAACTGAGAGAAAAACAAATTTCATTCGTCCAAGTAGTAGCGGCCGCGAAACTGTAAGATGGTCATCAATTCCCATGTCAACTTCTTCATCCCCTCATAAATTAGAGAAGGATCTCAATCAAAGATTGCCGCAGGGAAATACTACATTCAGGCCATTATTGACACCATTTTCATCTCGAACTGATAAGACTTATGAAAGTCAGATCAGGAAAGCACCCGCAAAGCCTCCTTCAGTTGCTTTTGAGGGTTCCTCCATCAGAGATTGGATTAGGGGCAGGAACAAGAGGTTTTAAGTGATTTGTACATTTTCCTAACACTTCAGTGGATGTAGCAGCAACTATCTGCCGCAAAATGATTACGAAGGACGCATGTCAATTTGCAACTTGATCAGAGATTGAATTAACTTCACCTAACATTATTTTGTATAGCCTGACATGGCTGATCATAATTGCAGCTATTAGTTTCTGGCTTTCCCTTTCTGTTGGGAAAGCTTTACTTTGTAATTTGGCTGTGAATTCCTTTCGTATGCATAATTGTCCCAGAAATGTGTTACTCCCATGCTTCTTATCTCGTTCACTTAGAAGCCATAAATTGTGTAACCAGATTACTATTGTTTTACACAGGTTCTGATGCCTGCCTTGCTTGCCTTTTCTGCTGTGAGAATTGTAGAGATGGAGAATGTGACATCTCCATGTCTGAGCATTTCGGAAGCATCTCTTCGCTACTGTTTTTGAGGTAAGCTCTTTTTGGGAGGGGAGTTTCAGGGAAGTTGAGCTTTTATGTTGAATTTGTATGATCAATCCTGTTTAGTCTCTTCCTCACCATCCTTAGTTGTGCTGTAGCAAAGCTTGAACTAGTTAAGTTTGTTAATGAGTTAGTTCAGGGTTAGTTGACCTCTGCATAGGTTTCGTTTGAGATGACTTTATTACTATTCTTAAAACAGCTTTTTATTAAAAAAAAAAATTAATATTTGTTCTAAAAAACTGCTTTAAGAAGCAGTAAGAGAGCTGTCTCAAGCAAAGCCTTAAATTTAAACTTTTGTTTTTAGCTTTGAGTCAAGCTCCAAGCCAAGTTTGATTAAGGTATTTAGGTGTCTGTATATTTTTGCGCATGGGAACATCTGCTGCAGTAGTAGATAGTTTATCGTTGAACAAAAAATTCTGCACAAACACAAATAAATAAATTGTGAGCGACTCATTGGAGAAATGAGTTTTTTTACAAAAAAAAATTTGGGTAGGAGAAGAATCAGACGGCTTGGCCTTGTTGAATTAAATTTACTGGTGAGAGTTGTATATTATAAAGGTTGCACTTTTCAGTAACTTTGGAAATTATTAAAACTCTGTTGTGGCATAGTTTTATAAGAAGATTTTCATAGTAGAAGTTGAGAGACCTTTAAGATGTTAAGATTGTCATCAATTGACGCTGGGTGGTGTGCTCGATCATTCTGTATGATGAACGAAAAGACAAACATCAACCTTGGTAGAGACGATGGATGTCAGTGATGGTGGAAAATAGGGGAGTAAGTGAGCTGAGATGGCTTGCGATTTGGCTTGAGTTTGACTCATTAACGAGCTCTTAAGTTGAGCTAATCACCACTAGTTCGAGCTCTAGCTTAGCCTGGCTCAGCTCAAAAGCTCATTGAGCCGTTCGATTCATTTAAAATTTATTTAAAAGTTAATTTAAATTAGCATTATATAATATATTTAACTTTTTTTAATTAATTCTATATTAAAAATAAAGAAATTGAAAAAATAAATTTAATTTAAAATTAAGAAATATATCTAAAAATTTGAGTCAAGCTTGGGCTTTACAAAATGAGCTCTAGCAATTAAGTCGAATTTTATCTTTGATTCTTCTTAAAATAAATTTTTGGTTGATTTAGAGAAGATAGAAAATAGGAAGAATATGATATTATGCATAAATTTTCATATAAACATCATTCATAAATGCATTTGACATTTCTGTATATATATATATATATATATATATATATATATATATATATATATATATATATATATATATATATATATATATATATATATATATATATATATATATATTAAAAAACATCATTAATTCTTGTTCGATTTCATATAAATATAGTGTATAGTTTCATTTGCTAATATATTTCAGTTACCTATTGAAATAAAATTGTATATAATTATTACTTATCAATAGAATTAATGCTTACAATTATGCTTAAAATGAAACAGCAATATAATATAAATTATAATTAGTGTCTCTCCATTTTTTGTAATGCCAATTCTATCTTTATGTTATTTTACTTTCTTAGTAATTATTATTCATATATTTTAAAATAAATAAAATGAAATAACATGTCACCAAAGTGACTATATTATATTGATTTATTTATTCTAAAATATTTGAATAATATTAAAGTATTTACATATTTAAGAGTACCACTTACAAATTGTTATATTAGTCCAGAGATTAAATTACAATGTTGTATTAGGTATCTAATTTATGAATATGTTATATTCATTTCAGTTAATATTTATTCGATATATGTCAATCAAAATAATATTTCAGTGCTTAGTGACACTAATTTTAAGAAATAGAAAAATCATATTACTACAGTTCTTTGTTGTATAGATCTAAACTATGCAATTAAGACTGAATGCCTACGAAAAGCATTCTTGAACAAAGGGCAAGCTTTTAAAGGTGGGAGCGTTCAAACTAGATGAATTTTATGATCATGAAAATACCATGAGGGGTGCAAAGCATGAGGAAAATATTAAAAAGTTTCTAAGCCAAATAACAACCATTTCGTAGATTCTAAAAAGCTTAAGATGAGAACTATTCTTAGCTAACTCGTTTCAATGTAGTATAAAATTTAGGTAACATAAGGGAGTATATAATGTAAATATCTAATCTTGTTGCTTGATTGAGATCATTAAAGTTGGAATTATTTGATGATATTTTTGTGTATCTAGTCTTAAAGTTGGATTATATCTAATCTTTTTAAAATAAATTATAATACTCAAAAGGAAAAATGGGTTCTTGATGACCTCACTGCTCAATGTGTACAAGAGGATGATATATTGAAACAAGAAAATATAAAAAATGCTCACTTAACTACTTACTCTCATAAAATTGCTATCAAAAGAAAAATGTATAAAGAAAAAAGAGCTGCACATAAAGAGACTTTTGAAGTATTAACACCTCTATGACTTCACAACCTAAAGTACAATAGAAATAAGATGTGGTTATTACTTATTTCTTATGTAAGAAAATTAGTCATGTGAAAAAAAGACTGTCCAAAATAAGCTAACTCATTAAAAGGGTAAAATTTTGAATTTTATTTATTTTGAAGTCTTTTTTTTTGGGCCTTACTACTAAATCATATTTGATGGATAATGTTACAATCCGGGAGCCTGACTATGTATTTTGGTTCGGCATAAAATCTAATTTTGGTTTTTAATTCAATGATTTTTGAAGAAATTTTTTAAATCACCAATCCATCTTTCTTTGTGTCATTTTCACTATTAGAGCATAACTGTGCGCTTACAGCTAGGTATATAAACAACTACTCACATAAGTGCGACTATGCAGGATTGTGTAAGGAGCTAATGTGTCAACCGATGTTGAAAGATTCATATATATGGGAAATGACAACAAAGCTCCTGTTAAAACTATATAATTATACATATTGTATGTAGAATCTAGTTTTACTTTGGATATGTGTGACTTTTTATGTATAATTATAATTTTTCTAAAAAATTTAAAAACCAAAAAATCATATTTTTTTGAGTTGTATGGTGAGTTGATATATTTTATTTATTTAAATTCTTCAGCATCAAATCTAATTTTGGTTTTAATTCAAAGATTGTTGAAGAAATTTTTTAAGTTACCCATTCACATCTCTCTTGCCATTCTCACTTTTAGAGCATAAATGTGCCCTAGCTTACAGATAGATATATATACAACTACTCACATAAGTGTGACTATGCAGGGTTGTGTATGGAGCCAAGTGTCAGCCGATGTTAAAAGATTCATCTATATGGAAAATGACAACAAAGCTCCTGTTAAAGCTATATGTTTATATAGATTGTATGTAGAATCTAGTTATACTTTGGATATGTGTGACTTTTTATGTATCATCATTTAGACTAAATTTGATTTCTATTTCTTATTTGGACAAATTTGGTTACTCTTGTTCATTTAGAAATAAAAATAATAATCTTTTTTCAAGGATTCAAATATTATTGGTATGAATTTTTTAATTGACAATCCATATAAATTGAATATATTCGCCTCACAAATAAATAAAACTTTGCATACAAATAATTATGATATAAAGATAAAATTAACTAATGATAATTCATTTATATCATGACACGTGTTTAGGATATATTTCTAAACAAAGAATTACATGGCTTGTATGAGATGAAATTCTTATTTTTCTTAATTTTTTCTTTTTTTTAAATTTGATTGAATGTATTAAAAAAATAAATAAATATTAATAAATATGTACCAAAAGAAATTAGATGTCTTGAAATTAATACATACTGATATTTATGACCCATTTCTTACAGCTTCTTAGGATGAAAACTAATATTTTATTACTTTCACAAATAATTATTTTCATTATGAGTACTTATACTTAATAATTGAGAAGTCAGAATATCTTGATGTATTTAAAATCTTTAAAGCTGAAGTTGAAATTCAACTTGATAAGAAGATTAAACATGTCAAATTTGATCGTGGTGGTGAATATTAGGAAAGATATGACATTTTAGATAAACAACATCCATACCCTTTTATAAAATATTTAGCAGAGTGTGACATTATTCCTTGATACGCTATGCTAGTGACTCTAACTCAAAATGATATAGCTGAGAAACAAAATTAAACTTTTAAGGATAGGGTTAGAAGAATGAAATGTCATTCTTCCTTATTATAATTATATTGGAGAGAAGCCTTAAATATTATACTTTATATTCTTAATAGAGTTCCAAATAAAGTAGTTGTTGAAACTCCATATAAGTTATGGGTTAGAAATAAACCTTTTTTTATGGCTAGAAAAAAGCCTAGTATTAGGCACCTTCAAGTCTAGGGATGTCCAGATGATGCTAGACTATATAAGCTTAATGCAAGAAACTAAACTCAAGAACTATTAGTTATAATTTTATTGGATACTCAGAAAAGTCAAGGGGGATTAAGTTTTATGAATCCTCAAATAAATTCTTTTTTGATGCGAGCAATGCTAAGTTTATTAAAGACATTGAATATAATGAGATTGATAAACTAAAAAAATTTAATTTTGAGAAGGTATATGTTACTATTCCTATTATTATAACTGAAAATGATTAAGTAATCATGTCTCATATTATTCAGATCATAAATCAAGATAATCAAAATGCTCTTGAATTTTCCACTGCTCATATAGAAGGGTCACAACAGTTCAAATTGAGGTGAAATTGAAAAAATTCACTAGAGAGAGGAGAATAATGATTTTAGATAATTATATCGTGTATCTCAAAAAATAAGAGTTTGATATAAGATTCAAAGATGATCTAACTTCTTTCATTCAAGTCAAATAATCTGGTAACTCCCAAAAGTGATTGAAGGCCATAGAGTATGAGATGAAATTAATGAAAGACAATAATGTTTGAGATCTTATCGAATTGCCTAAAGGGGAAAAATTGAATGGTCATAAAATAAAACAAAATTTAAATGATAATATTGAAAGATGTAAGACAAGTCTAGTCACAAAAGATTTCACTCAAAAGGAAGACATTAATTATAAAGAGATTTTCTCTCGAGCTTTATTAAAAGACTTTTAGAATCTTTATGGTACTTGTAGCTCATTATGATATGGAGTTGCATCAAATAGATGTAAAGACGTGTTTCTCAATAGTGACATTGAAGAAATAATATATAAAATGCAACAATTTTTTTTTAAATCTTCCGATTAAACACATATGGTATGCAAATTAAAGAAACTCATCTATAGTTTAAAGCAAGCATCCCATCAATGATATAAAAAGTTTGATCAAGTGATTACTTCATTTGATTTTAAAGAAAATACTATTAATCAATACATTTATCATAAGATTGGTGGGAGTAAGTTTATTTATCTCGTGTTATACGTTGATGATATTCTACTAGCAAGTAGAGTTATAGACTTATTGTATGAAATTAAGAGATTTCTTTCAAATAAATTTGAAATGAAATATTTTGGAATTGCATCCTTTGTTTTGGGTATACAAGTTTATTTGGATTGCTCTAGTGGTATACTTGGTTCATCACAAACAATATATAGTAATAAAGTGCTTACAAAGTTTTGCATAAAAGATTATGTAGTAGTATATACACATATTGCTAGAGGGGACAAATTTAGTATGCTTCAATGCCATAGAAATGAAATAGAAAATAAAGTGATGTAAAATATTCCTTATGCATCTGTAGTGGAGAGTCTTATGTATGCTTAAGTTTATGTGTCCAGATATTGCATATATTGTTGGAATGTTTGGCATATATTTTTGTAACTCGTAAATGGATCATTGGAAAGCGGTGAAGTGGGTTATGCAATATCTCAAGAGAACAAATAACTTCATGCTGACATATCAAAGATCTAATCATTTAGAGATCATAGGATATTCTGACTGTGATTTTGCTGGTTGCCTACATAGCAGAAGATTTACATAAGGTTATATTTGTATATATTTAGAGAAGCTATATCTTAGATGAGTGTGAATCAATCACTTATAACTTCTTCAACTATGTAAATAACATTTATAGGTTATTATGAGGTATTAAATCAAGGAATAAAACTGCAAAATTTTATCAATGGCTACATTTTTTTTTGTATTGGGACAAAGGCTTGATGTTGTTATTGTTGTTGTTGCTATATTGAGAGCCTATTAAAAATAAATCATGATAATAGAACTGTTAAGTTATATTCGAAGAATAATAAAAACAGGTTAAAATTAAAGTATATTGACATAAAGTTTCTTATTGTGAAAGAAAGAGTTCAGAGTTGTTAAATATCTATTGAGCATATTAGTATAAACTTTATGATTTGCAGATCCGCTTATAAAAGGTTTGCTACCTAAAGTCTTTCATGAGCATGTGACTCATGTTAGTGGGATTTTTCTTGATAATATGCTAGCATAGTGGGAGTTTATTTGATGTTCAATTATTGTATACATAATTTCTGATCATACTAAAATATTAGTATTGTCTGTTTTGTTAAATCTCTGTAATAAAGTTATTTCAATTTCAATTTTGCATAAATTATTTAAAAATTTATATTAATAACTCTTATGAACTATAATGGAGGACCACTTGGAAACATGCATGTCTAAGATTATATTATTTAAAATTTTCACGCTACACATTCATATTTGATTTATATCTTTAATCATATTATTATTATAGTGAATATTGACCAGTCTTGTTCTAGAAAAAAAATATGACAAATATCACTTTTATCCTATATTGATGTAATTAATAGACCAGATTGTTTAGAGATGCCACTCAAAGAAGATAGCAAATACTAAGCTCTTAAGGTCATAATGTATAATAATTAAGTGATATATGACCGAAGCGGGACATTGTTGGAATATTTTTATTGTGCACCCATATAAAAAATTAAATTATACATTATATGTATTTTATTTTTTTAAGCCTATTAAATTATGAGCAAATTATAGATTATTTATTATTTTATTTTTGAGACATCTCATTAATTTTATATGGTTAAATTTGATAATTAAGAATGCTATTTCGTACAATCACTGATGAAATTGGTTGATAATTAGAGTAGATGATATCATTTCAGCATTTTAATTTTAAGATTATTTTTAAATAAATATTCTCAAAATTATCTAACCTATTGGCATTGTTCGCTTATGATAGCTTGGAATCTCTCTCAATGGGCGCGAAATACGATGAGTTAGGTGGCCACAGATTTTCATGTCAAACCATAGTTGAATTGAGAAGCTGTTTGAAGGACGAGGGAGCTGTTATATCTGTCATGGGCAAATTTTAAGATGCTCATAATAAATTCAAAATTAAATAAATATTAAATATTATTATAATTGATATATCATTAAAAAATTATCTTGATCAAACACAAATCTCGAGGCAATTTTAAATTAAAAAAAAATCAAAATTAAATTTGGAATCCTCTGAACTCCTATTTTAGCAAACTTATAGTTGAACTGAATGCCTAAAAAAGGCAAACCCAACGACACCAAATTCGACCTAATGTAAGTATGAATCAAGGACCCGAAACGCATTTGAAAGGTTCAAACCATAAGTTTGAGTATCAAATGATTTCTAAATGTTGCATGCTTATAGTCTAATTGAGTAGGTAGACGAGATAAATCCAACGAGCCCATGATCATCGAATTCTGACATCATTAAAGCACTTAAATACTCGATAAACAATTAATGATCAAGGAATCAATATATTGGCCTCCCATTCAAACCACTTCCAACGTGTCATTGATCTTCTCCCTATTTACTGACCATGCTACTCTTAGAAAAATATAAATAGACCAATCATTTTTCTCTAAAAAGAGGGGACCAAGCAAGGAAATGAGGAAATAAGAGAGGAAAGGATGAGAAACCCAAGATCTCTCTTGCCACCAAGCTCCTCCTCGACCATTGCCCGACCACCATTTTTCGTCGGACTTCTACCTGATCACCGATCTTCATCATACTTTGGCCCGATCACTAGTAGTCGCCTTACTTTTCTTGGACACCAACATTGCCTACTAATTATGAAATTACTAAATGACAAGAGGGGGGGTGAATTGTGAAAATCTTTTCCTTAATAAAAATAACCCTAAACAAGAGTTCTAATTTTTTTTGTTATGTTTGAAATACTGCAACAAAATTTTAAACAATTTTTTCTTCCACAAGTTTCACCATGCAATAGTTATGAAAATTAAATGCAAGTAAAAAATAAACGACGATAAGGAAAAAACACACCAAGAATTTTTATAGTGGTTCGGTCAAAATATGACCTACGTCCACTCCCCGGAGTCCTCCGCTCCGAGATTTTCACTATCAAAATAGTTCTCCTTTTGCCCCCCTTGGCAAGGCGGAGAAGCCTTTACAAACCTCCCTTTCACCAACCCGGCGTGGCGGAGTGCCAAACTCTGTTTTCGCCCTCCTGGCGACGACAGAGAACCTTCTCGTTTTTCTCCCTCCTGGAGAAGGCAGAGAACCTCGAGGTAACGGATGTAGACGAGCCTTTCCCTTGGAGATCCTCCCTCAAATCCTTCTAGGGCCACATGAGGAGCAAGATGCAGCAAGCTTGGAGCAACCGTGTGATCTCCCTCACACCTCTTCTCCCTCACAACGCTCACCTCCTCCTTCCTCTCTCAACCTTCAAGAATTTCTCTAGAGCTCTCTCCCTTGGAATCCCTCTCTAACCACGTTCACCCCCTCTGTGATTCTTACTTAAAAAAGGGCTTGTTTGACATCTAAAACGGGCTCCAAAAACCTCTGATTTCAAAAGTAGCCGTTACTGTTCGTACAGTACGATGCAACATCGTACAGTACGATGTGTACAAACAGACGTTGTCCTGGTACGAAGATGTACGAACAGTTCTAAAACAATTCGTACTGTACGATATAATATCGTACGGTACGATCCACAAAACACTATTCGTACAGAACGATTTCCGGGACGATCATACTTCGTCTTTGTTCATCGTATGGTACGATCAAGTTCGTACATTACGATGTTCAAAAATTAATTAGGCCTGGATTACATGCACTAATTACGGGTTAATTTAAGTAAGTATTAAAAATAGATCGTACAGCACGAACACGTTCGTACAGTACGAGCGGTGCAAAATCACTTACTCAAATTAAACTACGGCTAGGGTTTTGGATCTGAACATATCGTACAGTACGAAAATATTCGTACAGTACGATCTATTCACATAATCGTCAACATAGCTCTGATCGTACGGTACGAAATAACATCGTACAGTACGATCTACAGAGAAAAATTTCTATGACAATTTTCATTTAAAAACAAACTCTCCCCCTGTGTGTGTGCATGGTTGCTCTTACTCTTATGCATTTTGTGGTCAGACTCAATAAAATAAAATAAAATAATAGAAAAATACAATGTTTGACTCATACTCCTAATCTACCCTTTCTTTAGTCTTCCTTTCGTCCTGAGTCACTTGTGATCTTCCTGAAATGTTAGTACTCAAGGACAATAGCAAATAAAATAGTATTCAATGAAAGGTTGTTCCAAAACACTCATTATTTGGCATCATCAAAATCTCAAACTCGGGGTCATGGGTCTAAACAAACTACGGTCCTTTCGACCATTATCACCCCACTACGATCCTTCTAACCACTATCTCCCGACTACGGTTATTCCGGCCTTCGTCGCTCGCCGAAACGGTCCTCCTGACCACCATCACCTGATTAGGATCCTTCCGACCACTATTGCAAAACTATGATCTTTCCGACCTCTGTCACCCGTCGACTATGGTCCTTTTGACAATCATCACTCGACTATGGTCCTTCCAACCACCGTCGCTCAAGATGACTTTTCCGACCTCCGTTGCTCGCTGACTACGATCCTCCCGACCACTGTCACCCAACTACCATTTTTACCTATGTCATCCATCGACTATAGTCTCTCTGCTCACAATCTCCATACTACGGTCTTTCTGACCGTCGTCGCTTGACTACGGTCCTTCCGACCATCATCTCCCGACTATAGTATTTCCGACCTCCGTCGTCGGTCAACTATGGTCTCTTCGACCATCCTCTCCAGACTATAGTTTTTTCAACAACCATCATCTGACTATGATCTTTCCAACCTCTATCACCCATCGATTATGGTTCCTCCGACCTACATCATCCGTTGACTATGATCCTACTTACCAAACAAATATGTCAGCACTAATTATTCCAACTCCCACTATCTAATTCACTTTATATAATGTATATTTGCTACATCCCAATACCTTCTTCCCAAGGAAAGGCCTCATTTGTAATCAACTGCAAACATTAGTGGATTCATTTAAACTAGGCAAGGCCCCATGATTTTCCCCCCTTTTCAGGAGTTTTTATGTAAAAACTCTTATGTCTCTTATGAACGCTACACCCCTATCTCTCATCTACTTGTGTGCTGGATCTTCATACAAAGCTAAAATATTAAACTTTATATATCTCTACCAACACGAATGTTCTAGGATGCAAATATATATATATATATATATATATATATATATATATATATATATATATATATATATATATATATATATATATATATATATATATATATATTATATTAAAAATTAAAAAAATATTAAAGTATTCCATGTATAAGCATATATTATATTATGTTAAAAGTTACATAATTTTAAAATTGATACGTCACCAAAAATTATCTTGATCGGGCATGAATCTCGAGGTATATCAAAGTTAAAAACTTCCAAAATTAAATTTGGGATCATCCAAACTCTGATTTAAACAAATTTATAATTAAATTTAACATATCAAGGAGACGAACCCAACACCACTGAAATTGATCCGATCCGAGCCCAAATGGGTCCAAATGAAGGGACCAAAGTATATTTGAAAGGTTCAAAGCATTAGTAGGATGACTTGATGATCTCTAAATATGGCATGCTTATAGTTGAATCGAGCCTCGACAAGGAAAATCCAACGAGTCCAAGAACACTTAATTCCTACATCATTAATATAGTTAAATACTTGAAAAAACTCTATGTTAGGAGAATCAATATGAGTCATCTGATGGAGCGCTCTAAACATGCCTTGGCTCTTCTACTTTTTTATGGAGTGTGCCACTCACAAATATTTATAAATAGGCATCTACTCTCTACATGAAGGGCACCCCTAGTTAAAGATTGGAGAAAGATCTGAAGCTTCAAGAATATAGAGCTCCACCTATGCACCACTACAAGTGAACTTATGTCGGCCGATCGACCAGACCATCGCTGGGCCTCTACCAACCTCTGTCGGACTTCTGCCTAATCTTCATCAGACCACCTCCCGACTGTCGACTATCGCTAAAACTTTGTCAATCTATGCTGATCTTTCAATGAACCACCACACGGCCGCTGACCTCCGTCGGACCACCACCCTATTGCCAACCATTGTCGGACCGCCGCCCAGAAGTCGACCACTGTCGAACCTCCTTTGTTGTCCACTAGACTCCTGGCCTCTGACAGCCTATAGACCTAAGCTTAACTGTCGTTGAACCACCATTGGACCACCACCCAACCTCTAAGTGTTGTCGGACTTCCGCCAAATTTTTACCTGGCTGCCGATTATTATCGCCGGACTTCTACCCACTGCCGAACTACCATATGACTGCCATCAGACTACTATCTGATCGTCATCGGGCTTTTGCTCGACCATTGTCAAAGTTAGGACCGTCGTCGAAGTTCTGCCCAACTCTCCAAACTAGTGTATTTGCACCATCTCTTAGTTAAGAGACTTGTCAACCTTTGTAATTCACTCAAATTTAGGAAAAGAATTTTACCTAAGCGAGGCCTCGTGTCTTTTCCCTCTTTAAGTTTTTTATGTAAAAAATTTCTGGTGTTTTTACGCTCTCTCTTTATCTATCTGTTTGTGCAGCGCTAAGACGAAAAATTCACACTCTACCTCCACGAATATTCGAGCATGCAATAAAAATATTATAATTATAAATATATATTATACTACATTAAAAGTTACAAAAATATTAAATATTATAATTATAACATATATTATACCATATTACAAATTACAATAATATTAAATATTATAACAATTATATAATTTTAAAATTTAAATAATATATTTACAAATATATATATCATATTATATTAAAAATTAAAGTATTATCAAATATTATAATTAGAAAAACCACAAAAAGAATTGGAGTTTTAAATAAAATAATATTATATGTGAAATGTATACATATAAATAAATAAATAAATAAATAAATATATATATATATATATATATATATATATATATATATATATATATATATATATATATCCTTCTATTGAATAATGTCTACTAACCTGCCTTAATCAGGGATTTGGATGGTAGCCTTAGACTCAATATCATTCATGATGGTTGTCATTGACATATATGACAAATGAACACCGACCACCATAATTTATGAAAGGTGAAGCAGTGACAAGCAAGGGGCTATTATCCCAAAGCTGATTCCATTTGAATGAGGCCATTGTTGTGCCACCATTATTGGGCAAGGAAGGCTTATATTCTATTAAGCCAGATTTTTTTTTGCAAATTAAGGCTTGGTCTGGCACTTCTTTTTACCCTTTTATTTTACATTTTAGCACATCACAATGCAATAATATCAATTATAAAGCATTAGAGACTTGGGATATACCTATAAATGACCCTAGATGTAATTCCAATTGTGGCCTTGTGGGTGAAGTGTAAATATGATTGTGGACCATATAATCTATCACATCATAATATTTTTCTATATTGCTTTCTAAGGGCTATATAAACTGCTTATAAAATATTAATATATGTCAAACACGTCAACGAGTTGGATTAGGGTCTGAGTCAAATCCGATCAACTGAATCTGACTCGTGTAATAAACGTGTCAAAAATTAAACCCGAACTTGATCTGATAACCCTTTGTAATTAAAAAGTATTTTTATTAGCTTATTAATCATAAATTTTAAGTTAGTTGATAAAAAATAAGAAGATTTAATCAATAAATAAAAAAAAATATGAAAAAATTTAAACTAGTCAATTTTCAGTCAAAATCGAGTTGGTAGCTTAAACCGAACCGGATCCACTTAATAATCAGGTCGAAATGCATGACCCGAACCTAACTTGTTTATCAAACAAGTCAACTCAAATCAGAATATTTTGGGTCGGGTTCGTGGGTCAGGTCATTTATTAATACACTGGCCCACAACAAGCCTGTGATATTTATAAACACAAAAATAAATATATATGATAATGATTCAAACCACCTCATCATAAAGAAATTATTGTCCAATGCCACTTTCATGAGAGAAGTCTCTTTTAAATAAAGTGGAGCCTCTCTATCTTTTATTTGCATCATAATGCTAATTAAATAGTAATTAATATTTTAAATATAATATAATATAATATATATTTTATGAACCAAACTGAAACTGACCCTCAATGTATTAATGAACTGTGCTGTACGTTGAAGAATTATTTGCGTAGGCTTTTAATGCGCTTAGTTTTCTTGCGTGGAAATTATAGGATCTTAGCTACCAAGTTACTTAGCTACAAAGCTGTACTTAATTGTCCACTTGTCAGCAATAGGAAATTTCTTCTGCAAATTTTGTTTTACAAAAATAACCAAAAAAATATGGGGCCTTTGGTGCTAAGTAATTTACTATTTTGTGGTGCATGCATGTCAACAAATGTGAAGACATTTGTCAACAACTTCCTTTACAAAATTAGCCAAAAATTATTATAATTGTTTTTGAAGAAAGGAAGTCAATCAATATTTAGGAGCAAAAGATGACCTTTCAATATGCCCAATTTGCATGAAGGAAATTTTTGGGAATCATAACCTAATCTTGAGGTGCACAAAATGACTCTTCAATTTTAATAATATGCTCATAAATGACTTTAAATGCATTGGATTCAATATATTTTTTTTTAATTCTTAACTCTCTTCCTTAAAGTTTATGTTTAGAATGATAATGAGTTCCTATAGAAAAAATAATAATAAATAAATCCTTCAAAGAGAGTTAGGGTTTGTTTGGGATAGCTTTCTTATTGCTTTGCTTTTCAGACTGCAACATATTTTCTGTTTGGTCATTGCTTTTTCGCAATCGTAACATCATTCAATAAAGTTAGTTTCTCCATAACAGCTTTACAACCACCTTTATAAAAAGCTACAATCATCCCAAACGAACCTCTACTGTATTTGTCAATAATATGATCATTCTCACCTTCACAAAGTTAATAATTTTACCAAGCAATTTTTCATGAATAAAATAATAAAAATTTTCAATATTCTTTATCATATTGTGATCAATATTATTTTTTAAAATATCCCAAACCACTATTCATTCAATTCTTTTCAAGTACGCCAACTGACCTAGAGAGGGATTCTAGAGAGAGAGCATTTTGGTTGATTTTTGGTCGTGTTTAGCAATTGACTCACTTCTATAAGTTTTCAGTAGCGAGGTAGGTCATACTATGCCTATTTCAGTTTTAAAAATAAAGAGATTTCTCAAATTTTCTGATTAAATTTATGTTTTAATCATAAAAAATAGCGATAAATTTACAATGATAAAATTTTATTTGTGTAATATTTTGTAAGCTATAGAGATTATAATTCTGAATATTTTAAATATTTTCTAAAAATTTTACACCAGATATTCTAAAATGTGCACCTTTTTAATTGAACATAAAATAATCATGAACCTAGAAAATAGTGTTATATAGTACGATTAAAGTATTGAAATAGTATTTTGCATGATCTCTGATAATTTGATGAAACTCTAAAATAATACATTTTTGCTCAGTAATGTGTTATGTTGCCTACCGTTATAGTAAATTTGAAGATTTTGCATTGAGTTTCTTTATGCTTTAATTTTTATAATGCAATGAATTATGTATTATATTAATTAATTCATACAACTTTTGATGAAAAGAATTTCTATAGAAGGCATAAAGGGTCAGAATCTCTTAGATTCTTCTTGATTCACGTAATTTGAAATTCTGTATGTTGGAAGTCATAAAAGGCAGGATCTTAGATTTTGTCTGAGGGGAACATCTATCTATTATAAGTTATAAGGGGTCATAATCTTTAGATTATGTTCAGGATACAAGAAATTTATTTCATTATATTATGTGAAATATAGTTCATATTAAATTTCCGTTTATTCAATTTCTCAGTATTATTATTTAAATCTTTAGATAACTGCTATGTTATTATGATTTGCTTAGCAAAGTGAATTGCTATATTATATTTGATAATTTTGAAAAATACTTAATAAAAGAAATATTTAAAATTTTAAATTGATATTTGTTATATGCTGATCTATTTTAGCTCACTATTATTTTGCATTATGTTTTCATGATATAGGAAAGAGCAAGAGCTTATTGAATAGCAATTTTAGGAATATGATTTGAGCATGTTGATACTTTTATCATTGTTAGTTTTGTTGCGTGCTAGAATATACGCGGCAGTAGAGTTAGGAAATATTCGTCTTAGCGTTGCACGAGTATTCCGCACACAAACAGAAAAAAGAAATGAACACACTGGTTTTTACGTGGAAAGCCCAAAAAGGGAAAAAACCATGGGGCATCGCCCAGTTGTAAAGTACCACTAGTGTTTTTGCAGATTACAAATGGATGATTTGTCCCACAAGTCGGGACAATCAGAATACAATTTATTTCTTCCAGGAAGTTCACAAAGTTCAACAAATTCCCGGCGTTTCCCGAAAATCCGGCAGAGTTCTGGCGTCTTCAGGCTGCAGGAAGAGCTCCGGCGGTGGTCGAGGAGGTGATGAATCTCTTTTTCCCCTTTCTCCTCTTCTTCTTCTCTCTCTTCCCTTCCCCCCTTTGGTGTAGAATGAGGGCTCTATTTATAATTTTTCTGGAGTGGCATAGCCTGTAAATAGGCGTGAGATCAAGGGCGAATTGGGAGTGTTTTGAATGGACGACCGATATTGAATCCTTTGATCATGCACCGTTCGTGGGGCATTTGAAGGCCCTAATGATTTCGGAATTCAGCTATCTTGGGCTCGTTGGATTTGTCTCGTCGAGTCGTTCGATTTGAGTATAAGCTCGTCAAAATCGGAGACCGTTTGGTAACTCAAATTGCGGTTTGAACCTTCCAATAGTGCTTCGGGTCCTTGATTCGGACTCATTTGGGCTCGGATTGGGTCGAACTTGGTGTCGTTTAATTTGTATTTCGAGACGCTCATTTTGACTATAAGCTCGCTGAAATCGGAGTTCGGGTGCTCTCGGAATTAATTTTTGAAGTTTCCAACTAGCTTTTGCCTTGAGATTCGTGCCCGATCAAGTTAATTTTGTGATGCCGTATCAGTTGCCCCCTATTTTCGGACGTCGAGCCTCCAGGAGTCCGAAAATATTTGTTCCGAAATTTTACATTTATCGAACCGCAAAAAATTGCGTTCCAAAAATTGAACACTTGCACAAACTTGATTGTAGAGGCCCCGTCGAGTTCCGAAAGTGTCGAAATCGAGTCCGAAACGTCGAAAAACGTGTCCGGGGACCCAAAAAAACGTCCGAATAGGACCGTCCTAGCCAAAAATCGGGCACCGGACACGCATAGGCGGCCGAACCAGCCGGCCGGCCGGCCGCCGCTGCTCGCCGGCGGCAGCTCCCGCGGAACCGAGCGGCGTTGTGCGGAACCGCGATCCGCGTGGTCTGACCGACGCCGCCGCCGCCCGCCGCCGCTATCCCGCGGAACCGCATTATGCGTGCGAAACAGCATTGCGCCCGCACGGGCTGCGCCCAGACCCCCGCGCCCGCATTTGCCACTTCGCGTGGCCGCGCGTGCAATGGCCGGCCGCGATTCGCGTGCTGGCCGCGGATTGATGAGTTGGCCACGCCAAACGGCGGGGCCGATTGGTTGCACCGACTTAAGTGGGCCCTACTCGTGCAAAAATGCTATTTTTTATTATTTTTTGGCCCAAAAAATTCTAAAAAAATCTCCAAAAATTCCAAAAATTTTGAATTTTTTTTAGAAAAATAGGGAAATCCGAAAATGGCAATAACTCCCTCTTTTTTCTTCAAAATCTATAAATAGGTCCCCTAGGCCTTGAAAAAATTTGCAACTTCTCTTTCTTTCTCCCTCTGGCTCTCTGGCGGCTGAGGCTTCCGCTATTTTCGAGTGAGAAACTTCCCCTGCTCGAATTAGCGCCCCTCATCGCGCGCAGGAGTTACGGGATTTCTCCCTCTTCCTCCGGCTTACTGACGGTTGAGGCTTCAGTTATTTACGAGTTGGAATTTTTTCTGCTCGAATTAGCGCCCCCCCTCGCGTGCAGAAGCTTACGGGATTTCTTTCTCTCCCTCCGGCTTACTGACGGTTGAGGCTTCCGTTATTTGCGAGAGGGAAGTTTTCCCTGCTCAAATTAGCGCCCCTCCTCACGTGCAGAAGCCTACGAGATTTCTTCCTCCCTCCAGCTTACTGATGGTTGAGGCTTCCGTTATTTGCGAGAGAAAATTTTTCATTGCTCGAATTAGCAGCCCTCCTCACGTGTAGAAGCCTACGGGATTTCTTCTTCTCTCCGGCTACTGACGGTTGAGGCTTCTATTATTTGTGAAAGGGAACTTTTCCCTGCTCGAATTAGCGCCCCTCCTCGCGTGTAGAAGCCTACGGGATTTCTTCTTTTCCCTCCGGCCTACTGACGGATGAGGCTTCCGTTATTTGCGAGTTGGAAATTTTCCTGCTCGAATTAGCGCCCCTCATCGCGTACAGAAGCTTACGAGATTTCTTCTTCTCCCTCCGGCTTTCTAACGGTTGAGACTCCTGTTATTTGCGAGTTGAAATTTTTCCTGCTCGAATTGGCGTCTCTCCTCGCGTGCAGAAGCCTACGGGATTTCTTCTTCTCCCTCCGGCCTACGGACAGTTGAGGCTTCCGCTATTTTACGAGTTGGAAATTTTCCTACTCGAATTAGCGCCCTCCTCGCGTGCAGAAGCTTACGGGATTTCCTCTCCATTTGAGCAAAAGTTTGCTGGCGATGGACGATCGAGTTGAAGCTCATTAGAAGTCAACGATCGAGTGTGGAGCTAAAGGAGAGAATTCGAGGGTGCGTTGCAAGTAGCAGTCGAGCGAGAAGCCGATGGCGAGTAGTAGTCTGTTGATGAGCAGAAGTCCGACGACAAGGAGAAATCTGTCGTCGTGTAGAAGTACGGCCTCGGGCAGAAGACCGATGAAAGTTCGTAGACGGGCAGAAGTCTGACGACGAGTAGGACTCCGCTGATGAGTAGAAGTCCAACAATAGGGAGAAGTCTGACATCGGGTTGAAGTTCAACGTCGGGTAGAAGATCGATGAAAATTCTTCGACGAGCAGAAGTCCGACGACGAGTAGGAGTCTGATGACGAGCAGAAGTCCGACGACGGGAAGAAGTCCTACATCGGTTAGAAGTACTGCCTCGGGCAGAAGACCGATGAAAGTTCATCGACGAGCAGAAGTCCGACGACGAGTAGGAGTCTGCTGACGAGCAGAGGTCCGACGACAAGGAGAAGTTCGATGTCGGGTAGAAGTACGGCCTCAGGCAGAAGGTCGATAAAAGTTCGTCGACGAGCAGAAGTCCGACGATGAGTAGGAGTTTGCTGACGAGCAGAGGTCAGACGACAAGGAGAAGTTCGATGTCGGGTAGAAGACCTATCTGAGGTTGTATGTCAGAACATTTGTTCGATAACATTAACCTACGTGGAAGAGGTCGAGAGAATCCACCAAGGATGTAAGACCTATCCGAGGTTGTATGTCGGAGCCCTACTCGACGATGTTAACCTTTGTGGATGAGGTTAGGAGAATCCACCAAGGATGTAAGACCTATCTGAGGTTGTATGTCAGAACATTAGTTCGATGATATTAACCTATGTGGAAGAAGTCGAGAGAATCCACAAAGGATGTAAGACCTATCCGAGGTTGTATGTCGGAACCCTGCTCGACGACGTTAACCTGTGTGGAAGAGGTCGAAAGAATCCACCAAAGATGTAAGACCTATCCGAGGTTGTATGTCGAAGTCCTGCTCGACGACATTAACCTGTGTGGAAGAGGTCGGGAGAATCCACCAAGGATGTAAGACCTATCCGAGATTGTATGTCGGAGTCTTTGCTCGACGACGTTAACCTGTGTGGATGAGGTCGGATCAAATCCCCCTGGGATTGATCATCCGGTGATTGAGATACAATATGGATTGTGTATTTCTCGAATCACGGAGAAAGAGTTTGAGAATTTTTTTCTTATCTTTCATAAGAGAAAAAATCATATCACAACAACATGAACATTCTATTACTGCATTACGTAAGATAGTACAATAGTTCCCTAGTACGACTTAGGGATATACAAATTACAAAGTACTCAACACACAATACGGTGACAATACAACAACATTAAACTTGGAAGAAGATATTAGAGATATCAAAGTGACACTCTACTCAACATAAAAGCGACAACAAGACAAGTAATATTGTTAATACAAATACACGAAGTGCGTGATCATTTAATCTCTCCAACCATTTGAATAGTATTCAATTGTTGTCTTTGTTGTTGACTTTGCCCCCCAGCCGGACGAAGCTTCCTCTTGGGTAGGTGAATCTTGAATAAATTGTCGAAGGTAGCCCTAGCGGATAAGCCTTTCAATCTCATCCTTGAGTTGCTTGCAGGCTTCAGTAGTGTGACCACGGCTACGATGAAAGTGACAGTACTTATCTGAATTTCCTGTGTTCGACTTCAAAGGGTTTGACCATTTTATTGTATCTTGATCTCGAATCGCCATCAATACATTTGCTCGAGACGTATTGAGTGGGGAATACTCCTCCTATCAGGGGTCCCATCGTGGTGACGAAGACCTATGAGGTAGATTATTCTTCCCATGCTTTTTCTACTGTGAGAAAGAATTATCCATCCCAGGTGCACCTTTGCGCTTCCCGCTGATTTGCTCAAACTGCTTCCTGTGAGCATTTATAGCTTCATCTGTAGAGATTTATGCCTCCACGCGATGGATCAAGTCAGCGTATGAATGGACGGTGTCTCGCATAAGGGCCGAATAGAAGGGGCCAGGACGAAGACGTCCAAGAAAGACCCCTCTGAGAAATTCAGGGTCTACTCCTGGAATCTGTCGTGCTTCAGCGGAAAATCGCTGAAAATACTCCTTCAACGATTTTTCCTCATTTTGGCGGATCCCGAAGAGGTGGGAAGAATCCTTAGCAATTCTTCGATTGACCACAAATTGTTCGACAAATACTTTGACAAATTTGACAAAAGAGGGGATCGTTCCAGGTGGAAGTGAGTAGAACCACGTTCGGGCTTGTCCTTTAAGGGTGGCAGGAAAGACCTGGCAGATGAGCGCGTCTGATGCTAGTTGAATATGCATGATGGTTCTGTAGTAGTCGATATGCTCATATGTGTCGGTCATCCCGTCGTAGTTCTCAATGTTTGGCACTTTGAATCCGACTGGAATGGGGTGCTGAAGAATGGCTTTAGTTAGAGGTGATGACTCCTGGAAATTCCTCTGTCAGAGAGCATGCCTCACATCTCCTCGGGGGAATTCTTATCGTACCAATTTTCGCAGTTTGCGACGCAGGACATTGTGAGGGAGTCCCGCAATGTGTGGTTGGGGAGAGCCTTCTGGGAGTTCCAAAAAAATGCGAGACTGCCGAGTCGAGGGGGAAGGATGTGTTGAACTCGTTGTATTGGCAAGTTCATCTTCCTGTTGCGATTGAGGATGTCTCCTAGGTGGAGGAAGATGAATTTCTTCTTGACGATGCTCGAATTGAATATCTTCAACCCTTGGTGGATCCCGAGAGAGAAGGATCTCCTCCAACGTCGGCTGTCGAACATCTCGTAGGAGTTGAAGGATTTCATTCTGAGATTTCCATCTTCCGAATTCTTTATGCTAAAGAAGGTCCCGATGTCTCTTCTCCGGCAGCATTCTGCCCCCCAGGATGAAAAGAGGCAGGCATCGGGCGTCTGTGATTTGTAGATAGATTTCTGCATTGATGGGAGTTGGAGCGGGAAGCTCCAATGATGCGACAGCTACGCCTGTTAACCATTGCAGCGACACTTGAAGTTTGTGGGATAGAAGTTTCCCACAGACGGCGCCATACTGTTGCGTGCTAGAATATACGCGGTAGTAGAGTTAGGAAATATTCGTCTTAGCGTTGCACGAGTATTCAACACACAAACAGAAAAGAGAAATGAACACGATGGTTTTTACGTGGAAAACTCAAAAAGGGAAAAAACCACGGGGCCTCGCCCAGTTGTAAAGTTCCACTAGTGTTTTTGCATATTACAAATGGATGATTTGTCCCACAGGTCGGGACAATCAGAATACAATTTATTTCTTCCAGGAAGTTCACAAAGTTCTACAAATTCCCGGCGTTTCCCGAAAATTCGGCAGAGTTCCGGCGTCTTCAGGCGGCAGGAAGAGCTCCGGCGGTGGTTGAGGAGGTGAGGAATATCTCCTTTTCCCCTTTCTCCTCTTCTTCTTCTCTCTCTTCCCTTCCCCCCCCCCCCCTTTGATGTAGAATGAGGGCTCTATTTATAATTTTTCTGGAGAAGCATAGCCTGTAAATAGGCGTGAGATCAAGGGCGAATTGGGAGTGTTTTGAATGGACGACCGATATTGAATCCTTGGATCATGCACCGTTTGTGGGGCATTTTAAGGCCTTATTGATGTCGGAATTCGGAGATCTTGGGTTCGTTGGATTCGTCTCGTCGAGCCGTTCGATTCGAGTATAAGCTCGTCAAAATCGGAGACCGTTTGGTAACTCAAATTGCGGTTTGAACCTTCCAACAGCGCTTCGGGTCCTTGATTCAGACTCATTTGGGCTCGGATTGGGTCGAACTTGGTGTCGTTGGATTCGTATTTCCGAGTCTCTCAGTTTGACTATAAGCTCGCTGAAATCGGAGTTTGGGTGCTCCTGGAATTAAATTTTGAAGTTTCCAACTAGCTTTTGCCTTGAGATTCGTGCCCGATCAAGTTAATTTTGTGATGCCGTATCAAGTTTTAATTATTCTATTATATAGCTTTGGTTTATAGCCATGCACTGTGGATGAGTTTATTTTTGGTACTAGTTTTTAGTAGCAACTATGTGTTTATTATTATTATTTTAGTTAATCCAGAAGAAGATTTCTAAAAAAATTCTAAAACTTAGATTTTGGGATTCACTTGCTACAGCTCAACATTATAAAACTTGTTCAGTTTGTGGGTCTTATCGGATTAGTTTATGAAGAGAAGTAAAAACGAGTTCTACCATAATTTAAAAAATATCATCCCTTTAGTTGATAAATATTTGAGTTTTAAGGTTCATGAGATTCCATCCTTTCTTTCTTTCTTTCATCATAGCCAATGAAGATATATTTCTTAACTTTGGCTCCCAACTTCTTTGATAGGACAAATGAATATAACATGCAAAACTTTGAAGTGACTCACGCCATGGGACAACTTATTTTACTTTTAGAGTGAGGTTGAAGTGAGTGATATTTTTTTATTTATTTTATAACAATTTACCTTGCCAACTTTGTTCCTATATTTATTTGGCCTACAATAAGCCTCATTTCACCTTCTCATGTTTTATTAAATGATTTATTATTATTTCAATTTTATCAACCCAAGGAGGCAACACCTCTAATTTTTGGAGTTTAAAAGCAAGAGATTGTACATGATATGTCTTATATATGTTCAGTTTGATCAATATGAATCTTGATGCAATATTTATAGCCTTCTAGAATCAAATTTAGAATCATTCGAAGCCTGATTTCAACAAATTTATAGTCAAATTAAGCATCTTGATGAAAAAAATTCAACCACACCAAAGCTGATCCAATTTTAGTCCAACTAAGCCCAAATCAAACACTTAAAAAGATAGTCAGAACTCAGAAGCTTTGGGGATTTAATTAAATGACCAAATTGTGACCAAATACGACATGTTTATAGTCAAACCGAATAACTCGACAAGATGAATATGATCAATCCCAAAATCACTTGATTTTGAGATCATTAAAACAATTAATTGTTGAATGAATAGTATATGATTAAATGATTTGATATGAGCCGTCCGATAGAGTATGATAAATTTTTGGGTAAATTTATCAAAAGTATCACTCTAAAATTACTATAAAAAGATCATTAATTTTCATATGAAGAGTACTCATACTTAAATTTGGAGAGAGCTCAGAGATCCCAAAAAATTTAGAGCTCTACTTGACATTCAACATCGATGACTACCGCCAGCCATCGCCATTCCCTAGCTACTGTCATCCGATCGTCATCACTAGTTTATCTCGCCTTATAGTCACAATTAGGGGTGTCAATTTTGGGTAACGGGTCGGGTTCGGGTCGAACCCGAAACTGACCCAGGTTCAAACGGGTCGACCCTAACTCGACCCGGGTTGGAAATCCGAACCCGAACCCGACCCGGCGGGTTGCCGGGTTGACCCGACCCGACATGAACAGCGGTGTGCGGCGGCGAGCGGGCGCGAGGGCGAGTGGGCGGGGGCGAGCAGGCGAGTGCGCGCGGTCAAGCATGAGCGGGTGCGACCGCGGTCGCGTGCGCTGGCAGGCGTGTGGGCGGCCTTGGAAGGCGCGCGGGCGGCCTTGGAAGGTGCGCGGGCGGCCTTGGAAGGCGCGCGGGCGGCCTTGGAAGGCGCGCGGGCGGCCTCGTTACATGCGCGGACGGCGGGCAGCTGGGCGGGTAGCCGGGGCAGGGTCGCGTGCAGCGGGGCAGGGTCGCGAGCAGGTCTGTTCAAACTGGTTGGCGGGTTGACCCGGTAACCCGCCAGGTCAATCCGAACCCGACCCGTTTTTTAAACGGGTCGAATTCATGAACCCGAACCATACCCGATTTTCAAACGGGTCGGGTTTTCGTGTCGTGTCAAAATATTGACACCCCTAGTCACAATATATTCAACTTCATTCGGCCATCACCACTCTATCATTGTCGTACAAATCAACATCACCTAACTAACATCATCAATTGCTGCATCTCCATTATTCTCCTACATTATAAAGTTATAAACTTTTTCTATAATGTCACCTATTTATAATTAAATTTAATTTTTAAATTCTATCATAACCAACGTTGTGAAAACCTGACCGGACAATGAACCGGAAGAAGGAGAGGTTCACGGTTCGACCGGTCGAACCGGGGTCGAACCGGATGACGTAATAAATAATAATATTATTAAATAAAATAAAATAGATGTTAAATTTTCTTCTTATACATTCATTCTAAATTATATTTTCATAGCCCCTAATTCAAATAACATAAACATGACATCAATTAAGTTTATGAAATATAAACAAATAATATAAGTGACACATCAAATTAGTCAATAAAACATAAACAAATATATAGCTTTTGGCATCAAACAAAATGTTCATAATTTCATATCAAGTCAAAGTGTCAAACTTCAATGTTTAAACATAAATATGCATATAAATTTAAAAGTCATCTCCTAGATTTGAAGCATCAAAAGTGATATCCCTAAATCCTTGTTCATCAAAACACTCCCCTCCAAAAGCACCAATATCATCATTCTCAATTATTTCATTGTCATTTTCAACATCATCAAGGACATCATCATCTGCATATTAGAAATATAAAATATTATATATATATATATATATATATATATATATATATATATATATATATATATATATATATATATATATATATATATATATATATATATATATATATATATATATATATATATATATATATATATATATATATATATATATATATATATATATATATTAAACATCACTTTCAAATGATATAACTTAAACTAACTTTTTACTTACTTTGAGGTACTTCAGTACAACTAGTATTAACCTTTTCGGCAACAGGAATGACATCTTCATCATATATTTCATTCTCTAAATTCTCCATAACAAGCTCTGAAATTGGTTCTTCATCAAGCACCCAAAAATCCACCATCTCTATGCTTGTATAATCCAAAGGATCGTAGTTTCTTTTTTTTGTTTGAAATCTATAAAATTAATATAAAACATCATAAATAAAAAAATTATTCATGCTTATATATAGAAATATTTAAATACAATGATACCTATGCCTCAAATTAAGGTTGTAACGAACAAATACAAGATCGTTAAGCCTTTGATGCTCTAGATGATTCCGTCTCTTGGTATGAATTTGTTCAAATACACTCCAATTTCTTTCACATCCAGAAGATGAAGAGGTTTGACTTAGAATTATAACAGCCAATTTCTGCAAATTTGGTGCACTAGATCCGAACATTTTCCACCATTCATCTACAAAAAGTTAAGTATTATTTATTTGATATGCATTAAAGAAGAAATTTATACTAAAATATTGGCTTCACTTACCTGGCTGCATTTCTTTGGCCATTGATAGTGCAATTGGCTTGCCAAAACTCTCTAAATTATCACGAAAAATTCTAACCTCATTCGTTGTTGTTGTTGATTTAGGGCATATATCTTTATTTCCAATCAATTCAACTAAACCTTGCAGCACTTCAGATTTCATGCAAAAATTCTCTTTATCATATTGAAAATGTGGATTAAGAAAGTAAGATGCACAATGTATGCCTTGTCTTAGTTGCCTATCCCATCTCGTCTTTATAATAGTTGTGTAAGGTTTGTACTTCCTTTTAGAATTTCTAAACATGCCCTTAATGGCTTTCCTTGCTCTATACATGCCATCATAAAGAAATCCCAAAGATGTTTTCTCATCAGAATCCACAATTCTCAGTAATCGAATTAAAGGGCCATATAATTTGAAAACTAGCAAACAATCATTCCAAAATATATTATCCAAAATGATAGATGATACTTCTTTCCCTTTCACTGTTTTTGATATCTTTGATTCAAAGAACACTTTGTTTGTTATGAAAGCCTGTAAGTGGATTTTGTGATCATATATGCTTCTTAAAGTTATAAAAGTTGTAGCAAATCTAGTAGCTCCGGGCCTGATAATTTCCTTCCATCCATCTCTCTTTCTAAGCCAAGCTAAAATAAAAACATGATTGTAAACAAATAATGTAACCTTTGATGCTCTTTTTGCAAGTTCTTGAATATGAGACATGTTTCCAATATCTTTAAGAATAAGATTCAAGCTGTGAGCAGAGCAAGGAGACCAATATATACTGTTAAATCTTTCATGTAGTAGTTCCCCTGCCTTCTTATAATTTGCAGCATTATCAGTTACAAGTTGCACAACATTCTGTGATCCTACCCATTCAACAACTTCACAAAATAATAAACATAAAGTCTTGGCATCCTTTGTAATATCAGAAGCATCCACAGATTTTAAGAAGGCTACACCCCTTGGACTGTACACAAGGAAATTAATCAAAGTTCTATTCCTGTTATCTGTCCAACCATCTGCCATGAGTGTGCAACCTATTTCAGTCCATGATCTTCTATATGAATCAATCAACAACTGACATTCCTCTTTACAATCTCTTAGAAGATTAACCCTTAATTTATAGTATGATGACAACTTATACCCAGGCCCAATTGCAGCTATAGCATCAATTGCCTTTTGTGCAAAGGCAGAGTTTATGGCATTAAGAGAGATACAACTGTCAAAAAACCACCTAGCAACTGCCAAATCAGCACGATGTATTGCTTCTTTGGATGCCATTACACTCTTCAATGATGGTTGAGAACCTCCTTTAGTTCTTGGTGCAAAATAATTTTATATTTCATCTACTTTTCTCTTCCCTCTATTAGTACCTTCATGGTGGGCATCAGATGATTGTGACTTGGGAAGTGACGAAGAGTCCCTTTCTTCACCCATATGCTCATCCACAAACACAGTTGTGCTCTACTCTAACTCCTCCTGTGCTTGTTGTTTTTTGTTTCCTATTTCTTTTAGATTTGCTTGCATCTGATGATGAACATCATGTGGGACTTTTTTGCATGAAGCTATGTTACCTCTAATTCCAGCTAAATGTTGTTTTATTCTGTTAATGCCTCCACCTTTATATATAATCCCACAATGTAGACATCTATATTGTTTTTTTCCATCTGAGCTTTTACTTTCAGTACAATGATTCCAAGCAATGTCAATCTTTTCACGCACACTATGCGAAGAACTTGTTGGTGGCTCCATTCTAAAATAAAATATACTACTCAATAATAGTCAATACTCATATTGAAATATGTTCCACATGAAGTAACAAAAACATATATAGACTAATCAAAGTTAATAAATATACATCTAACATAAATTCACCATACAATATCATAGACAAATCAAAGCATAGACTAATCAAAAGCATAGACTAACAAGCATAGACATAGACATAGACATACAGTTTGTTCAGTTTTAAGCATTCTGTTAAGTTTTAAGCATAGACTACTCTAGATTTAAAGCATAGACATTCATCAGCAATGTTATGACATTTTGAAGCATAGACTAATATGGATTTAAAGCATAGTTTTAAACAACAAAATGTGATTCCAAGCAATGTTCAGTTTTAAGCATAGACATAGACTAATCAAAGCATAGATAAAAAGAAAATTTACCTCAAAAATGTCAGCACTTAGCGTAGAAAATGACAGAAATTCACCTCGACGTTTCAAACCATCAATTGACCGAACAAATCCGGATTAAAACTGAACAAAATCCGAAAATATGTATATGTCAGTGAAGGGCATGAATGCAAATATGCAGTGAAGCTCAATAACATTTACAATAATATGATAATTGATATCTCATACATGAATGCAAATATGCAATCCCGGGTAGGGCTTAAATGTCGGTTAGGGCTTAAAACTGAACAAAATCCGAAAATCCCTCGTCGCTCTTGGTCTCGGTTGCGGCAAAAAGAGAGACGAAAATGGAAAGCATGCCCTTAAGGTGTTTCGACTCACTTGCAAACGAAAATGCCGCCGTTCAGCTCTCCTAGCGTGAAGCCTCCATCGTCTTCTTCGTTGGTCCCATAGGGATTGCGAGCAGCGAACGAAATCAGCCTCCAGCGAATGAAATCAGTGAAATAAGGGTTTCGAGTTTCGACTCCCGCTTAATGAGACTAAAATCCAATTTCGGCTGTTGGATTTGAGATATACGGCTGTGATTAGGAATTTTCGGAACCGGACTGTTCTTTTAACGGGGTCCGGTTCGCCGGTTTAGCGGTTCAACCGGCATTGGACCCGGTTTTTTACCGGTTGAAATGCAGCCCGATTTAAAGGGGCAGACCGGACCGTCCGCCGAACCAGTTCCCGGTTCAACCGGTTGAACCGGCCGGTCCGGTCCGATTTTAAAAACGTTGATCATAACTGTAAAATAAAAATCGGTTCGAACCGCTTCCGGTTTGTACTCCTTCAAGACCCGATTATCCATTTCGCTACTATTTTGTTAATCGTTTGCGGTCCTGAAAATTTGGAGGGTCGCATTCGAACCCGACCCGTTATGGTCTGGTCCGACCGTCCGACAGAAAGAAACGGCACGTAGACGGCGCTTCAATCCTTAACGCCGTCACGCCTCTTATATACTCGAGTCCATGGTAAGGAGGCTCATTCAAATCGAAGTCTAGAGAATATTCTAGAGAGAGAAATCGAGGAGAGGATCATCGGAGAGTTGTTAGGGTTCAGGCGATGGCGGAGCGGTCGGAGGAAACGTTGTTGGAAAAGATAGCAGAGAAGATCCACGCCGTTCATGATTCCTCATCGTCGGATTCCGACGATGAAAAGCCTAAGTTATCGGATTCGTCGCTCAAGCCCAAGATCTACCGCCTCTTCGGCAGGGAGAAGCCAGTACACCAGGTCCTCGGTGGTGGAAAGCGTATGAATCTCTGATCATCCAATTTTTTTGACTCGCTTATTTCTTATGGTTTATGGATTTATGGTTTTTTGTTTTTCTGAAATATAAGAAGTAGATCGGATGCGATCGGAGAGGTTAGGGTGTGTATCTAGCTTTGTTATTTTGAAGCTTTTTGGGAACTGAGATCCGTGGATGCTTTTTTAGTGGTTGGTTGCTTGTTTAATGGTTTATTTAATTGCTTCGATCGTGTAAAGTAGGGATTCTTTGTACTTATGGGAGCTCATAGGGTTTTATTTGCTTTTCGAAATATGCTAAAGAAGTTCACATCATACCATTCTCGGTATAAAGGCTTGTTGTTGTGGTCTACTTCCACCGATCTGTTGATTATCTGTTATCATTTACTTCCCTGGGGAATGGTTCTGCCATTTATTTAATATGATGTATAAAAGAGGTACTTTCTTTTTTTCTTCTCCCGTAAGAACAAATCATGTCAAATTATGAAGACGACTTTTTTTGACGCGAAGGCCTGATGTAAGAAATCGAGGATCGGTAGATCATATTCTCTCTCTTGATTGAACATCGAAATAATCTCAATAAAAGGTCTCAGCTTTTGTTCTTGAGATCCTTGTCCTTTTCCTTTCTTCTATTGTGATCTGCTGTCAATGAGCAGGAACTCCTATATAACTTCTGCTTTGCCATTTGGTTTGATTCTGAAATATTTGAGTCTATCTGTGCTCTTTAGCTGTCTATAATCACATTGCAGGTTACTATAACCTATTAATGTGATTCATCTACGGTACGGGTACTCTTGAATTTCCTTAAAAACAATTTTTTTCTCTTCATCTGATAGAAATCTCTGTTTGCAAATTTTGAACAGCTGCGGATTTGTTTCTATGGAGGGATAAGAAGGCCTCAGCTGCAGTGTTAGGTGGGGCTACTGCTATATGGGTTCTATTTGAGTTGATGGAATACCATCTGCTCACTCTGGTCTGCCATAGTCTCATACTTTCTTTGGCTGTCCTGTTTCTCTGGTCTAATGCAACCACGTTTATCAACAAGTAATTCATGCTATGCCTAGTAATTCCTTGATTCTTGTTAAGTTACTTTTTAAGCTGAGCTCAATTTAAACTAGTTATCGCAAATTTTCTTTTAGATCGCCACCACACATTCCACAGGTGATCATTCCTGAAGATCTGGCTGTGAACATCGCACTTTCTCTAAGGTTTGAGATCAACCGTTCAATTGCTGCTTTGAGGGAGATTGCTTCAGGACGTGATTTGAAGGCATTTCTTGCTGTATGTTCATGCTCAAAATGTCTTTTTTTAGGGGGATTTACATACATACCAAATTTTTTTATGTATTTAATATCTAAAACCTAAACTTTTATATTTTTTTGCATATAACAATTCTATATCTAAATCACATCAAAATATATGCATTGGAAGATGCGTTTTAATTTAAATAAGTTAATATTAGTAATATTTTTTTTGCATATTTTTTTTGCATGATTTAATTATTTGATTGTCACTATAAAAAATATATAAAAATTATGTGTTGGATATATAAATACATAAGAAATTTATGGTGATTTTATTTAAGGAGCATGATGTTTAATTAAATCAGAAATAGGAACATAGTATTAAATAAAATTAAAAAAGAAGCAAACTAGCCAAATAGAATGACGCATTTCATTGAATGCACCAAACTGTTTGACGCATTTAGAATGCGCCAAGCTGGTTGGTACATTGCTACAATACTTTTAAAATTTAATTCAGCTGATTGGGTTGAATGCACCAAATGTTTTGGCGCATTCTTTAGAATGTACCAAATCATTTGGTGAATTTTGATTTGGTGCATTTTAAAGAATGCACCATTCTGTTTGGCTAGTTTGCTTCTTTTTAAATTTTTTTAAACACGATCTTATTGTTAATTTAAATTAAATATTATGCTCCTATTTATAATATTCTGATTTTATGGGGTATATTTAAATCCCCCTTATTTTATGTGGAATTATGTGTTTATTTTGTTGGTGTGTTCTTCAATTATCAAGCACTCTATCCTGCCTCATTCAGGTAATCGCTGGGCTTTGGGTTGTCTCAATTCTCGGAAGCTGCCTCAACTTCCTCTCCCTGTTTTACCTCGGTAAGCTTCTGATGCCCATTAATATGTTTTCGAACTATTCAGCAATGCCTACTTCAATTTCATATTTGCGTGTAAATGCAGTGTTTGTTCTTCTGCATACGGTGCCTATTCTGTATGAGAAATATGAGGACAAAATCGATTCCTTCGGCGAGAAAGCAATTGCAGAAATCAAGAAACAGTACGCAGTATTCGATGCTAAGGTCTTAAGTAAAGTGCCAAAGGGCCCGTTGAAGGATAAGAAGCCTTAGAAAAGGCCATGAATGGCTTATTGATGTGCTGTTGTATCTCTTATGTTAGAATGGTTTACTAAGACTGCATTATTCGTATTTATTAGCAGCATTTGGCTCGCGCCGCCCTTTCCCCCACTTTTTTTTTTTGTTTTTGTTTTTGTTTTTGGCCTTGTGGTTAAAATTTTAGTGTTTTAGTTGGAGTTGGTGAATGATTTTTATTATGACGATCATCACTGTTGATGTGTTGTTCTTCTATCATTTGCTGTTGCTTTTCTGCTATTGGTGACTTTGATCTTCCAAGTTCTATATGTATTAACTTTCTTTTCCGGATTAACCATTATGTGAAGCTCTCTGAGTATTATGTGAAGGTTGGAACTTCTGTGTAAGTGATCCGATGAAGAACTTACTGCAGAATTCTGTCTAATGATGATGCATCTTGATTTTCTAGATGACTTTTTTTTTTTCAATTCTTTTCTTTAACGTGATAGAGAATACATAATTTCCTTATCTAGAAATATGTGTGTCATTATATCATATTTTTACTCAACTTAGTGATCTATTATTATTTTTATTGGAAGACATTTGTGAATTTAGTGAATTTATTTTAAGATTAATATAGAAATTTAAATTTAAAATAATTTTTTGTTATTAAATGTGCTGTTATAGTTGTATATTTGTGCTACTGGTTTCAGGTGACTCTTTTAGGAAAATTATTACATGTGACATTCAGATTTGTTCGGAGGCGAATCCGGACGCGACATGTCACCCGGGGCATGGTGTAATCGGGTGATGTGGTGCGATTGGATTTTTTTCCGGGTGGTTTGGACATCACTCGTAATGATCTCTACTCTTTGAGGTCTCAAAAATTGTCTCAAATAGCTTTTTTATCTAAAAAAATTAATTTTGTATTAGAAAGTTATTTTAAGTAGTAAGAAAGTTGTCCCGCACTAGCGGAGGCTTAGTGTCACCGCTTGGAATAAAATTAGTTTTTTGGGCTTTGGTACTTTTTTTAATTTTGAATTTAGGTGTGCCTCATTTATAGCTAGGCAAGCAATTGTTTTTTCTCATATGTTGAATTTAAGGAGCCTTTATATGATCTTTGTTGGAAGTATTATTTATAGAATCGATAGTTTATTTATTTAATCCTTATTTTTAAATGAAATGAGAAAGATAAGTATTTATTTTAAAAGTTTCCTCAGTCAAATTGGAATTTAGTTGTGTTTCAATAGGCTCACTTGTATTCAGAGGATTTTTATATTAATGTTGAGTGAGTTTAATATTATTTATATATGTTTTATATTCATCTTAAAAGTATATTTAAGAATTTAGAGTTTTTTTTTTTAAATTAAAAATTTAAATAGAATATCATGCTCAATCATTGTGTCATGACAATTACAGTGATGACACATGGCTGTCATGTCATCCATGGAGATGGGGACAATCATGTTGTTTGTAAATTCCATCATTAACTTTAATTTGCCAGTTTGTTCTTGTCCTATGGGATTTGTTTGAAATCAAGGTTGAAATTAGGATGTGGTGCGTAACCCTTCTAAAAATTTAAAGTATTTTTATAAAAATATTAATAGCATTTTTAAAATAAATAATAATATTTTTTGGCCCTATAAGTCATATTTCTATTAACTTTTTTGTGAAAAGATTTGAATGCCGGTGCTGCATTTTAAGGTTTCGTTTGGAAGAGTAAAGGTCTATTTTTGAAAAAAATTATTTTGTGCAGATTCGGATGGCGTTCGGAGGTCAATCAGAACATGCCAAGTCAAGTTTTTTGTTCGGTACGGGTGCTTGATACTGATATGCACCAGATGATATGACGCATTTTGATTGAACTCCGGACTGTCTGGTATTCACACAGAATAGTTTTTCCTATTATTGAACTAGATGATGATATTTGTGGCTTTGTAAAATTCATTTAAATAGAGTGGTACAGCTACATGCTTACATGGTGTGACAATTCTATTGATGGGGCATTGTTGGTCTGAGTGACCCATTTGGATTTTTTTGATGAAATTCATGAGAGCCCTCTGACGAGCAAGAATAATGCATGAATAGTCATTGATCTTCAGTTTGCAATAGAATCACAGTAAATAAGAGTGACAGAAAATAAAATAAAATAAAATTTGAGAGCATCAATTTCAGGTATTCTACTTGTTATATAAGTGTTGGTTGAGAGCTTAGACTTCCAACTAAGAGGTCCAGGGTTCGAGTCTATGTGTATGTGTTGTGTGTGTGAGTTTGCCTTAAATGGCCTAAATGTCCCCCAAAAAAAAAAAAAAGTGCATGGCACAGAATTCCATGCAAGTTAGTTCATTACATATATATACATAATTTGTTTAACTTGATTGTATCATACTTTATTTAACTCATAGAAAAAAAATTTCGCCAATTCCGTGGACCGTGGAGGAGGAGCAAAGATATCACATACCAAGGGTATTTTAAAACCTGAATTGCTTAAACCCTTCGAACCAATGCGCTGCCGCCTCTGTTCTTGATCAAGAATAATAGGTGTTGATGCAGTACCAGCATGAGTTGTCAAATTTAAGTCCTTCAAACAAGTTTTTCGGCGAACTCTTCGTGCATCATCGAAGAATCGTTCATCTCTATCTGAACTACCCCGTTTCAATACCTGGTCATTGATTTTGAAGATAGCTTTAATATTCATATAATGAAAAATAAACATATATTCCTTAATAGAAAAAGGGTTAAAAGGATTCATCATTAGAATAAAAAGAAATAAGTATATTTTAAGAGTTTTTCATCAATCTCTAAAATTAAAATGTAAATGTACTCTGGTATTTGTCGTCATAGAGGATCCAAAAAAGGGGGAGCGAGCCATCTTGTACATCTCTGATTTGCGTGTCACTTTTTGATTCTTGAAGTTATTTTGACAATCTGCAAGAATTATCAGAAAGCATAAAGCAAATATAACGTAATTTCATCATTTCCTTCAAACTTCTAATTTAATGGTTAAGGTTTACCCTTATGGTTTATTTGGCTCTTGCAACCAAAAGTCAAAAACTTCCCAAAATCTTCCTCACGAATCTGTAAACAACGTAAAGCCACAAACAAAAAATGATAAGAATACTGCCCAATCTATATATAACCACCATAACACAAGAAATAAAAGAAACTGCAAATTTAAACTAAATGCTAATTTCAATTTATTGTTCTTAGGCTCTTAGTTAATATGTTAACAATAAAATTAGTGAAATATGGTCTAATACATAGGCTCTTCCACCATAACAAAGTTTAACAATCCTAGTAAAGGACCATAAACTACATTTATTAGTATCTTCTACATGAAACAATAGAGATCAATATGTTTTATGATCCTCAATATGTTCTAAAGTGATCAAGATGTGAAAATTAAAATCCTAATTAAAATCAATGAATAAGAGGAATTCTCAAGGATGTAAGGAATACTTTAGCCCATAACTAAACTATATACTAACATATTACAAGAGCTATACAAATAAGAAAAAAATAGAGGCATTTATTCTCTTACATTGGCATTTACTTGTGATTAACTACCTTGTGTGATGAGCTCGGGATGATATTTGAATTGTTATTTATCTCCATCTTCTTCTTCTCGTATCCGGGTGTTTCAATTGTTCTTGAATATAATAACTCTCTCAATTGACCAGTTTCAACCCTGTAATAATAGAAAAACTATTAGATAAACAATTCAAAAGGAGTGTCAAATGTAAATAGGAGAAAATGAAGTAAAAAATTGTCATAAGTAATAAATATCCCACCTACTTGTCTTGGAATTATGAAACACCATCTATGTATTCTCGTTGGTTCCTAAATGTGGTGTTAACTCTAATTTGGATGCCTTTGCACAACTTATAATCATGTTATTGTACTAATTTTATCATATTAATATGTGTGAAATTTTTTATCCTAAGTTATGTTCAAATCAAGTTAATTTTTCACCATTTATTTTCATTAGATGCTACTCTCAGACATACACTTTCTCTATTATAAATATTTATCACTTTATTCCTTAAAACCCTTACAAAAAATGACATCTTATACTATCACATTGAATAAGATGACCATATTATGTAAAGTCCCTAAATAAGGGAAATATTTAAAAAATATTAAAAATTAAATTATAGTGAAAAATATCACAATGCTTTAATTGTAAAACTTACTAGTGTTTTGAGTAAAATAAAAAGAAAAAAACTTTTTGTAAATTCATAATTTAGCATTTGTAAAACTTTATAATAGCACTATTCATAAATGCTTCGAATATCAACCATTGAATGTTACAAGTTTGAGAATACTTACCTTGAGCTTTCTTTTTTATTTAGTTGTTTGAGTTGAAAAAAGGCATCAATATGCGAAATTAACTCCTCCTTAGATTCATGACTTCCATCATAGTGTATTGAGAGCGTTATATCAATATGATTGCCAGCAGGTTCTTCTCTTACTTCAAGAGGTGGGGATTTCTGAAAGTTATTCAATCAACACAAAAATAAAACTACTATAATAACTGCTCTGCAATCATCAATCATAAAAAATATTATAAAATTTAGAGAAAATTGATTGCTCAAATATAATGATAAGACAACAAATTTGATTAAAAAAAATTCTTTTGATTTTGCAAAATTATGGATATCAACTTTAAAAACATGGAATAAACCATACAAATAGTTTATCCAACCAAACATGATGATATTATGAAATAAAATGTAACTTGCATGTTAAACATGAAAAAAATATATATGAACACAAGACTGGCATTCATGCATTAATATGTAGCCAATAAGGAAAAAATTAATGAGAAAATCATTAGATTTAATATCTCTCGATAGCCTAAAACTTAGTCACATAATTGCACAATGAACATTACCCAAATGGGCATAAAATGCAAAGATAAAAAATTAAAGAGCGATTAAAAAAAACTTTCACAACAAGTGAAAAAAGATAATTTGATAATCCCGAAAGAAAAGTAATCACATAACCCTAACAACTAATCCTATGCTTTGCCTTAAAATAGTGTAAATCAAGCCACTGATAATAAAAACAAGACCAAAATATTGACCAAATTTCATATAGATTAACATATTCTCATTTTTAACATGTTTTACTGAAACAAATATAATTTAGATTACAAAAAATTAACTGTAAAAAGCTTCCATTTTTAAATGTTCTGCAATTAGATTCTACTGAAAAACAAATACAGTTAAATTGTGGAAAAAAAAAAAAAACATGATTAAAATTATCAAAGTATAGAAACAAACCATTTCAGCAACCTCTTCAACTGTATTAATATTTCCCCCTACAAGAAAAAAGATAATTGTTAATAGACCATTTAAACATAAGTGAAGCTTCTGCACAGATTACCACATAGCCATGTTTAATTTCAAACTTTTGGTTTAATGTTATCTTGATAGCAAAGTTATCTAGATAATAGTATTATTCGAGTAATAATGTTATTTTTCAAATCAAGAATGCTTAGTTTGATGGTATCTTATTTAAATATTATAGTATTGTTTAGAATAATCAATGATGATTATGATTTTTCTTCTTTTTGTATTATGTCAGTGATTGAGAAATTATTCTTTAAGCTAGCTTGAGTCGGCTCGGCTCGTTAGCTTGCAAGCCAGCTCAAATAATAAAAAAAAAAATTATTTTATTTATTAAATTTAAATATTAAAAAAAATGAATAAGTTTTATTTAAATGTTAAACATTACATCGTTTTTTTTAAATCCCACCTAAGTTTTAAAAATACCTCTTAGGTTTTAAAAATCCCACCTAAGTTCTTAAAATCCCGCCTAAATTTTAAAAATCTCACCCTTGTCTCGAGCTCGTTTACAGTGGAACGAGCTCGAGCTCAAGTTCGAGATCGCTTTCCGACTAACGAGCCGAGCTCGATAAGACCTAAACTCGACTCGTTTACACCCCCAAGCTAAACTATCATCATTATGACCATACATACTATAAGAATATGTTGATGATGATGACATTTTTTTTTTGAAGTATTTTTACAGTAAAATTTCTCTTTTGGACCAAAGAAACTGAGGAGAAGTAATCAGAAGAAATCAAAATCGATCATGCCACTGGTCTCATCCAAATTTTGTAAAAGCACTTTCACTACCACGTTTCCCAGTACACTGCATACATGAACATCGGGAAACCAAAAAAATTAACATTAAATCAATTAAACAAGCCGAAAGTGTTGAATCTTAACCTCATCGAACAAATAAAACCTACACCTGTCGAAAGAAAAATAAAAATAAAGAATAGGAAGCCGAACCAACCGGGAGTAGAAGAACCGCTCTTGCGGAAGACGGAGGAGAGGCGTGAGACGCCTTTGATAACGATCTGAGCTGCGGAATCAACGAGCTTGGAGAACCACCAACTCCTTCCAGCCTCATTCGCCGGTTGCTTCCGACTGATTCCACGAACCGCCGACGGAGGGCGGTCATAAGGAGTAGACGGAAACCGCAGCGGCCGCTTACAGAATTTGCCGCCGATTCTGCCTTCATCCTTGGTGATCGCCATGTCCGAAATCGATAAGTGATAGTGCGCTGATGGAGAAGTAGAAAAAACGAAATCGAATGGAAGAACTGAATAAATTTGGGAATTTGGGGGTTCATACTGAGGCTACTTATAAAGCAATTTAGGAGACGAAGTGAAGCCAACGGAATGCCACGCACGCCGAATACTTTGGCGCTGCTGCCATGATCGTTCTACATTCCAAGTGAAGCAAACGGAATGCCGCGAACGCTGAGGACTATGGCGCAGCCCGCGGCCATGCTCGCTTAACTTGAACGGCTCCACTATGCGATTTATCGTCTGTAATAGTTTTAAAAACATTTTAAAAGTACTAGTAATAATTAATAAATAATATTAATTTTTATTTATGGACAAATTAATTTATAACAATTAATAAATTATCATGTATCCAAACATTTTTTTTTTTAATGTCAAAGCAATCAAATGGGGCCATATAATTTACATTTTCCTATAAATATTGTAACTACTTGAATCTAGCCTTCATTTATAATCATCTATATGCTTTAAAAATATTAATTTTCATAATTTAATCAATTGATCAAAACTATGAAACTATCCCGAGCATAACTACCTAATGCCTAGACCAAATCAAACATGTAATTGTGTAGTCATTCAGAACGATGAAGGGGGCAACTACCAATATATAGGATTCATCGTTGTGGATTTCTTCCCATACCACAATCGATCATTATCAAGTTCCTAGTTTCATATGTCAGTAGGATAAGATGCCCTCCCTACACGGTAATACATGATTCCTCTCTAGATCACCCATATGGTTCAATTCTTGATCTATCATCCGATTATCCATAAGTTATAATCAAGTGCATAATAACATCATGGCTCTTCACATATATAATATCATACTTGGCCGCCAATGATACTAAAATATGTCCCATCATCAATAGCCAAAACTCCTATAAACTCTCCTCATTATGTCATGCGTATAAAGAGATTTTTTCTTATTTTCCTTTTTTTTTTTTGGTTATTGAGGAACTTGTTATAATACTAAGCTAGATTTGAAAGTTAAGAAACTAATTGTTCTCTTTTGTTCCTTTTTCTTCAGGCTAAGTCTTGTCCCGCCTAAAATAGACATAAGCCATGCAATTGTGAGCCACTTAAAAGCTAAGTAAATTAGGAGAAGGAATTTACTATTATATTTAAAGAGGAATAGGTCACTTCCATTATGAGCTTCATTAGGTATAGGGGGAGGGGAACAAAGTAGAGGATTCATTCTAGGATGAAGATGCTCAACCTAGCAAAGATGGATGCAGCTGATAATGGTACATAATTCTAAGCTTAGTGAAGAGAAGTAATGAATTATGCGGGAATTATTGCTTTATATATTTGATGTTTTGATTTTGCTTCTCATTTAGAGAGTATCAGTGCTATCTTAATTCCTTTTAGCTCATTTTATTTCATCCTGGGCATGGGGGAATTTATTAAATAACTTTATAAATTATTTAATTGAGTCTTAATATTGAGTATTAAATTGAGCTTAATCATGTCAGTGACGTACACCTCTTTTGTTATTCTACCATGATAGTAAATTTATACTAAATTTTACACTTTTATGTAGTATGTATAATTTTAAAACAAAATGTATATACATTTCAAGTTTAGTTTTGAAAAAGTTTTTGTGAAAAATTTTAGGGTATTTTGAAATAGAAATTTATACCATCGATAGAAAAATATCCATATCATATCACTAATTATGGGTGATTGGACTCCTTTCCTAGTTGCCCAATATTTGGTAACTTGGGAGGGGGAGGTGTGGGGGAGGAGCGATTGGCTGAGAACTCAAATAATATTGAGTACTTTTTTATTTTCAAAATTTTATATTTTGAACTAAATTTTTTTTATTTCCAAATTATAGCTTTTTTAAATAACTTTGAAGTGAACAAGAAAATAATATTGTATTTATAGTTTTTGAATAGATTATTATCACTTTGACTCAAGGTCAAGTTCCAATTCATTGGGCTTGAATACTTAGGGTCACTTAAGATTTAGATTTGACTTTTAGGTGACCAAGATCAAAAGGGGTTGACTATGGGTTAGCCATCAATCAAAATTATCTTAACATAGACTAACACCAATTTGACTCAATTCTCTAATCATTTGATTTTGTTTAGGGGTTTAGGTTTAAATCTTGGGTTAAGGGTTTACTTTGGTCAAACCCTCTTTGACCTCAAAGGGGTTGAGTAAGACTCTGTGTCCCATGGGGTGAGTCCAAGAGTGGGTCCAAGGGATGTAGGGTAGGTCATATGGCCATGGGTTACCAACGGTAGGTCCTTGATAGTGTTTAAGTAATTAGGTAAATTTGAATATTTTGAGGTTTAACTTAGGGTTGAGCTAATTAAGGCTGACTTAGTATAGTCCACTACATATATAGGTTTACTAGAGAGTGTCTTAATGAACCTAATTGGTTTCTAAGTCATTCCATAGTTAATGAGAGGTCCAATAAAGCCTATCTATCGACCCACCTATGATATTTTTTAGGTTTTAGATTTTAGATTTACTTTACTGCACAAAATGATGTTGTGAAGGATTAAAGGTATCCTATGGCTATCTAAAGCTAAGTCCTTATGGGAAGGATGCCTTAGGGTTTGGGAAAGGGTGCCCTAGGGTTAGCCAAAGCTAAGTCCTGCAAATCAACCTAGGATGGTCCTCTAGGGAAGGCCCTACATTAAGAAAAGAAACCCAAACACTAAGGTCGAGCATAAGAGGAGGAAGTCAATCTTGTTTAGAAATGAGGTTAACATGTTTGCATGAGATCACATGTAAATCATAGTCATAATATGATAGTAAGTTAAGCAACCTTAAATTATAAACTTTAAACATATGTTTCATTCTCTTTGATATTATTAAAAATTAAATATCACCCCAAGCATTAGGATGCAAAAAAAGTGACATTTAATATCAATAATTAAAAAAAAGTTTAAACATTTAATATCAATATTCTTGATCCATTAATGTTGAATTAGGTTTTTTTATCAAGTTCATATTACTAATCTTATATCTCTTAATTAGAATGAAATCTAACTTAATTTTATGTTTATTTAATTACTACTTTAGCAAACATGTGGAAAAAATCATAAAATTTTGTTTCTTATCAGGCCAATGATGAAAAATTTTTCAATCAACTTTGCATCCTAATATTTATCATCAGAAAAGAAACAATATCACAAAATAATGAATTCTTGGGATACTACAAACCTAACATAATTTTATCAATAAGTATAAAAATGTATGCTTAAATATTTTTTAATTAGAATATTTAGAGATGGCTCAAAACTGAGTACATATAAACAAATATGATATCATATAAACTAATAGTAAGATAGGTCAAATGGATATATTATGTCTCTATACAAATGAACATCTATAAGTTTACTATTCTAATCTAAATTCAAATTGATAATGGGATACATGGTCATCAATTTAAATACCTTCAAGCCAAAAATATTAACATTAGGCCAAAAATATTGAAGTTCAAGCTAAATTATTGAAACTTATCTTAAAATAATATATTTAAGAATACGGCTTATACATCTCTTTTATTTGTGATTTTAGCTCATGGATAACTTATTTTTATTTATGATTTTAACATATGTGATGTGTTTGATGATGTGGAGTGCTAACCTGACTATCAAATAAATCTAAAATCTTAAGAAAACTAAAGAAGCCCTTACAAAATAAACTCAATGTTGCTTATAAAATTTACACTAGAGTGCAAAGGGTGTAAGATTCGAACAATGTATTTATTTACCTAGGCAATGAGATCTCAAAAGTCCTCCAATGCACTTATTGTATTCATTAGAAAATTTGTGAGCTAACATCAGCCCATTACTTAAAAAAGTATATAATTTTTTTTTCAAACCACTTGAATAGACTTTTCCTCTTGCCTTATTATACAAGGAGATCCTTGATCTACAATTGTGATTAATTAATCCATCTAACAAGATAATGCTTAATCTACTAGTCCTAAAGTAGAGACATATTTACTCTCTTATTAAATAACATAAAAAATGTTTGTGATGCAAAAAAATTGAAGTGAATATATTAAACTATTAAAAACTCAAATAATCAATATAATAAAAGATTTCACATATTACTCTCTTGCCATATTATTGGTGTATTCAATTTATGCTTCATTTACCTATTTCCATCTCGTTATTTATGGAGTTGTCTACTATTCTCAATATCTAAGATGTGAAAGTAGATAAATTCTCCTCATGAACTAAGTAAAGAGGATCAATGGCAGATGGATCCATAATCATATGCCACTTTTTGTTGGATTTACCAATCTAATGTTTTTTCATTAATTTGATTCATTTCTCTATAATATAAGAACTTTGCATCACTCCTAGATATAATAATAATAGATAGAATAACATCTGATGCCTCTGAGGTCTCCTTATTTGAACATATAATATCCAAGAATTGATTAACATCCCATATGTCCTCCTCCTCCTCTACCTCATCTCCATTTCCTTTTTATTCTCAACCCCAATTTCAATTGAATGAATTGTTGAGTCAAGAGCAAGTACCTTATCCTTGTCTTTCTTCTTCTCCTCCTCCTCCCTTTGAATAAGATTTTGAACAAGATTGATCAGGGTGTCCAATTTTTGCTCGAAAATCATATAATTATTTTCTAATCTAAGCTATTTTATCTTTAGCTTCTGTATAATAAGAAAACTTGTCTTAATCCTATGAAAGAAAAAAAAATACGACTTACAATTTATTAATTTTTAGTTCCCTCTCCCACTTTTCCTCAAAATAGGAGGCCGTGAGTTTCTCTTCATGGTTCTAATTGAGACAAGTTGAGAAGGGTTATTTATAACAGACTTATAAAAGTGCTCATTAGCTCTATGCAATAGCTTAAGGTATAATTAAAAATTGATTGTGAGTTAATTTACATTGATGAGCTATCATATAAATTAATAATTAAAATAAAATGATTTACATAATATTTATATCTTCATCCATAAAGAACAACCAAAATTATTTTCCCAAAAGCACCTTAATACCCTTTCAACTCAATATTCTTGATGCTATCTCTCTGTAATATCACAATCTGCTCCAGGATCGTCCAGGCCGATTTTGGATCGTCCTGGGACGATCAGTGGAATTCAGCTCCAGATTTTGCCCAGAATTGCTCCAGGTGATTTCCTGTAGGGATCGTCCAGGCCGATCGAGGTATCGTCCCGGGACGATCAGTGGATGGCACAAGTCAGAGAATGGGGGTTTTTATCGCCTATGAATAGTAATTATCGTCCTGAAAAATCGTCCCAGGACTATGTGATTTGGTCTGATCGTCCAGGACGATCTGGACGATCGGCCAGGCCGATCTGAAGAGAATTTAAGGCAAATCAGCTCATTTGAAGAGAGAGAAAAGATTTTTATAAAAATATCTGATTTCAGCTTAGAGGAGAGAGAAAAAGAGAAAATTGGAAAAGTTGATTTCGGGAAGACGCGGAGCCGTTTTCGAGCGAAGTGACTGTTGAGGATTTTGCTGTGCTCGAGGTAAGGCACATTCCGTCTTTCTCAATTTTCAGTTCCGTCGCGGTTGGCGGTATTTTTTCTGTCCGGATTTCGTTTTCGTTACGATTTTTCGTCCGTATCTTTTGATTGGTTCAGTTTTTACCGCGTAAGTTTCTGTATATCGTTGTCGTGCCGGGTGTGCACGTTTTGATTATATTTTGAAGATTTTCGTCCGGGTATTTTTGATTCGACTGTGTTTTTAGTCGACCGGATTTTTCTGTGAAATTGGAAATTATCTGTGCAGTAGAATAAATGTTCTAGAATGTGGTTATCTATGTTCTGTGCGAATTCGGTAAATTTTCTTTGCAGGAAATTTTGTGTAAATTATGTATACTGCCGTTGTGCTGCCCGATTTTCGGGTAATTTCTGAAATGTCCGGATTTCTTCTGAATTGAAATGCTATGTGAATAAGCTATAAAAAGGGAGTTATAAGGGGCCTGAATCCTATGAGATTCAGTTAGTGAAACGGGAAATTCTGAAATGAGCTCAATATATATTTTGATATCTGTTTCGTTCCGGATCCGATGAATTCTGTTCTGGTGCTATAAGCACATCTGTTTTGGTGCCGTGAGCACAAAGGGAGACATAAGGGGCCTGGATCCTATGAGATTCAGTCAGTGTCTGGGAAGGGAGGCATAAGGGGCCGGAATCCGTAGAGATTCCGTCAGTGTCAGGGCATTTAGCTATATGTATCTGTTTTGTTTTCTGTATCTGTTCTGTTCCGTACGAAATTGTGATTCTGATATGATATGCTCCGTACGATTCTGATTTCTGAATTTCTGATTCTGACTCTGTTGATTTGTTCTGATATGATCTGTACGATTCCGATTTCTGATCTGATTTCTGTCTGATGAATTTGGTTTTGGTTTCTGAGAATTTAGATTGGTGGTTTGTTGCTTTGCTGAGCTGTTGAGCTCACCCTTGCTTTCTGGTGGTTTTCAGGTTCTGGGAAGGGCAAGGAGGTCCAGGATTAGTTTCAGAGTCTGATCAGTATAGGTACTTTTGTACTTTTGATTTTTGTACAGTCATGGCTTTTCTGTTCTGTCTTTCTTTCTGTTGAAAGCCATGCACTGTTCTGTAGATGATTATTTTGAGGAAATGAAAAGATAGATGTTTTGTTCCGCTGCATTTGATGTTTTTAGTAGCTCTGTTGTTCTGTGTGTTTCTGTTGAGTTAAGAATTTGGAAGATCAGTTCAGTAACCTAATCCAAAGCCAGATCCTGGATATGGAAGTCTCTCGTCGCGATCCGGCTCGGGCGGGATCCGTCCCCGTCGGGTCGGGTCGTGACACTCTCCAAGAAGCTCAACACATTTTTTTCCCTAGCTTTGAAATGGATTCATAAGCTTGATACAATAATCATATGACATATCCAATTATAGTATACTAGGCTCAAGCATTTTTCTTGAGGGCAATGGCCTCATAGTGTACTATACCCTTATTTAGCCTTCTCAGTGTCATTTCTCATGATAGCCAAAACTATGGGTATAAAAAAAAGGTTTTTCATCTTCAACAAAGCCAAACTTCTAGTTAAAAAAATATTATGCATATTATGATTGAGGAGGATAACATCTGCATGATAACATAATCCTAGTTTCCACACATTATTTTTTATCAAAACACTCCATGAATGCTTTCCTAGGTCTACATTATTAAAGCTTATCTTTCCATTCAAGTATCTATATGTTAACCTATTGATTAAGCTCATCTTCTCAAGCTCTTCTCCATATGGGATTTCTCCAAACAATAAATTAGTGATCAAAGAAAATTTAACATCTCCAAATAATGTATTCTTACATCTAATAAAGAACACAATGGAATGTCCCTCATTCTCGTCAAAATTAACTATCATTAATAATAGTTGATGATTTAGGACCCTAAATTAAGAACTATAATTCAGAAATTTTAAATAATTAAATAAAATAAATCTCAGCCTTAACAATTAATCATTAGTCTCTAGCTATCTAATCACTTTCTCTATAAGTTAATTGCCCTCTTAACATTGAATTAATTATGTTTGTACTTTGCCGAAACCATGTTCAAATCTTACTCAAGTCATATTTGAATCTTATTTAAACTCTATTTGATTAATCTTTAAATATTGCCAGAACTTTGTTTGAAACAACTTCGAACCTTATGTAAACCTTATTCAATCCTTAAAATTTTCAAAATTAGTTTAAAACAAAGTTCCATCATATGCACAACATGTAATGTGATGTCTAATATTATTCGAGTTTAGAATTTCGAGTATGAACAATGTATTTAAACTTAAATAATCAAACATATAACATTATTACTCTTGAATATAAATGATAATTAGGAAGTAGAGACTATTGCTAATGAAACATGACCACAAATCAATCATGTGTGCACAAATATCATTAAAAAATTGAAAAGTTTATAAGGGTAGGGAAGGATCAAGTAGTTCTTTATTAAAAAATTTAATCACAAAATTTTAATCATATTTCTATATATCAAAGGATTTTTTATCAAATATGAACTTTCAAATATATTTCTCTACAAAATAATGAAGATACCTAAATAATTTTGAATATTATAAGACATATAAAATCAAATTTACAAAATAGAAGCAAATATGACAAGAACCAGATATTTGTATTATTATTATTATTATTATTATATCTTGATACAAATTCTCTCACTCTTCTTTCCATTCACAAAGTACAACATGAGGTGAAAGTTCATGTAGGTTGTTAAACATCTAAGAACCAGCCCTAGGCTAATCAAGAGGGAGGATGAATTAGTTATTTTAATAAAAGTCTTTTTATACTTCTTCAAACAATAAAATTAGACGATTTCAACAACGGATGTGGAAGCGGATAAATTCACAATAACAAAACAAATCAGAATTTTCAACCACATAGTAAATCACAGAAAAGTGTGGAAATTAAAATGTGAAAAAATAAAAGAATGAACACAATAGATTTTATAGTGGTTCGATCAAATATGGCCTACGTCCACTCTTCGGAGGCCTCCAATCTAGGTATTGCACTAAACTTTTTAGTGACTCTCTTTTAGCCCCCATAACTAGGCGGAGAGGCCCTTACAAAATCTCTTCCACCTACCCGATGAGACAGAGTACCTTAAATCTTTTTCACCCTCCTGGTGAAGGCAGAGAATCTGAAATCCTTTTTCTCCCTCCTAGAGATGGAAGAGAATCAATAATCCTTTTACTCTCTCCTAGACTTGGCAGAGAACCAAGAATCCTTTTACTCCCTCCTGTAGTTGGCAGAGAACCAAAAATTCTTTTACTCCCTCTTGTAGTTGGTAGAAAACCATGATCTAGTGCTAAAGAATTTCTCCCCTAAGCCACCCAATAATCAAAGCAGAGACTTGAAGAAGATTGGAAGGAACTTTGCTTGGAGTAACGTTGTGAAGCTCTCATAACTCCCCCTTACAAGAACTCTCCCTCTTTTCTCTCCTAAAGCTCTCTCTCTCTCTCTCTCTCTCTCTCTCTCTCTCTCTCTCTCTCTCTCTCTCTCTCTCTCCCTCTAAGCTCCCTCTTAAGCAAACTCAACAGCAAAAAGATGTCTTACAAGACAATGTGAGAGTTTAAATAGAAAGCCTCCAAAGAAGCCCTAAATTTCAATTTGCCGTCAAGGATTGTCTCATACGATCGTAAGATCGTCATGTGCGATTAGTACAAAACAACACTGCCAGAGAGTACGAACTATATTAGTCTATACGATCATTTCAAGAGATTGTACCGATCGTCTCGTACGATCCTACGATTATCTTGTACACTTAGTTCAAGAGACTGTATTGATCGTCTAGTACGACAAGCGACGATGGACGAGGATTAAACATCGACCCATGCATCTCTCGAGTCATACAATACGATCGTCCTGTACGATGTGATTGAGAAATTAAACCATAATTAATCTCCTAATCATAAGATCAATTTAGCATTATTGTCATAAATTGTCCAGTACGATATATATCTTACTATACGATTAGAGCAAAATTTGAATAGTAAAATATTAACTAAATTATGATTGTCGACTGAATATTGCGATTATATCTGATCTTTCTATACGATTATGATCATTCAATACAATTAGTTTAATCAATCTCAATTAACAAATAGTGTCATAATTAAGATTTTTTGGTTAACATATCATCCAATACGATATAAATTGTATTGTATGATTAGTTTAAAAAAAAAATTGACTCACCAACTTTCTCCCATGAGTGTGTGCGCAAGATTACTCGGCTTATTGTCCATCATATACATGACTTGACTCAAGAAAGGTAAAAGTACATTAAAGTTGAAATTACAAACAGACTCAACCCTAGTCTACCAAATCTTGAGCTGATTGAAATTGCAAGTGAACGATGAACCTAATATGATAGTGAGCAAGACAAAACAGATGTACAATAAATCAATTGATAGGAAATAGCAATAAGGAAACAATAATGTTTGGTATCACCAAAATCACAGTACTTGAGTCTAGATTTACAATATGATGGATAACCAAAGTGTAATAAAGGCCATCAAATATCCTCTGAATGTCAAAAACAACCATAAGTTTAATTTCACATATTTAAATTATAATTATTGTCGTATCGAAACCATTTAAAAGACTACAATAATAAACAATACAATAAACAGAACAACTTCTCCATTTTTATAATCGCAAACACATCGCATACACAACACTCGAATCCAAAACCTCTTGATGGATAGCAAAAACTCCCAACCAACACATTAAAGTGAGCTGCATAACATAACCAAATTATCACACACAAAAATTACAATAAGGAACACTGCAATAACTGAATGGCTTGCCAATATTTATATTCACATGGCACAATGTAGTGACAGTACAAACATAACCAAACTAATCACGATCAATCTGAATTAAGATTTAAGGTCTGAATCTTAAAATTATATACTCACAAAGCACACATATGCTAAAACAAATCATATCCATAACTAACCAAATAATCTTACAGCGCCCTCTTAGCTTTACATTGAAAGCACCAGCCCCAAACACAATCAAACAACATAAAATGACATATATTATATAAAGCCCAGCTAGAGAAATGCTTAAATTGCTCTCTCCTACAGCACTGAACAATCCTACTCTTCTATTCCCTAGCTTCTATATGCAGTCCAAATAATCTGGAGGTGGCTCCATGCTTCATTTACCGGTCATCAACTGGTCATGTACAAAGCTTTTTGCTTATTTTTCATCAGCCGCGACTTAATTTTACATGTATGTGGCTTCGACGTATTTATGTGCACGATTTTAGAGGAAATAAGTGAGCTGTTTCTTTTTCCTGGAGCCTCCTTCCCCATATAAATCATTCCACTGCCTCAGCTCACTCATTATTGGTCCTTCAGCAGCAAAACTTGGAGCAACCTGCATCACCAACATATTTAGTGAGGCCATATAAAGATGTTTTATTAGCTTCTGGGTCTCATCATGATCGGTATGTATCTACTTTTTAATATGATTTGCATATGTTAACCTATAGTTGGATTGGTTAGAAGTTGGTAGCTTTAATATGTCCTTAGACAAGTAGAGAAGAGGATTGCAAATGTAAAAACTAACCCATTGTTTACTAACAAAAATTCCTAGTTGAAAATGTTATCACATTTGTAGAGGTTAACCAATGTTGTATATCTTCCTACGAAAATAAATCATGTTATACTATTTCCTTCATAATTAAGAATCAGTATTGCTAAGAAAACAAAACAAAAAAAATTTTCTACTTCATGTGGTGGATCACTAGAAGAAAGAAAAGTGATCAAGGCTTCGTTTGAGATGGCTTTCTTTCTGCTTATTAAAACAGCTACAAAAGTTAAAAGCTGCTTTAAGAAGCAGTAAAAAATCTGTCCCAAATGAAGTCTAAATCACACTAATTATCATTTTTCACATGCATGCAATTCCAAAATTAGAAAAGGGAAGCAATATGCAGATGATTTAGGTTTCTTAGGGTTACAGCATGGGCATAAGGTGGAGCAACAAAAATGCATTGACCAACAGATTGACCAAAATCACATTGCAAAACAGATCAAACGAGTTTAAAAAGCTTGTTGACAAGGATACTGACTTGATTCTTTGCTTGCCTCATATCTTCCATGTTTAAGGGCCTCAGGACGATTGGTGATGCGCCATGATTTTCCTCTTTTTCGGAAGCCTCTGACGGCGTATCTGTTCCCTCAGCCTGCTGCTTTCTTTCCTGAAAATGATAAGGTAAACTTTGTTTGAGAAACTTTTAAGTTCGCATATTTCATAAATCCAGTTATACAAGAAAGCCTGCAAGGAAAGCAACACGGATGCCAATCCCAAAAGAAATAGTATGATGACAATCTTACATATGCGAATGAAAAATTTAAATAGAAAGCTTAAACTATAAACTCTATCTATAAATAACAATAAATAATTTGATATTAAACAGTTCATCCTGATTTTAATTAGTTTGTTGTGGGCTCCGAAAATTTGGCCCCGGCCTCCCCGCCGCGCTGATTGTTTTTTTTTTAGTCGGCGAGGGAGTTTTAATGGATTAAGTTCCGGGGTAAATTTTGGAAGGCAGATGGGTTTATAGATAACACACTACCCAGAGATTTCGCCCTCATTTTGCGAGGACTTTATGATCTGAGTTTTGGTTTCCTATAGGCGCAAGCCCCTATAATTAATTACCCCTCCCGATCACGAGAGATAACTTTCGATTAAGACTAGTCATCAATCAGATATGTAGAATATACGTGTTATCTGGCATATAGTAGCAGCATGGATATTTGAAATGATTGGACAATTTGGAAATTTAGAGGATTGGGAGATTTGGAGATTTGATATTTAAAATTGAAGATTGCACTATCTTGCACTTAAAGCGGATGGTGGGGGAATGGATGATGGACCCGATCAAGATCCCATGGTTCCATCATCCCGGGCCATCTTGGTCCCTGATCTACTTAGTCAGAGGAGGTAGTCGACCCAACCTGACAGAAGGATCCTTGTCGGCAGCCATGGGTTGCTTCGTCCAAGGGTACCTTGTAGACCTGGGGGGAATATTTGCTTAAGGGGACAAATTTGAATCCACCTTGGCTAACAGAGGGCTTTGTGCCTTATCGATCATATCCTATTGATTCATATCTCAAGAATTTGATGCCACTAAGGAGCGTATTGGCTTTGGCCATAACCAGTATTTCGTTGTGCCATTTGGCGGCAAAACCACTCGGTTCAGATGACCCCGAGTCATAACCGTTTATCCTGCGGTGTCATTTGGCTGCAAAACCGCCGGTCAGAGAACACATACCACGTCCTTATTGGCAGGAGATTGTTTGAGAATAAATCCTAGTGATATTTTCGACTAGGCATTTGGCTCTTTGTGAGCTGAAGTAGATTTTGATTTGTTCATCCCGGCAAACTGTTGCAGAGGATGGATGGATTTTGCTTAAGTGATTGATGGATTTATTTCGAATTTTAAATATCTTGAAATTTGGGATTTGCGGAGTTTGAATTTTGTGTGGACTTGTGGGAGGCATTTAAAAATATTTTTGAACCCCTACGATTGAGATTAGCATTCAACACGACCATCATCAGGGTGTTTGGGGGCATTTCCATCTTCTGGATTGAACCTTGTCGACTCTGTCTACTGGTCGACAGAGGATCAGGTTTCATGGGTTTTATACCTTTATTAGTGAATTCTCTTGATTATAGGCTTTGAAGGCCTAATATGAATGTATTAAAACAAATACACTGATCGCCACAACCGTGTATTTGTTTGAAGGTTCGAATCCTGTCAACTCCTATTGATCCGTATATAAGGATCGGGTTCGAACAAAAATTCACTTATTGACTTGCGCAGCATCCCTAGACGTCACGTGTGTACCAATAACACGCTCGTCGGGGCCCATGCGGGTGTTTGGGTGACATTTTATAATTATACCCTATCGACTCCCTTTTACTTGCTTAGGAGGATCGGGTTTAAATTTACTAACCCGCGCAGCATCCCTAAACGTCAAGTGTGTACCAATAACACGCTCGTCGGGGCCCATGCGTATGTTTAAGAATTTCATTGATCTGACATACCCCTTGTGTACCTACATGTATACAAACTATGGTGCTTGTGCAAGGATATTTGAAATAATTATAATTATGCATATAATTATCGTTTGGATGCACACAACTTTTCATTTAAGAGCTTATACATACCTTATGTCCGCTAGTACGAACGTTGCGGATCCGATGGTGATGCGTTGTAGATTGTAGACACCTTCAGTCTACTTGCATAAGTGTTGCAGATTCGGTGGCATTGTAGTCTTGATGTTATGAGGCATTTCCTTATCTTCATGTTGACTCCCCTTTTCTCATTCACCGGGGATGGGACTTTCTGGACTTTGGAGTTTGTTGCTTTAAAGAGAACTCCTTTTAAGATCATCAGTGTAGTAGACTTGATATTTCTGATATTTGTGGATGCCAGAGTTATTTTCCTTCCTGAGTACAGGATCGAGAAGGAATTTCGGAACACCATGAAGTTTAGTTGGAATTTGCTCAAATATCTCTTCCATTCTCCCAGGAGGTGTCTTTCTTCGTACATCGAGTTGCCCTTGTACCCGACGTACTTGAAGATCTCAGTCACCGTTGTCGTAGGTGACATCTGTATTTGTGTCCACAGGGGTTCGTTGTGCTTTACGAGATACTCACTATTGTTATCCACAAGTGACTCGTGTTTACTTGCTGGAGACTGTTGTATCCACTACGTCCTCTTGGAAATATTCTTAAGAGAACTGTTGTTCTTAACATTACATCCACCTTTCACCAATCTCAGGTGGTTTGCTGATGTGCTTGCTTGCATGCCAAATCTCTCCACTTGCATATGAAGTGTCATAATTATTTGTTGATATGCACTTGATCTTGAAGCTTGATTATTGATCATTCAGAGGTCTATGTTATTCTACACTTTATTTATATTCAATATCAAAATCCATGTTTGAATCTAGTTCAAGTTCAATTCGGTATACATATTCAAATTGTAGATTAGGTTTGATTAGAAGTACAGGTCTCCTGAAGCCTTTGGAGATTCAAGCCTCTTGTGGTCCACATTAAGTTCTTTGTAATTCATTTGCAAGTTCAAACTTCATTTAGACTTGAACTCACCGAGTTTACAAGTCCCACTTAATGTTATATTGTCCGAGTTCGAGTGCATGTTCAAATGATTGTTCAAAGTCTTCTGGAGTCTTTTGAGTTCAATTGTATATTCAATTAATTTGAATTTGGCCTCGTTTTGATTTCATTTCATTTGAATTTTGACTTTAGAAATTATTTAGGTTTTGTTCAGGTCCCCTGCTCGTGTTCAATCAAGTTCAAAAGTCCATAAGTTATTGTTCATTGGAGTCCATCTTTTGTTCTTTTTGAGTTCAAACAGGTCCGAGTACAATCATATTTCACCCGAAATTTCGGCAACCTCCTGGCGTCTCCCCCGTTTAAGGGAAAACTACGATAAACTAGGCCTTTCCCACCACGCGCAATAAAGGTGTGCATGATAGGTGCCCTCTTTCGAGGACACCATGGCCGTGATCTTTCTTCCCATCACGCGCAACAAAGGCGTGCATGGGATCTTCGGTACCTGTTACAAGAAAAGAGCAATTTGCTTTCCCCCCAGTCGGGGGTACTTATGAATTGTTCCGACCAAGCTAAGAAAAGAGTGCACCAGGCTTACCTTGTTCGGCGGATTGACGGGGTTTGGCCAAGGCAGTGCGTGAAAGGGATAAAATTACCTTCACAACGAGCGGCTCTCACTGTTGCTTTTGATCAAAATGTAACGGCTTCCAATCCGACAGGAAAGGAACGTCAGGGATGGAGTGCAATCGAACAGCCACAAAGGGCTGGAGAGGCGCGCTAAAGGTAGAAAGTTATCTACACAGCAGCGAGCTCCCGTTCTTGTTCCAATCAAAATGTCGTAACTTCCCTCCCGACAGGAAGGGAACGCCAATCGAAGGAGCAAGGTCGGGCGACCTTGAGGGAGCGGGGTCAGAGGCACGCGACAGAGAGAAAACTCCTGCACAGCGAGCAGGTCCCGCTCCCACTTCTGCTCGAAACGTCGTAACGTCCAGCCCAATCGGGAGGGCGAGTCGTCGAAGCTCCAAAGCCAGTGAGCTCTTGTGGTTGTTTCCGATCCAAGGTGTCGCAGCTCCCAATCGACTGGAAGGGAACGTCGTCGTCAAAGCGGGGTCGAGCGGGAGAATGGGAGCGGAAAAGATCGAGGAGCGTCAAAGAGGCCGAAGGCCTCCTTTTCGTGGCCATTTAACGACGCGAGCTCGTCGTGCAGAGTCGTGGCGGATGCGACATCAATCTTGCGAGCGACGTGCTAGGATCGTGGGAAGAGCAGCGACGACGACGAACAGAGCAAGTATGGGATTTGATTTTGATTTTTTTTTGTTTTAATCGTGGAGGTCAACATTTATAGATTAATTTTGATCAATCGGCCAGTCATAAATCAGCACTTGTCAAAAAAAGAAGATATTATTTTGCCAATATCTTGTTTCCTTTTTGGCTCTACCAAGTTGTACCATATAAAATAGCACTAGGTAGTGTTAACATGTGCCCACCAGGATTTTATAAGAGTTTGGTCAAGCTCTATCAAAGGAGCAATTCAAAATTCTGTTACCATGACGTGACAAAAGGTTTACGGAATCGACCAAATGCAACTCTGAAAAACAAATATTCTCTTGTTCCATCTTACCTAAAGAAACTACTGCATTTAGCATGACAAAATTAAAATTGAAGAAAATCATGGTAGTTCAATGCCCTCTAAAAAATTTAATGCAGCATAAAGTAGATAATTAATGCAACAACAATATTTTAAAAAAGCATCAACTATGAAGAAAATTATAGAGGAACATATAACTCAATTTTAGTTCTAATACATAAACCTTAAGTCATATTATCTCTCCTTAAGCAAATATGATCATCATAATCAATTTTTTTGTGATGCTTAGGGGTGTCAGTGAGCCGAGCCGGTTCAAACTTAACTCAATAAAAAGCTTGCAAGTGAAGCTTATTGAGCTTCGAGCTGGAGCTCAAACTCAAACTCGCTTATTGAGATTGTAAAAGTTTAATTTGTTGTAGGAAATTGGTCATGGAATGAATGATTTTCTAAATTCTCTCTTCTCTTCCTCTCTTGGGAGTACAACTACTCTAAAGGTGTTTTTCCTTCTAAGATTGCCAAGAAGCATATCATGCATGCATCAAAAGATTTACTCAGTATTTCTTTTAAATGTAGGTAAAATAAGCCAACCACACTTAGTGAGATAAAGGCTTGTTGTTGTTATAGTATAGTTAAAACGAGTAAACAAATTAGGACAAACTATTCACAACAGGAGTTTACGACCATCTTAAGATTTTTTTCCAGCAAGAATAGAGCGTAGTTCTCATTGGATATATTCCTTTTATCAAATAAAACAGAGTCAGCAACCTAGTCTTAAAGGCTCAGACCATTCATCAAATTTTCCCAGATGAATATAGTACAATGGCATTTCTTCATTTTAAGCATGCAAGGCAAAAGCTCTCAGAACCAGGCACCAGACTCACAACCCTTTATTAGGTAAAGAGAGTAAGGCTGAGTAAGGCTAACTTTACTTCCTCTATTGTGTCCAATTATGTAGGTCAAAATACTAGTTGTCAAGGATAAAACCAAAATTGAATATTTAAGAAGTACCAATTTCTTAAAATTTTGAAAGCTAAGCAGTAAGGTGAACAGTCATTACCAATTCCCTCTGCCTTTCTTGCTTAATTAGCTCCCGAAGAGGACGATATGCTGCTGTCATGCACAGATTCTGCTAAAACAATTTTCCTTCAGTAAGTGATAACTAGTTGAAAACCTATACCATCTAATAAGACACAAATCATATGAAACCTACAAACCTTAAGATCACTACCACTATATCCCTCTGTCATTACTGCAAGTTCCTTATATACGAGTCCATCTTCAACCTTTTCTTTTGACAGAAGTGATTTCAAAATCAGTTCTCTGCTCTCAACAGATGGCAGGCCTACCATTATCCTGCGCATAATACAGAAATATTGAAGGTATGTCCAAGAGATCATGTATAAATACCAAAAAAAATAAAACAAACCTGCGTTCAAACCTCCTAACTATTGCTTCATCAAGGTCAAATGGTCTGTTTGTTGCTCCAAGAACAAGGATTCTTTCCCCGGCTTCTGTCAGGAGCCCATCCCAATGAGCCATGAACTCATTCTTAATCTTCCGCATTGCCTCATGCTCACCAGCCCTTGATCTTTGCCCAAGCATGCTATCAACCTCATCCACAAAAATAATAGTGGGTGAAACTTTCGCAGCGAGTGTGAACAATGCCCTCACATTTTTCTCATCTTCACCAAACCATTTTGATGTGAGGGTAGACATTGAAACATTTATGAAACTTGCTCCAGCTTCATTTGCAATGGCCTTTGCCAGCATAGTCTTCCCAGTTCCAGGAGGTCCGAAAAGTAGTATTCCTCTACAAGGCTTAAGGAGACCTCCTTTAAAGAGGTCTGGCCTCCGAAGCGGAAGCATGACGAGCTCATGAAGGGACTCTTTTATATCATCCAAAGCACCTATATCATCAAATGTTACTTCAATTTCACTTGCTGGGATCACTTCAGATCTGATGCGCTTCTCAAATTCATTGTCTGGAGGAAATTCCTACATACAAGAGTGCAATTGAAGTCAATCCTCCTTAAGTTATAAGGAGTAAGCTAATTAAAGAAGAAAATAAGACATCATTATCCCAACCCTAAACCCCGCCAAAAAAGAAAAGAGTCACCCTTAAAAACGTATGCAGGAAGAGTAAGCACATATTTGTTCAAGTACGCACATGTTGATTGCAGAATGAAAATAGAACATTGCATTACCAAGCAATAGATATGCCCTTAGACCAGACAACGAGAACTTTTATTTTTAGTTATAAAAACGTAAACAAAGTTTGGAGAAGAGTTAAAATAGAAAGAGCAAAAGAAATTAAAAACACCCGATTGGATGCTTCTATTAGATGATTCATGATTTTTAGAAGCAAAAGAAGAAAATGATAGAAGTTGAATCAACAAGATAAGTAAATAAAATTAATGTGAAGGGATTAGGAGAAAAAAGAGTATACTAAAGCTAATCTGGATATAAGTTGTGCAAAAAAAAAAAAAATCTAGAAGAACAGCTACCATCTCATGCAAGCAATTAATGGGAATGAATGAAGACTGAAAAAGTATAGACCAACCCGATAAGATATCATTGGGATAAAGCTAATGATCTTGATGATATTAATGATAATGATGCTGATGTCTAAGATAACTCACAATTGCTTTTGGCAATAAACCCCCATCATTTTTAGCAGCTACCCCTGACTTCTCTGATTCACTTTTGTTTTCAGAAGTGCCTTCAAATTTCGTCTCAGGTTTTTTTGTGTTCTCACTTTCGGAATTATCCTCCTGATAAATAAATAAATAAAATTTAAGCTCGCCTTTTTGTAAGAAAAGAAGGAAATCTATCGTGCATCTATATATTTGAAAATGTGACAAAATACAGTAAAAAGCAAGCAGGCGCACCTTTGTCGCATCAGTATTTGTCTCCAATTTTAGAGAATCTTTATCGCCAAGCTTATTCTCTTGGAATATACTTAGTACATGGGACAAACTGTTGTAAGGAAATAAATAGTAAGGGAAAAAAAAAAAGAATGTAGAGAAGATAATTGAAGAAGTCAGTAGACTCGAGTAAATCAACATAAACTATCTACCTCTTTGAAGAAATTACAAGTTTTCCATTTCTGTACTCAAGATCTTTGTTATGCATCAAATGATAAGAGACAGCGGAAACTACAATTTCTTCAATATAATTGCCTATAACCATTGCATCTGTTAAGCATATTGAACCCAAGTCATTACAGTCCAAATCATTGGATGCAAGCACCTCCAAAATGTGGTTTTTGTTATCCTGAGACTGCATCATTTTCATGTCTTCTTCCAATTGTGATTTCCAACTGACAAGATGACTTTCATCTTGTGGAGGCTTAATCTCTATGTTATACGGAAACAAAATACCGAGCCTCTCATCCACCTCTCCATAATTAGTATCCGATTCAACGATCCTTGAACCAAGTATCAACACCGGTCCAGTTAACATTTTCAACATTTTTTGGAACATAGAATGTATCCTTTGGGATCTGAAAACTAGACCCTCAACATCCCTTATGTACAGGACGATAGGATTATCTTTTGAAACTGAAACAAGAACCTGCATATAACTGTGAAGATCACCATCTTTCTAAAACAAACTCAAGAATAAATGCTTTTCAAAAAAAAAAAAAAAACCAAGGAATTTCTATAATTAGAAAGAAACAACGTTATACAAAATACTATGTACCTTGTGAAGTGCTTGTATAAGCAGCTTTTCATCAAAAGTCCAGTTTCCGGTGCGCTTGGGTGGGACAGGAAGAGCTAGATTGATGACAATCATACAAATAAGAGAAAAAAGACCACCAAAGTTGTAATCAATATTTATGAAAAAAAAAAAAAACATTAAAGGCAATTATATTCTCAACTATCTTTTTGTTGGATAGAAAAGGTAGAGATCCATATACATTCAAACCACCACACACAGGCAAAACACTCTAAAGCAATTATCACCACTCTCTTCACATCACCAATAAGCTAAACCTAGCTGATGTAGAACTATATGTAATAGCAAATGCAATCGATTGGAAATTACACAAACAAGAATAGAACTTTGCAATTGATTAACTTCTCATGTTTCTTAGCAAAGTTTTAAGCCAACAAATTGGTGATTAAGATTCGACAATCCATTACACAAGAAAAGATTAGAAACGTAAAACAATCATATCAAATTATACCATGCGAATGTAGGGTTTTCAAAAGGAATCCCTAATTTAACAATTAGAATAGTCACTATGGGAATCCGCTCACTTACACTCTTAATCTGGGTTGTGCAAATAGATCTTCATGATCAAATGATGCCAAGATTGAAGGAGGATTAAGAGCTGCAAGGAAGGGAGAGAGTTTACCCAAAAATAGGAGATACAAGACAACGGCGATGATGTGTGGTTGCTTCTAAAGGAAGAGCAATAATGTGAAGTCTTCTCACAAATTCGAACTGCAATCTGGCACCTCCAGAGAGTTTGGATAGCACTCTGATGTCTGGAGAAATTCTGGACAGCAATCCCGCAAGTCTTGGAAACCTTGGACAGCAAGTGCATGAAGTTCCACTCTTGGAGTAAGTGAGATTATGGTTAGGGGATGAGGTGGTGGGCTATGGAAAACTATGGGCTGCACATAGCAACATCAATGATGGAGGGATTTGAGGTGATAGGTGGCCAAGGAAGAAGGAAATTATTTCCAAACTTGGGAGTGAATAATTAAGGGGAAATAATTGGGGAAAACAAAAGAAGAAATAAAAGAGAGGAAAAGGGAACGGCTAGCTTGAATGGGGGGATTTGATTTAGGGAATCTAGGAAATGATTTCCAATTAGATAAGGAATTGATCGATTGATTGGGGAGATTTAATGGGCCTCATAATTAGATGAGAGAGAGAGAGAGAGGAGGGGGCGCTTAGGAGGGGAAGGGAGGGGCCCACATGATTTAATGAAGATTTGAGGGGATTGAGGGGCTTAAATGAGTTGCCAATCAAAACCAATTTAAATTAAGAAAGAGACTTTAATACAATTATCTCTGTAATTTAATTTCAAATTCAAATGACCTTGATTGGAGGGACTTTCCTAATATAACTCATCTTATTTAATGAAGGAATTTCAAATTCAAATAACAACAACAACAACATCAAGCCTTTATCCCACTACGTGGGGTCAGCTACATGAATCCTTTTTCTCCATTGTGTCCTATTAAAAGTCAAATTCTCGTTTAAATCTAATAAAGAAAGGTCATTCCTAATATTTTCTAACCAAGTCTTTTTAGGTCTACCCCTACCTTTCTTAACATAAGTCAAATCTAATACCTCTACTCTCCTAACCAGGTCATCGGAAGGCCGCCGTTTTATGTGACAAAACCATCTAAGGCGACTCTCTCTAATCTTATCTTCTACTGAAGATACTCCAACCTTTTCATGTATATGCTCATTTCGTATCCTATCTCTAAGGGTAAAGCCACTCATCCACCTGAGCATCCTCATCTCTGTCACACTTAACTTAGTATTATGCTTCTCTTTTAATGGCCAACATTCGGCACCATAAAGCATTGCAGGCCTCACTACCATCTTATAGAATTTTCCCTTAAGTTTGAGGGGTACATTTCTATCACATAACAAGCCCGATGCATTCCTCCACTTCAACCATCCAACTTGAATTCTGCTGATAATATCCCCATCTATTTCACCATCACTCTGAACAATAAATCCAAGATATCTAAAACGTGTACTCTTATTAATGACCTGATCGCCCAAAGTCACAATCCCCTCACTAGGTCTATTACTACTAAAATTACACTCCATATAAATTCAAATTTAAATTAATTGACCTTCCAAATTTACAATGAGATAATTTAGAAAAGTGGTGAATGTTAGGATGAATTGGGATCCAAGGGGAAGGAGGGAGGGGGACGGTCGCTTGAAGGGGAGGATTTGGGGCTGGCGGTTAGGAGAGGGAAGGTGGTCTTGGGTCATCGGTTAGGAGGGGTTGGGGGTTGGGGGTTGGGGGTTGGGGCCAATGACTAAGAGGTGTAGGGGTGATCTTGGGCTGGCAGGTAGGAGGAGGGAAGGGAAGTTTTGGGCCGCCTTCTAGGAGTGGAGAAGAACTACGAGCCCAGACGCTTCCTGCGGCTGATGAGTATTGCTTTTCCCTCACCCAAGGACTTCAAACTCTCCAAAAATTCTCACAACTCTCCAAGAACACAAGTGCTAAAATTTTCATAATATTAATCATCATACTCTCAAAGGAGGGGAAAGTGCTATAAATAGCCAAAATACAATAACATTTCTAAAGACAAAAGTACCCCCTAGGGTTAAATAAGCCTACTTCCTCAAGTGAGGGTAAAAACGGAAAAGATACATAAAGAAATCAAATACAAATAATAAATCAAAAATAAAGTGGACTAATCATGGTCATCGATCTCCGATTCCTTCTCTGATAAACTTTCCACGGTCGGATGTCCTCATCACTAGCACTTGCTTAGCAATCATTGTTGCATTATATCCTACATATTGTGGTGTATATTCTCGTCATTGTATTACTACAAAGTTTTATTACCTTCCCAATCTTGTTTTATATGCATTGTATTGTAAGTATGGCAATTTGATGGTAACAAATACTCTACTTCCACAATATCGTGCAAAATAAGATAGGAATTTTGCAAAAAAAAGATGTTTATGCAACCTTTTAGTGAATAATTTTTAAATATAACGAAGAGCACTATGTCCTTGACATGGCATGTTATTTTTCCAAGTCATATCCATATCTTTCTCATGTCAGTCATAGGAAAAGAAATCCCTCAGGACATCCCGAGGGAAATTTAGGTGGGGATGACTTTTTGGCCTTTAAATTTCCATTGGAATACAAGTAATCGATGTGTTTTGGTTTGGATTTACACTTATCCAAAAAATCATTCTCATCAAAACCAAGTTATGTGGAAACCCCATTCAAACAATATATGGTTTCTCTTCAAAAACCTTATGAAAGTAATCATACTAGATTAGCAATCCACAATTAAAATCCTGTTGTGCCAAAAAAAAAAAATCCTCACAATTATAAATTGAAACCGCATACATTTTACATATCCCATCTCCTAAATGCTCTGCTTGCATTACATTCCTTCTAGTCACCATCTTTTCCTTAGTTCAGGGCTTATATATTCTTAATTGCGTTATTCTCTGCTGATTCTCTTCCAAACTTCAATATTCATGCAATTCATAAAGCACTTCGTTTTATAACAACTCCTTCCAAAGATTAATTTACAGATATTCCTCTCCAGGCAGAGGATTCTATTATTTATATTACATTAAACACTTTCCTCGAGTTAACATCTTATAACTTTCAGGCCTCTAATTTAAAAGTTATTATTAAAACACAAGCGATCGAGATAATAACTTAATCCAACAGCAACATTATTGAAGTACATTGATATTTACTTTAGTTGTTCTTATTTCACATTTTTTTATTTCATATTAATTTATTTTGGTATAAACATGTATATGATAATGATCACTGCAGATAATGGACTATTCTCTCAAGTCAGTGTTAGTTTGATATTAATTTATTTGGTTTTGATTCTCATCCCTAATTCAGTTCATTATTTGTCTCTCTGGTCAGTAGCTGATATTATTATTTTGTGTAGTTCAATTGTGAGTCAGATGCTGTAATTATTATTTTGAACCATTCAATTGGGATTCTGCTGCTCTTGGGACATTTGTTTGGTTTTGGCTTTCAAAGTTGCACCAATCGGTTCTTTGTTGATTACATGTGGCTTCCTTGATGCCTTCTCCATGTGCTTATCCCTTTCCGTGTCCAAGATAATTACTTGCTATTTTTGTGGTGTTAGTTTTATTGAAGCTATAGTTGTAAATTACATGCTCCAGATTAATTGTTTATAAACTCCAAATAACATTGCATAGGATTAGCTCAATTCAAATTAATATCAAATCCAAAATTAATTCCGACCGCAGTTTAAAATATCCCCAGAAAATCTGAAACACACAGACAACTATGCACGAGATAACTTGCAAGAGGCTCACAAAAGCGACACCACAACAAGTGGAAGTAGTACCCAGAAAAGAAGGGATAACCAAAACTGGAAACCCTCAAAACAAAAGCCACTTTGCGAGGACAGGAGCAATTCCGCATCATCTAGTTAACTGGTAACCAACTTTTTACATACAAATTAGTACCCTCAAGACAAAAAAAACATTATATTTATTAAGAACCATAGCTGATATACAAGAAAAGCATAATCACCTTGATTCATACAAGTGGACTCTGATGAAAGGCTACCAATATCAGCCGAGGCAGATGCATTTCTACGAAGTTTTGAAATACTCCCGCAGCTTTCTAGGCCCCTAGAAAAAGCCAAAAATAGACACATGGATAAGTTTTAAAAGTGCTAAATCTTTGTGTCCTCTCTAATCTTCATTAAAGAAGCTCACATTTACTGTACCTTGATCTTAAATCTAATCCGCCGGTTTGTCTATGCAAAGATCCTAAACAGAGAAAATGAAGTTAAGTAAGAAAAAACAAATCAAAATTAGTCAAGAGAAAAGTACTTAAAACGTGAAAAAAAAAATGATGGGCTTGCTAAGGTCACAAAAAAAAAGAGTCCAAGCTAAATTTGGATAAATTTAATATTTCAGATTACTTGAATACACCAAATTTTCACTAAAAAAAACCTTTTTCGATTACAAAATTACCACAATAAAAAATTAGCAATAGATGATAAACTTTAACTAATTTCTTTCTTCTCTAATCAATATAGAAAAGGAATTAGCATCGAGCATCCACAGTATTTGTCAAGCAAGAACTAAACTAAAGATATTATGGGGGATGACTTTATGCATAAAGCCTCCAAGCACTCCAACAAACAATACTCATTCTTAAAAAAAAAGACAAATAGGAATGCTAATGTTATTTCCATATTAACTGCATAAATCATACATTTACATGGTTTAACAATATAGATATAACATGAGACAACATGAGCTGAACAATGATGCCAAGTTCACATAAGCAGGAATACCGAACAAGTAAAAGAATATAACAATGCATAAAATGTACCTGAAAATGAACCTTTTGGTTCTTCCTGAGGAAGAATAGAAAATGATCCAATTATGCTGGTTAAACGTTCAAGCGTTGACTCAGAAATGGACCTTCTAAAAGCCTGCCATTTCAATAAAAAAGGAAATCATGAAATAAAAATGAAAAGTAGCATAAAACAAGTTCTCAATAGATGAAAAGAAAGAAGGCACAGATTCCCGTTTTAACCTATTTATCATTAAGATTATGCATAAGAATTAAAAAACTATGATTACATATGCCTAACATGAATATTATCAACATAGATAAAAAATCATAAAACATATAAGAGGAATAAATTTTGTCCCGTTGATGCAACTAAAACATCGCATAAGTTTAGCAATAATAATATAGACAAGTCATTGAAAACTTACAGAATTTTTGTTCGCAAATCCATATTTGCTTTGGACCTGATGCCAACAATAAAGTAAATCAACATGTGATAAAAATGCAAGAACAAGAATAACAGCATAACAGCATTCACTTGCCTTAAGTGCAAAATCTGATACATCTAACAGTAACAAGTTGGACTCAAAGTAGTGAGCTAAAGCTTTCGCAAGCATCTGCTGATAAAGTTCTTTACAAAGAAGTTTCTTAAAAATTAGTGTCAAGCATTCAAAAAATTACTAATAGAAAAGACATGAAATATGATTTTCGATGAAAAATACCTGTGGGCCCTGAGAGTAAAATGGCTCGACTTGCGGGAGAAAGATTTCGTGTGAACTTAGAGAACTCAGCTTGCTTCAAGTGAACAAAGGCTGCACTCGTCAGCACCACTCGTGTTTGCTCACTGTTGTCAACAAGAAAAGCCAATACATATGAATTGAAAGATTCAATAAAACAATCAAAATAATAGATTTGCAAATCATTTCGAATATCAATTTACAAAACTAAAAATATTGATAAATTAACCAAATTAATTAAGATCTAGAAAATTAAATGTAAATCATAATTGCATCTGTTATGTATTTCATGTGTAAGTTCAGTATATTGGACAAGCAGCTGTAAATAATCTGTCAACAATATATAAGGTAGTAGTACAATTGAACCATGATTCCTAACCATAGTTTAGAAAAGTATTCTTCCAATATTGTTACTTATATGACAATATTTTTTCAGCTTTTTCTTGAAAATAAGAAGAATGGACACAACTCTAATGAAGGTCAGATAATATCAACCAAGAGATGGAAATGAACTTTCCAGACATGAAGTTGTAAGAAAAGCTGGAATTCCGCTGCCTGTATTGCAATTGAATGATATGTTGATATAAGAGTTTCTATATATATATATATATATATATATATATATATTTTCTATATATATAGCTGATGGAAGAGAGTATTAAGATATAGTTAATAATGAGAATATATTACAGTAATAATAATTATAAATTTCTACTATAACACATTTTAATATTTATATAGAAATCAATCCAATAACTCATAATACCTTCCGCATACATTCGTAAAAGTTTTAAAGATTCAGATTACAAATTTACTTGGAAGCTCAATGATAGTAACCGCAAAGTAAACAACGAATTGACTACTATAAAATAATCAACAACTAACAAAAGTGACAATAACATTTTTTGTTAAAAAAAAAAACATAAAATTAAAAAGTAAAATGAATCAATCTTTTCAGAAATTTTCAACAAAATATAACTAAATAATTTGGCTTTAAGTTACAAACGATTCATTGTAAAGGCCCATGTTTCATAACTTCAACTTCATTAAACAAAGGAAAAGTAAAATTACATCAATGATAAAGGACAATAATTGCATGCGCAACAATAAAAAAAATAAACAGCTAACAAGTTCAAATAGGCACATATTCACTCTCCAATGCAAACCGAAAAGCGGCAATTTCACAGAGATCTTTTCTCATAAGAAAACTGATCTGAAATACTCATACGAGTCATGAAAATGATCCAAATTCTTACCTGGTCTGGAGAGCTAACATATGAGTCATGAAAATGATCCACAGTAGAGGGATCATCATAAGTAGGTGTAAATGGTAGTTGCAACCAAGCTAATTCTTCTGCAACTGATAGTAAAACTAAAAAGGAAAATCAACATGCAATACAAGGATCATGATATTAATTATCTAGCAGTAACAAAAAGCCTTGAAAAAGTTGGGCTTAGCCTTGGAAATTGTTAGATAATGGCTTCAACGAAGTTCTTGGCTTCTGTTAGTCGAACGTGGACCCAGTTGTTTGATAAGAAACTGTAGGCTACCGTGTAACTAAAATTTCCATACGCCTTACCAAGTTTATACACAAGTTTTATATGATTTCAATGGCCTAACTATAATGGTGTACTAGTTTCATAGCCATAAAGAGTGTTTTGTTTTAACTGACATTTCAGAAAGAAAACCTAACTAATTTGCTAATGCAGCACTACCATGTAGCTTCTCCCAGGGTTCATAACCAGACAACCAACGAAACTATAATTAAAAATCACTATATGCACATTGGTCCATAAAAAGAATAGTACTGCACTACTCTTCTGCTGTGATATTCTTGGACAATTTGCCCTAAGATTTGACCCTTAACGTCAATCTGACAGTGTGGTCCCAACAACTTGTCATAGTCGCGTCAAAGGAGAGACGGTCTAAATCTTGATTATCCTTTACAGGTCAAAAGGTAGCACTAATACACACCGCAGAATAAAAATTTAACGTGAGTGGGGAAGAGATTATTTATTTAAATGTAGGGCTGCAAAACATTCATAATATAAATTATTATAAGAAAATTTAAAAGTAAACTTCAATCTATACAAAATTATAAGAAGAATTTTCTCAAACCAAGTAAAAAGCCCCTCATTTCCCCATTGGACTGTGCACTGTAGAAACATGCTAGTAATAAATTAAGATCAATTGCCCACACACACGCGGGCTCCAATTGATGTTGTCAAGTTGTTGTGAGCATGAAAAGCATGGGCGATGTGCAAGGGCGGAACTAGACTTAATTTTTAGGAGGGTCAAACTTATAAGTAACGGTTGATGTTGCCTCAAATTTGGCTCGACCCTTCATTACAAAAAAATAGGTCACCAAAAAAGAAGCTTGATATTAGCTACCAAAAAGAAAAATCATGGATGATTTGTTTATTCTAAAACAAAATTTAGGTTAATAAACAAAATTTAGGTTGAAGTATGGATGATTTATTTGCAAAAAAAAATCAAAATGATACAATTGATTAATCATTCAATTTCTACAAAATACATGTTAGAGTTGCATTGAATTTGGTTCGACCCCTATTAGTTCATATCCTTGATTGTTATACGCTTCGTAGATATGTCGGGGGTCCAAGGGGGCAGCGCCCTCGGAACAAATTTTAGTTGTATGGATAGTTTTGAAATTTTTGCGGGCTTTGTGAGGGTGATTACGGGCGGTTATGGCAAAAGAGGGGCAAAAGTAAGAGGCTTAGGGGGGACAAATTATTTAAATGCACCTCTCTTATAATTAAATTCTTTTTTTAAGGGAGGCAATTCCCCTCCTGACATCTACATGGTTTTGCCCCTAGCGAGGGGATTCATGCACGTGCGGGAGCTCTATTTAATTATTTGTTTTTTAACTCTCACAAGACTGTTGCGTTCATTTCGTTTAGATTAATTAATTATATGGTCACTATAGATCAGCTTATTGCTAGCTAGCACGTATTTGGCAGAGAAACAATTAGAATGATAACACAAGTAGCAATTTTGAAATATTATGTATCCTTATAAATATAAGAATCCAAAAAAACACTTCATTTAGATCTTTCATATTCACATATAACATCAGAAAATCTGCATACTAATCTCTTCGATCAACTTATTGCAGCTAGCACATATTTGGCAGAGAACTGATTAGATTGATAAAAATTAAGCATCTTTAAAAATATATTATCCTCATAAATATAAGAATCCAATAATATTACATTTAGATCTCTATTTTTGCAGCATATCATCAGAAAATCTACATACTACTTTAATAAAAATAAATCATTGATTACTTTGTATTACTCTAAGGAAAATATTTATTTAATCTTATTAAAAAAACAATCGTTGAGCTCACTTTAATTATGGAAATAATTCATCTCACAAATCAAGGAAAATCCACTAGTAAGGAGAATTGCTCTGTCCGAGTTGAAATAACTTGAAACTTCTACCATTCCATGCCAAAATTTTACCAAGACCAACTTAGAGGAAAACAATTATCAAGATGACCTGATGTACTTTTCCTCTAGATCTATTTAAATTTGTGGCATGGAGATCGTGCGTTCAGCTCGCTACAACAACAACATCAAGCCTTTATCCCACTACGCGGGGTCGGCTACATGAATCCTTTTTCTCCATTGTGTCCTATTAAAAGTCAAATTCTCGTTTAAATCTAAAAATTTTACGTGCGTGCAGCTCGCTGATTGAGCGAAATTTTTCCTCCCACGTGGCTCATGTTCGACGCTAACTATCCCAAAAAAAATGTGTGGCATGCGCGTTGAAAAAATAAATGTGACTTTTATATCACTCCTGCAAATCCACATATTTCATATAATTGTTCAAATTTTCCTTTTTGTCTTTAAAATTATTTTGATATCTTCATTTTTATAGTATTTTACGTTAAAAATCTAAAACTTCCATACACAAATACCTTCAAAATTTGTGATGTATATCTTAGAAATTTAATATTTTGCCTTTAAAATAACAATACATATTTTAACAAATCGAGATTAAGGATAAATAAGTAAAAATACGATTTAGATTTTTTTAATGCCATTTTATTAAATTACAATTATTAGAATTTAACAGGAGCAAATTAAATCATAAACAATAGAAATTAACAGTTAATGCACTCAAATTTCCCATATTGAAATGGGAGCCATGGCCCCCAACCATGAAGCAACATTGCCTTCACTTCTAAATAACACATGTAATGATTTAAAAGGAATCTTGATCGAAAATAATCTTCCAATTATATATAACATAATAAATGATGTAGGTCCTTAAGCACCTGCCCAATTCTATGTTTTAAGGTTATTAACTGTTGCGTCCTGGAATATTCGCGGCGGTAGAGAAATATAGTTTAACGTCTTAGCGTTGTACGAAGATCCAGCACACAATCAGGTAAGTGAGAGGATGTAGCATTCATAAGTGACACCAGAGTTTTTACGTGGAAAACCCCTGAAAAAGGGGAAAAACCACGGGGCCTGGCCCAGTTTGAATGAATCCACTAGTATTTGTAGTCGATTACAAATGAGGCTCTTCCTTAGGAGAAGGCCTTGGATTGATGTAGCAAATGTACATCATATAGGATGCATTACATGGTAGGAGTTACATATACAGATTTGTTTGGCCTGAAGGACCGTAGTCGGCAGGAGACCGTAGTCGGCAGGAGACCCCGGTCAGAAAGACCGTTGTCTGTTGATGGAGGTCGGAAGGACCATAGTAGGAGACGAAGGCCTGAAGGACTGTAATCGATAGAAAGCTGGGGTCTGAAAGACCGTTGTCTGGTGATGTAGGTCGAACAGACCGTAGTAGGTGATGAAGGCCTGAAGGACCGTAGGCGGTAGGAGACTGGGGTCTGAAAGACCGTTGTCTAGTGATGGAGGTAGGACGGACCGTAGTAGGCGACGGAGGTCTGAAGGACCGTAGGCTTAAGGCAGTGGTGCAATGAAACTCCGGCGGTGGTCCGGCGAGGCTTCGGTGGTGGTCCGGCGAGGTTCCTGCAGCGGTCCGGCGGAGGTCCGGCGGAGGTCCGGCGGTGCTTCTGCGGTGGTCCGGCGGCCGTCGAGGAGGAGCTTCCTCCTTCTCCTCCTCCTTCTCTTCTTGCTTGAGTCCCCCTCTTATGAGAAATGAGGGCTCTATTTATAGATTTTCTGGAGTGGCATGGCCCGTAAATAAGCGTGAGATCATGGGCGAATAGGGAGTGGTTGAATGGACGGTCGATATTGAATCCTACGATCGTGCACCGTTTGTTGGTCATTTGAATACCTTAGTGATGTCGGAATTCAGTGATCTTAGGCTCGTTGGATTCGTCTCGTCGAGCCCTTCGATTCGAGTATAAGCTCGTCAAAATCGGAGTCCGTTTGGTAACTCAAATAGTGGTTTGAACCTTCCAACAGCGCTTCAGATCCATGATTTGGACCCATTTGAGCTTGGATTGGGTTGATCTTGGTGTCGTTGGGTTCGTATTTCCGAGACGCTCAGTTTGACTGTAAGCTCGCTGAAAACGGAGTTCGGGTGCTCCCAAAATTAATTTTTGAAGTTTCTAACTAGCTTTTGCCTCGAGATTCGTGCCTGATCAAGCTAATTTTGAGATGACGTATCAGTTGCCCCCCTATTTTCGGACGTCGATGCTCCAGGAGTCCGAAAATATGCGTCACAGATTTTAAAAAAATTTTCGGGAGTGACTCAGAATTGAGCGTGTAGGAGGTCCGAACGGCCCTGAAAGTTGCGAAATCGAGTCCGGAATGTCGAAAAATGTGTCTGGGGACCCCAAAAACGTCCGATTTGGTCTTCCCGGGGCGAAATTTGGGCCCGGAATGGGTTGGGCGGCAAAACCGGCCGAGCCGGCCGGCCGGCCGCCACCGCCGCCGCCGGCGGCACGGAATCGCAGCCGCGTGCGCGCCTGCGGCCGAACCGCGCGCCCGCGCCCGCGCCTGGGCTGAACCGGCCGCGCGCCTGGGCCGAACCGGCCGCGCGCCTGGGCCGAACCGCGCCCGCGCGCCTGGGCCGAACCGCGCCCGCGCCAGGCCGGTTCGCGCGCGTGCCTTGCCGCGCTGAGCCTGTGCGGCAGTGCTGCCGGCTGCCGCTGCCGCAGCCGCCTTGGCCGGCCGCTGGCCGTGTGCGGCCAGCCGCGATCCGCGCGTGGTGCCCGCGGATCGGTGCGCAGGTCGCACTGTTTCGGGAGGCCGGTTGGCTGCACCGCCTTAAGTGGGCCCCACTAGCCGGAAAAACTCCTTTTTTGTTATTTTTGGGCCCAAAAAATTCCGAAAAAATCCTGAAAAATTCAGAAAAATTCAAAAATTTTGAAATTTCTGGAGAACTCTAGAAACTTCTCATCTTTCTCTCTAAAACCTATAAATAGGCCTCCTAGGCCTTTAGAAAATTTGTCTATCTCCTTTTTTTTCTCCTCTTTTCTCCTCTTCTTCTTCTCCCTCTGTCCTTTCTATTGAGGCCTTCCCTCGATTTTTCGAGGCCCCTCTCTTGGCAAGGAAGTCCGGAGATTTCTCCTTCTTCTCTTCTCCCTCTGTCCTTTCTATTGAGGCCTTCCCTCGATTTTTCGAGGCCCCTCTCTTGGCAAGGAAGTCCGGAGATTTCCCCTCCTTCTCTTCTCCCACTGTCCTTACTATTGAGGCCTTCCCTCGATTTTTCGAGGCCCCTCTCTTGGCAAGGAAGTCCGGAGATTTCCCCTCCTTCTCTTCTCCCACTGTCCTTACTATTGAGGCCTTCCCTCGATTTTTCGAGGCCCCTCTCTTGGCAAGGAAGTCCGGAGATTTCTTCCTCTCCCTCTGGCTCTCTGACATTGAGGCTACCGCTGTTTTGCGCGTGGGAAATGTCCCTAGCTCGAATTAGCGCTCCCTCTCTTGTGCAGGAGTTTACGGGATCTCTTTTCCATTTTGCTGGCAATGGACGATCGAGTTGAAGCCCGTTCGTAGTCAACGATCGAGTGTGGAGCCAAAGGGGAGAGTTCGAGAATGCGTTGCAAATAGCATTCAAGCGAGAAGCCGATGGCGAGTAGCAGTCTGCCGACGAGGAGAAGTCCGACGACAAGAAGAAGTCCGACGTCGGGTAGAAGTACGGCCTTGGGCAGAAGACCGACGAAAGTTCGTCGACGAGCAGGAGTCTGACGACGAGTAGGAGTCCGCTGACAAGCAGAAGTCCGACGACGAGTAGGAGTCTGCTGACGAGCAGAAGTCCGATGTCGGGTAAAAGTTCAACGTCGGGTAGAAGACCGACGAAGATTCGTCGACGAGCAGAAGTCTGACGACGAGTAGAAGTCCGCCGTCGAGCAGAAGTCTGACGTCGAATAGGAGTCCGCTGACGAGCAGAAGTTCGATGTCGGGTAGAAGACCGACAAAGATTCGTCGACGAGCAGGAGTCTGACGACGAGTAGAAGTCCGACGTCGAGTAGGAGTCCGTTAACGAGCAGAAGTTCGATGTCGGATAGAAGTTCAACGTCGGGTAGAAGACCGACGAAGATTCGTCGACGAGCAGAAGTCTAACGACGAGTAGAAGTCCGCTGACGAGCAAAAGTTCGACGACTAGGAGAAGCCCGACGTCGGGTAGAAGTATGGCCTCGGGCAGAAGTCCGATGAAAGTTCATCGACGGGCAGAAGTCCGACGACGAGTAGAAGTCTGCTGACGAGTAGAAGTTTGACGACAAGGTGAAGTCCGACATCGTGTAGAAGTACGACCTCGGGAAGAAGTACGATGAAAGTTCGTCGACAGGCAGAAGTCCAACGATGAGTAGAAGTCTGCTGATGAGCAGAAGTTCGACGACAAGGAGAAGTCGGACGTTGTGTAGAAGTACGACCTCGGGCAGAAGTACGATGAAAGTTCGTCGACGGGCAGAAGTCCGACGACGGTTAGTAGTCTGACGGCAGGCAAAAGTTCGCAGTCGGGTAGATGACTGACGAAAGTTCATCGACGAGCAGAAGTCCGACGACGAGTAGAAGTCCGCTAACGAGCAGAAGTCTGAGGTCGAGTAGAAGTCCGTAGTTGGATAGAGGTGCAGCGTCAAGTAGAAGACCGACGAAGGTCCGTTGACGAGCAGAAGTCCGACGATGGTAGAAGTCCGCTAACAAGCAGAAGTCCGACGTTGAGTAGAAGTCTGCTAACGAGCAGAAGTTCGACGTTGAGTAGAAGTCTGCTAACGAGCAGAAGTCTGAGGTCGAGTAGAAGTCCGTAGTCGGGTAGAGGTGCAGCGTCAAGTTGAAGACCGACGAAGGTCCGTTGACGAGCAGAAGTCCGACGATGGTAGAAGTCCGCTAACAAGCAGAAGTCCGACGTTGAGTAGAAGTCTGCTAACGAGCAGAAGTTTGACGTTGAGTAGAAGTCTGCTAACGAGCAGAAGTCTAAGGTCGAGTAGAAGTCCGTAGTCAGGTAGAGGTGCAGCGTCAAGTTGAAGACCGACGAAGGTCCGTTGACGAGCAGAAGTACGACGACGGTAGAAGTCCGCTAACAAGCAGAAGTCCGACGTTGAGTAGAAGTATTGTCGGGTAGAAGACCGACGAAAGTTCGTCGACGAGCAGAAGTCCGATGACGGGTATTAGTCCGATGAAAAGAAGAATTTCGGCGTCGTGTAATAGTCCGTCGAAATTCCTGCAAGGCAAAAGTTTAGCGCAGGAGGAAATTCAAAATCGGGAAGAATTTTAACATTATGGAGAAGTCAGATAAAAGTCTATTGACGATATTCTAGCGACGTTAACCAAGGATGTGAGACTTTTCCGATGTTGTAAGTCGGAGCCCTGCTCGACGACGTTAACCTGTGTGGAAGAGGTCGGGAGAATCCACTAAGGATGTGAGACCTTTCCGAGGTTGTATGCCGGAGCCCTGCTCGACGACGTTAACCTGTGTGGAAGAGGCCGGGAGAATCCACTAAGGATGTGAGACCTTTCCGAGGTTGTATGCCGGAGCCCTGCTCGACGACGTTAACCTGCGTGGAAGAGGCCGGGATAATCCACCAAGGATGTGAGACCTTTCCGAGGTTGTATGTCGGAGCCCTGCTCGACGACGTTAACCTGCGTGGAAGAGGCCGGGATAATCCACCAAGGATGTAAGACCTTTCCGAGGTTGTATGTCGGAGCCTTTGCTCGACGACGTTAACCTGTGTGGAAGAGGTCGGGAGAATCCACTAAGGATGTGAGACCTTTCCGAGGTTGTATGCCGGAGTCCTGCTCGACGACGTTAACCTGTGTGGAAGAGGTCGGGAGAATCCACCAAGGATGTAGGACCTTTCCGAGGTTGTATGTCTGAGCCTTTGCTCGACGACGTTAACCTGTGTGGAAGAGGTCAAATCGGATCCCCCTGGGATCGATTTTGTCTTGATTGGGAGGGGGCGAATGCCGCGTGTATCCCGAATCAAAGATAATGAAGGGTCTATTTTTAGACCGTTACTACCTTTTTGAGGTCGAGGTTAAGACCATGCCCAAGGAGTAGAAGTCCAACAAGGGACTTTATATGCAATTGATTTGAAGTATCCTTGCATTCGCTCGGATATTCCTGAAATATCAACTTGATGTTGAAGGTATTGGAGGATCTATTTGACCATGGTTTGAGTCAAAGTTGCCCCCCAGTCCGCATCTGCTTCTTATGATATTGATGCTATGTATGATCTTTTGAGATTAGAGCACTAATTGCCCCCCAGTCGGGAATCACTTTCCCACAGACGGCGCCAAACTGTTGCGTCCTGGAATATTCGCGGCGGTAGAGAAATATAGTTTAACGTCTTAGCGTTGTACGAAGATCCAGCACACAATCAGATAAATGAGAGGATGTAGCATTCATAAGTGACACCAGAGTTTTTACGTGGAAAACCCCTGAAAAAGGAGAAAAACCACGGGGCCTGGCCCAATTTGAATGAATCCACTAGTATTTGTAGTCGATTACAAATGAGGCTCTTCCTTAGGAGAAGGCCTTGGATTGATGTAGCAAATGTACATCATATAGGATGCATTACATGGTAGGAGTTACATATACAGATTTGTTTGGCCTGAAGGACCGTAGTCGGCAGGAGACCGTAGTCGGCAGGAGACCCCGGTCAGAAAGACCGTTGTCTGTTGATGGAGGTCGGAAGGACCATAGTAGGAGACGAAGGCCTGAAGGACTGTAATCGATAGAAAGCTGGGGTCTGAAAGACCGTTGTCTGGTGATGTAGGTCGAACAGACCGTAGTAGGTGATGAAGGCCTGAAGGACCGTAGGCGGTAGGAGACTGGTGTCTGAAAGACCGTTGTCTAGTGATGGAGGTAGGACGGACCGTAGTAGGCGACGGAGGTCTGAAGGACCGTAGGCTTAAGGCAGTGGTGCAATGAAACTCCGGCGGTGGTCCGGCGAGGCTTCGGTGGTGGTCCGGCGAGGTTCCTGCAGCGGTCCGGCGGAGGTCCGGCGGTGCTTCTGCGGTGGTCCGGCGGCCGTCGAGGAGGAGCTTCCTCCTTCTCCTCCTCCTTCTCTTCTTGCTTGAGTCCCCCTCTTATGAGAAATGAGGGCTCTATTTATAGATTTTCTGGAGTGGCATGGCCCGTAAATAAGCGTGAGATCATGGGCGAATAGGGAGTGGTTGAATGGACGGTCGATATTGAATCCTACGATCGTGCACCGTTTGTTGGTCATTTGAATACCTTAGTGATGTCGGAATTCAGTGATCTTAGGCTCGTTGGATTCGTCTCGTCGAGCCCTTCGATTCGAGTATAAGCTCGTCAAAATCGGAGTCCGTTTGGCAACTCAAATAGTGGTTTGAACCTTCCAACAGCGCTTCGGATCCATGATTTGGACCCATTTGAGCTTGGATTGGGTTGATCTTGGTGTCGTTGGGTTCGTATTTCCGAGACGCTCAGTTTGACTGTAAGCTCGCTGAAAACGGAGTTCGGGTGCTCCCAAAATTAATTTTTGAAGTTTCTAACTAGCTTTTGCCTCGAGATTCGTGCCTGGTCAAGCTAATTTTGAGATGACGTATCATTAACTAATATAAGATTAATCCATAATAATAATAATATAAAACGACTAAATCAGAAATGCTAAAATTTAAAATAACATATAGATAAACTTACATTATTGAGAAATTTTGCAAATAGTATGAAGTGGAGGCAGCGGGGATAGGAAAAGGGTGAAGGCGAGAAGTGCCAAAGAGGGTTGGAACTCGGAAGTCGAAAACAATTATTTATCAATTCGGAAAATTTGCAACGAAATATCCCACTTTTGATATATATTTACGAACTAGGTATATGCAATACAGAATCGGTAGATAGGATGAAGGCTGGATTTTAGGATTCGGTTCTCCGATCATTCTACACAAGACCCGTATATATTCACCTCCTAGTGATCTTACAATTCGTAACCCAAGGCGAGCAAAGAAGACGAAAACGATATGCCGAGAAAAAGAAAAACAAATAAATAAATGAAAAACTTTTATCATCATTCATTTACCTGAGGTAATAAGGGAACTCATTGAAGGTAACTTTACTCTCCTTTCCGTCCGTCACGAGCCTCATCAGCTCCTCCCCGATCATGTCCGCCGTCACGCCAGCTGCCTGCACAGGGGCCGCCCATTTCCCCAACGTCTGGCTACCTGCAAGACCCAACCCCACCCCAACGCCAAGTCCTACGCCCAACGCCGACATCAGCATACGCTTCGGCTCCATTCTCTCTTCTTCGTCTGCAACACCTCAACAAAGCAGTCTCCAGTTCTCCTCCTCCCTACCATACAAATCATTGAGTGGAATCAGCACCCTCCCCAAATAATACTAGCAACCCGTATAAATCGAAGGAGCAAATCGAAAATCGGACGAAGGGAAGAATCAGTGAGCGGTCATGATTAATTGATATTTGTATTACTTGTAGCCCTCGTGTTATCCGATGAATCCGCTTTGCCCTATCTCCCTCTGTTGCTATATTTAAGCGCGGCTCTTGCGGTTCTAAACCCTAGAATTCCAGTGATAAATAGCTGAATGAATCCTTGGAGATCTCAACAGCTGCCGTAATCGATACCACGGCGGCGAGAGAGAATCAGAGAGCAGAGCTTCTGAACTCTGTTCCCGCATTTTAAAACCCCAGCGTGCAGGGCTTTGGGCTTTGGATCGTTTTTAAAACTTGCTTTTGCCCGGGCTATGGCCTTCTCTGTGGCCAAGTGGCTATACGACGGCTACAGGAAACATTAATGGTCTTGGGTGGAATATTGCGTGTTCATCAGTGTGAGGACCGCCGTTACCGCCGTTATGTCATTATATATTATTATTATTATTATATCTAAACCATATATTAGTTAAATAAGCTTAAAGCATAGAATTGAGCACGTGCTTAAGGACCTACCTCATTTATTATGTTCTACTTACTTGGAAGAATATTTTCGATCTAGATTCCTTTCAAATTATGACATGTGATAGTTAAAATTTATCGTCAAATGGCCGTTGGATTGGGACGGAAACGGGCAGCCTAGTCGGTGCAAAGTAGTTTGATTGCATTGGATGGGTGTTCGTCTTTGAGAATTGGAAGTTGACGGGTGTTGTTGATTCGATCAATCCTAGTTAGCATCCTTCATTTATAAAAAAAGAATTTATATCAGAAAATTCTAATACAAAATATATCATAATAAATTTTAATTTTTTTAATTTGATATTAACATTAACGTTTGATACGTCATCAAAAACCAATTTAATTGAGCATGAATCTCGATATACATTTCAATTGAAAACTATTGAAATTAAATTAAGGATCGTTTGGATTTTGATTACAGTGAGCTTAGAGCCTAAATGAGTCTAAATCAAGGGCTTGAAATAAATTCGGAAGTTTTAATATATTATTAATTGGGTTATCAAATGATCTCTAAATAAGATATGCTAATAGTAGAATCGGGCGGTTCAATAAGACAAAGTTAATGAGCCTAAGACCGTTTAATTTGACATCATTAAGGCGCTTAAATGCTCAAAAAATGATATATGATTGGGGAATCAATAATTAGATTTGTTCCATATTTTTCTCATATTTACGGGGAATAATACTCACAAAAATTTATAAATAAACCTCAACTCCCTACATGAGAGGGACATTGGTTAGAGATTCAAGGGAGTTCTAAGATTTGAAGAATCCAGAGCTCCATCGCTAGTAAACTTGTATCGGTCAATCACTACCATTGAGCTTCTGCCCGATCGACGGCTGCGTGACCTTTGCCAAGTTAATGATCACCAAACCTCTACACGACCAATCACCACCGAACCTCTACACAGTCGTTGATTACCCGAACTTTACGAAACCACCGCCGCAGGGCATCCGCCCGACAAACCATTGTTGGACTTTCGATCGGCAGTGAGGTCATCTTCATCAATGGGTAGCCAAGCATGTATAGTTCATCAATGATAATTTTAATATGTTGTATATACTTAGATTGCTTCCGTTCATTTTGTGAGAAGACGGAGATCTTCTTTCTGTTGGGTGAGATGCCCTCGAGATAGCTTGTCATAGGTATTGGCAAGATTACTCCATAGTCCATACCTATTGTGATGTGTGAGATGAAGCAATAAAAAAATTACATTTGGAGAGATAGAGCTACCAATGGCACTAAGGAGTGGTCTTGATGAATCCATAATGAATAAGCAAGATTTGGAGTGGATCCATCACTAGTGTTTAGAAGTTATGGCTGGTATGGATAGGATCCATCAATAAAACCCATGAGATCATATGATAGTTATATGAAATTGAAATCATCAGGTTGAGTAGTTAGAGGCGGTAAGCTTGATTTGTGTGTTAGTGTTGATGGTAATGAGGGCTTGAGATTTATCAAATGGGTTAAGAATAATATGAGTATTGAGGTTGGAAGAGATCGTTGAGGGTGAGTCGACCATGGGAGGAAGAAGAAACTAGATTAGATTGAGCTACTCAGATACTATATAGAGAAAGATAATATGACGGAAAATAACTACTCTTCTTAATTCTGTATTACAAACTGTGTATAATACTTATAGATATAAAATAGTGAAGCAAAAAATAAATTAGATCATGTAATGAATGTTAATTTAACACAAATATTAAATGAGAGAAGATAAAAAATAAAAGTGAATTAACACCCATAATGAATATCAATTTAATACATAGGCTACAATAAAGGAAATCGAAAGGAAAGTGAATAAAAATCCATAATGAACGTCAAATTAATAGATAGACCAAAAGAAAGACATATTAATTTAATTTTAATAATAAATATATGATTTGATGATACCAAATATTTAGTAAATATTTTCAGAATTGTTGTATCAAAACATATTTGGATAACTACTAAATACATGAGGCATAATGAAGAACTGTTTGGATTGAGAAATGGTCATAGGATGTATAAATTTATTTGACTTAGGCTTCATTTGGAATAGCTTTATTATTGCTTTTGAAAGCAGCTTTCTTGTACAAAAAAAATTAGTTTAAGAAATTTTAATACTAAACTTCTTTTCCAACAGAGAAACCCTTCACTCTTGACCTGAAGAATCTCCTTCCTTATAGACTCTTCACACCTAAAGAATCTCCTTCCTCTCGCCTCCAGGGCCCGACGGGGATGTCGTCCCTCCTTTCTCCTCCAAGGTCGGTAAAGATATTGATCCCTCCTTTCACTTCCAAGCCCGGCGGAGATGTCGAACCCACCATTCACTTCCAAGTCCAACAGAGATGTAGATCCCTCATTTCTCTTCCATGCTCGATGGAGATGACAAAACCCAAGCCTCATCTCGGCGGAGATGACAAAACCCTAGCCTCATCAGCTAGCAAGCCTTTTGCATCAAAGACTCTCTTTCTTAGAGCTCTCCTCCAATAGCTCTACCAAACATAATGTGAGGACCCAAGGTGCAAGCTAGCCAGAGCAATTGTGTGACCCCTCTCACACCTCTTGACTCCCTCAAGGCACCCTCCCTCTCTCAACCTCACCTCCTCTCTCTCCATATGAATGCGGACTCTCTCCAAGCTCTCCCTTAGAACCTTAGAAAGAAGATGACTCATACTGCCCAAAGACCCTTGCTATAAGATATAACTAGAGTTTATAAAGAAGACTCTCAAAAACCTTAATTTTAAATTTAAGTCTTCTGATCATACAATACGATGCTTACATCATACAAAACAATGAGTTCAATTTTGTCGAAAATCATCTTGTACGATTATAAATGGTTCAGTATGATTACTTCGGATTGAATCTCATATCGTACAGGACGAACCAAGGATGATCCAAAGTTCGTTCGAAGAGCTCTCGGTTGGATCGGACTATACGATATTTGTATAGTACAATATGATCTACTATTAAATCAAATCTTATTCAATTCCTTAATTTATAAATTAAATTTGGTAACTTAATTAATGTTCGTATAGTACAACCTAGTTCATATAGTACAATTAGTTCAATTTTTTAATTTTAAATTTACCTTATTTAGGAAAAATTAGGTTTGATGATGGGGTTTTAGCAAAATAGTTTATTGTACAGTATGAGTTAGGGTCATACGATATGATTAGTTATATTCTAAATTTAATTAATCTTATTTAATTAAATATTTAAATTAATTTATATTTAAACAAATTGTATAGTATGATTAATATAAAATTTTAAATATTTAGTTTTACTTCCTCTTGTGTCGTGTATGGTTGTTAAGCCAACATACTTCTAATATAGAAATAGACTATAAAAAAAATACAAACTTTGTAACTTACATACTGACGTTACTCTGTCTTAAGCCGATTCTTCATTCTTTGCTTGGTGTATACCTAAAATAGTTAGTAGCACACAAAGCAAATATCGAATATATAATGCAGGATTAAATAAATAAACATCCAATAATATTTATAATCATTAAAGCACAAGGTTGAGCTCCCGGATTACAACAGAGAAGATGAAGGCTCTTCCAAATATCTCATGGCTATAAGATTTGTTCATTTCCCCAACTCCTAGCAATCTCCTGGCTAGAAAACTTCTTGGCACAATCCATCATTATAAAAGAAAGAAAGAAGAAGAAGTTTATATAGAGTGATATCTTGAGATAGGCATGGGAGTTCTTTATTGTTTTCATCACTAAATAATAAGAATTAATGATTTCTTCGATTCAAATCACTGACTCAATAGAAGAAAATTATTATTTCATTCTCTTTATCTTTTATCATTTCTTTCTAAAGAATAAAAAAAAACTAGGGAACTAAATATGCACTCATACATCCTCTAGGCTTGATTCTAAGTCAAATTAGCTTGAGTTAGGGTAGTTGATATTGGTACAAGACAAGATTGTGCAAACTTGCTAAAACGCGCTGTCTGGCTAGGACTTATGACTTGCTAAAACTTACTAAAACTTGCCAACTTGCCTTGAAGTTGCTATAAGCATATCAGCTCCAAGGAGTATAGGTACTAAAAGCTCAACTCACACTATTTTACCCTTGTAGTCCCCTCGATCCAAATAAGGTAGGTAACCACCTCCATGTAAGGTAATGATATTGCTCATGTATGAATTCCAGCTAAATAGAGGCATGCAATTAGCCGTATTCCTCGCAAGAATATAATAGCTTTTAAAAAAAAAATATTGGCCACACACTCCCTATAATTAAATGGAAAAAAATAATTTAGATTTATCAAATATTTTATGTATTGTTAAACTCTATATCTAAACTTATAAAATAAAGGGCTCGAGCGGAGGCTAAGATCATTGAATCATTGGTACTCAAATAATGTACTTATTGATAACATATTAAAACTCTCTCTCTCTCTCTCTCTCTCTCTCTCTCTCTCTCTCTCTCTCTCTCTCTCTCTCTTTCAGCCAATCTTAAGAGTAATGTCTATGTATTGCCCACGGATAAAATAGGATCTAATATTTTCTCTTAAATACTTCTTTAAGGATAGAAGTTGATCTAAATAAAATGACAAGATATGGTCACCTATTTATATCTGTTCAACTCAAGGGAAAGTATTATTCTCACCATTTCACTTGTCAAAAAGTAAATATATCACTATCAATTGTTTCATGATATTCTTTCTTTTTGTAGGCTATGTTTAGATCATTGATCAAAGATGTCACATATAATGATTTTTATCCGCACATTATTAATTACCTAAATCACTAAAGGCTGACATATCAAGTCAACTAGGTCAACCAACTTCTTATCATATTTTGAATATAAAATGATGTGATTATTTTACTATCCATTTTAGAGAGCTACAAAGAATATTTTGAATAATGATTGCTCTATCATCAATAATTATTGTGTTCGTTGTAATAGCATATTAGTATTGGATGCCCAACATACAAGCATGTTAACATCATTAATCATTTAGCTTGTTTTATAGTTCCCGATGGAAAATCTCTTGATAAAATAATTAGTGATATACATCTTGCTCATCTAACCCATCCAATGCTAGGATAATGCTCGCGGTTATATTAATAGAACATCATAGCTCATGTCAACAATATTCGAGGATTGATATGGCCATCCATCTTGTATGGGCATGAATTTACCCTACCATTGAATGATTTTTTTTAACATTTATAATGAATGCATGTTATGATTAAAATAGGTGCACTTCTCTACTTGCCATAGTGAAAAATTTTATGTTGAAATCCTTATAGTTATTTGGAGGTGGAACGCTTCTTTTTAAATAGAAGATCCTTGAAAATAAGCTATCTTCTCAAAAAAAATTCTCCCTCTCAATATGTATTTGCAAATTTCTTGAGCTAAAAAAAATGAAACTCTCACATTTTTATGAAACACTTGGTTCAAGCAAACAAAACTTAAAAAATAGGTCATTTTTAAAGTATCTCAACTTAATTATTTACATCAAATTAAATTTAATATTTTTTAAATAAATTAAATAACTATAAATCTTATTCTGACTTATCTCGAACTCTTCATCTTCTCCTTAAGCAAAGAAAAAAAAAGTATGCCAACCATAATAGATTTATATATGAAGAGCCTAATAATATGAATCCAAGCCAACCACAATATAATTATAAAAATTTTGGGAAATAGCATACATATTCTAAAGCATACAATAAAAATAAAGAAAAATAATTTGTGTAAACTTGAATGTGTATAAATATAAATGCAAATGAATTCTACATTAAACCAAAAAAGAAAATATGGAATATAATTGGACTCTATAATATAATCAAGATATATGTTATATATAAAAATGATATAATATATGTGATCTTCGTATTGAACTCCTTATACCATTAACCTAATCTCAAATTTATAAAAGGCTTTTCTAAACTAAAATAATATAAAGAAAACAAATATACATAATAACATCAATTGCTTGCACATTAATTTTCTCTGAGCTCTCATTATTTTAGCATAACATTATGTTTAGAAAGAATTATAGCACGTTCTATGTCATTACACAGTAAGCACCAGCACATAATTACAACCAAATAGTGTTAATAGTCCATCAATGCATCACTTAGTTAAGTGAAAAAGAAGTGTAATGGTAGCTACACCATATTCTTATGATGCATAAGGATGTATCTATTTTGTGTTAAATGGAGTGGAAAACCATCTAATTATTATTTGAAGTTTAAGTTATAGGCTAGATACAAGAATCTCAAATTCTTCAATCAAGATTGGTTTTAATTTAAATTATTATTAGCTTAAACTATTTTTTTAATATATTTTATAACTTATGAATTTTATCAAGGATAATAAAATTTTACAAAGGATGAACACAACCCATCTTAGGGTTGGCCCTAAAGGAATTTCTTCATTCTAAATTTGAATGAAGAATGTAGCGCACATATTAAAATTTTCTTCCATAAAATTATGACATCCCTTAGTTCTCTCATCAAAGGAGATTTAACATTTGAGGGGTCATCCCCAACCTTTAAAGAGCGCTATTTTGGCAATAGTACCAGTGATCTTAAGAAACTTATTTCTCCCTAGTCAAGCCATCAATTTGAATGTGTAAGTCTTCTATAAAAAGCCTAGGGTGAACTCCTTATAATTGAAGTGAAAGTAAAAAATTCAAGTTGTGTTCATAACCATGACAAACATATATATAAGGAGATGGAAAAAAGAAAGGAGTTCGTTACCAAAGTGTGAGCTCTAATCATCTCATGAGAAGGGTTGACAAGGTTCCCCTTGGGTAGAGGATTAGAATGAAAGTGGTAGTTGGCCCTAGCTCCCTCTAAATGGATCTCCCAACCATAGCTTCAATGAGACTTCAACAAATTTGTTCAAGAATAGCTTTATATGTTATAATAGAACCTAGGGAGCTTCATATTACTTTTGTAAGGCTCAAGGGGTGTGATGGAAGTGGTGATACTGATCATTTTGTATTGATTAAATTACACAAAAGTAGGTTCACTTATAGCTTCCCTAACTCTGATGGGGGTTAACAAGGCTTATGGAAGCACGGTAAGGGTAAGTAAGAGTTCTCTGAAGCTTATGAGCTCCATATTACTGAATGGGATCTAGGGGGACTTAGTAAATGTAATGGTCACTTGGGTAACAATGCCTTTTGGAGTGTTTTCAAGAGCTTGGTTCCACCACTTTAAGTTTTGGGACAGCTAATTAAAACCTACTAGCTAAAGCTTAAGAGAAGAAGAAAGAATGAAATGATTGATTACCAAGCAATAAAGTTAGATGAGATCCTTCTTTACTTAAGACATTAATTGGGTTTAAGCCAAGTACTCTAAGGGGCTGAACTAGTCTGAATTTAGGCTAATCAACGTGAATGGGTGTCACACCCTAAGATCTAAAATGGAAGAATTTCATATATTTTCTTCTTTATTGTCATTTTCTTATTTACAACAATGATTACCACAAAAAATGAAAACCAAACCCCAAAGAACAGCAACTTACAATAAGAGCAACAATCACAAAAAACCAGAGAAACAATCAAAAGCACCAACCTGCCAGCAGAACTAATAGCTAACATAAGGGGTACCACATTCATCCAAATAAAGCAAACCTTTGAGATAGCTTGGAATTGTAGTAGGAATGAAATCATTAAAACAGTTTAAATTACACCCCCAAGTAGCCAGCCAAGAAGCACAAGAGTTACCCACCCTACTAACCTAGGAAAGATGAAAATTAGTATGCAGCAAAAGCCTTCTAATATCCCTAATAAGATAGAAGTCATTAGAGTAGCAACCCAATTCATCCACATCTTGCAAAGGAGAATATTTATGCCAGAGTTAACTTCAATGTTCGTTAAATTGAGAGGAAGGCAAAATTGCAATCCATAAATAACAGACTTTAAAATATTCGTTTGAACATTACCTTTTTGAGTCGGCCCCGCAAAGGCAACCAAAAGATGGCCATAAGAATCCCTTATAAGGCCACCACAACCATCCACGACATCAGAATTAACAATAGCAACATTCAATTTAAAGAAATAAGATGGAGGTTTACAACAATAAACAACATTAATAGCTGAGGGAAACCGATCCCAAGTGATCCCTAACAAATTACTAGCATTATAACAATTCTTAAAACTCTTAATGGTAATCACCACCACACGTATTATATATTTTTCTTATAGTATATTCACACATTTCTATCCATGGGAATGTGTAATGTAATGTAGAATTATTTCACTTATACTATGATGATAAACTTTTTTTAGTTGGATTTTCATATAGAAAAATAATATCTCGTTTGTATTGCTCTCAATTTATCTTAGTTACTAAGTATGCAAGAAATCTTCATATAATGTTCGGATGAAAACTACATCTTTTAAGTTCTAACATACTTGTTTTTTTTTTTTTCATATTTTAAATGATAAACCTTATTTGCAATAATACTCATCAAAAATCTATTTTAGATGCAAGTTTGTGTGTATACATAAACAACCATATCTAGAAAACTTGATTCAACACAAGTAAGCTTGATTCAAGGTAAGTCAACTCATCGCACTTGATCTCAACTCAAGCAGAACTCGTCAGTCTACAAATAAACTCTTCTTAGCTCACCCAAGCAAGCGACTAGGATCTACGTACTCATCCTAAGAAGGTGAATACGACTTATCAAATTAGCCCTAATGACTACTCAAATAGGCAACTTGTGAAAAGTTATTGATTTGCTATTTAGATATCATACACCTATAAATCCAATCTTGTTAAACCCTTGAGCATAACAACTTATTTTAAAAAATATGATTGGTTGTATAAGATTGTATGTGAAGGTTTTTATATACAATAATTACATGTACATATTAGAAAAAGGATGAAGCAAGGTTGAACATATAACCATGATGAAAATTACATGGTAAAAAATGTGCACTCAACCTTAGCTCAAAAAAAAATCTATGCAGAATCTAAAACCATAAAGACAAAAGAAGACTACTGAAAAAATCAATAACTTATTCTTTTACTTTTAAGTCATGTCTTCTTATATATACCAAGTGCATGATTGATGTTAAAAGGGCAAGCACACACATAAGAATATTAATGAGATAAAATAATTTTAAAAAATATTTAAAATAATTGAAAAAAAAAAACTTGATATTTAACTATCACGTTGGATGATGATGTAATCGTACTATACAAAGTGCATGATATTTTTTGTAACTTTGGAAGATCAAGTGCATTGATTAATAAAAATTCAAAATAGAAAACCTTGATATAATAGTACCATGTGTAAATTGTACTAGACAATTAATTATAATGAAATTGCATAATCTTCATATGCTCATTTTCTTAATTATTAGGTCAATTCAAAATTTGAACATATCATAGTATATTGACGTAAAAAAGTACATTTTTTGACTTTTTTTTTAATTCACTAATACAACTTGATCTTGTAATATTGTACTGCTCATATATATTGTATTGAGCAATCAAATGTAGATGATTTTTTCAATAAATTACATATATGAACTAATCGTACTGTATGATCTATATCGTTTAGTCTAATAGAATCGAGGTGATTTTTTTTATCTTCCTAATGAACTAATCTACTGTATATATGATATAGCTAGCTTTGTTAACAACCATAATTTAATGTTTTTAAACAAAGCCCCCAAGTATAATTCCTCTCCTATAAACCCTAAAATGTGATTTTTATATTGGAGGTTGCTAACTAATATATTTAAAGAAAGAGTTTGTTCTTGCTACCTTTTTTGTTTTGATATTTTCCATCATTCGAACAGAAGTTTTTGTATGAAAATATGCATTTTGGTTTTTTAAGCTAATCATATACTTGATCATGTGATTTGAGAGTCTAAAGTTTTTATTTTAAAAAATTGCAAGTAGATTGTAAAGGGTCTATTGATCTTGCGGAAAAGCATTTTATATTGTGATAACTAGCCAGTAAACTATGGTAACTATGCTTTTTTTTTTTTTGAGGAAAAGAGCTACAGGGGCTTGCTTGATACTCCGTGAAGGAGGAAGACTTCTTCGCCTTATGTTGAGCAAGAAAGGTTTTTAAGTAGAGGACATAGGAAGTGAACATAGGCCCGGTAGGTTGAAACACTATAAATCTGATTTGCATCTCTCTTTTTTATTTTTTTATTTTTTTATGATGATTATATCATTTTATGATGTGATGAATATGAAAAATAACTTTTATTTGGAAAATTATTGATCTCATCTTTAAGCTAAATTAGTGGTTTATAAGAATAATTATAATTTTGTTTAATTTTTTTTTTAAATAGTTATTCTTATAATTATAATTGAATCACTTTTTTGTTTTACAAAAAAAATATTGGTTAGACAATTTGTTATTTTATTTCATAAGTTTATTGCATATTCCTATTTAATAAAAATTAAATTAAAGACTTGCCAATTCACCCTTCTCCCCCCTCGCAAGCGTGCCACACAATCTCAAAGCCAACAACTTATTATTATTATTATTATACACACACACCCTTTTTTCACTCAATATTCTCACTATAATTTGATATCATTCACAAACAATTCAAATATATACAAAATAACAGCTAAGATATTAAAGAACAAGAATTAATTTCAGTCCAATCTTTGAAAATAAAAAGCATAAATCTACCCCATGGTCTTTAAACTGCTGTGGAATATCGCTGTAGCGCATTACAATTACAACGGAGGTGCAACAGTTTTAAAACCAGCGGGAAGAAATTAGTGACGGGTATAACCGCCGGGATAAGTCAAAATTGTGCTGTGATAGCCCTATTTTTTAACAATGATAATTCACCTTCTTTCTTTTCTGAAAACCTGCTTATTCTTAGCAAGCCAAAGAGCATCAATCAATACTTTAATTAAAGCTAGAAGAAAACCCATCCAACCAAGACTCTTAAGCACCAATTCAATTGCTATCCATGTTGGAAGCTTAAAGCCAGACAAATTAAAAAATAAATCTACCCCCGCGGTCCTTAAACCGAAGTGGAATGTCGCTGTAGCGCATAGCAATTACAACGGGGGTGCAACAGTTTTAAAACCAGCCCGAAGAAATTTGTGACGGGTATAACCGCCGGAATAAGTCAAAATTGTGTTGTGATAGCCCTATTTTTTAACAATGATAATTCACCTTCTTTCTTTTCTGAAAACCTGCTTATTCTTAGCAAGCCAAAGAGCATCAATCGAGACTTTAATTAAAGCTAGAAGAAAACCCATCCAACCAAGACTCTTAAGCACCAATTCAATTGCTATCCATGTTGGAAGCTTAAAGTGACACAAATTAAAAAATAAATCTACCCCGCGGTCCTTAAACCGATGTGGAATGTCGCTGTAGCGCATATCAATTACAACGGAGGTGCAACAATTTTAAAACCAGCGGGAAGAAATTAGTGACGGGTATAACCGCAGGAATAAGTCAAAAATTGTACTGTGATAGCCCTATCTTTTGACAGTGATATGTCACCTTCTATCTTTTCTGAAAACCTGTTTATTCTTAGCAAGCCAAAGAACATCAATCGATACTTTAATTAAAGCTAGAAGAAAACCAATCCAACCAAGACTCTTAAGCACCAACTCAATTGCTATCCATGTTGGAAGCTTAAAGCCAGACAAATTAAAAAAAAGCCAATTTACTCCTTGTTCTGGACCACCTTATTTTCCTTCCATGTTCATGGGGAAGAAGAAAGCAGTGGTTGGCTTCTGGATTTTAGTGCTCAATTTTATTACCTTTTGAAAAAAAAAGTTGGAAACCTAAAGTAACAGCTAAGAAAAGATACTAAAGAACGGTGGCCAATGGCCATCTGATTCATTGCTGACACTGAAATTCTTTTCGCTAATTTATTTTAGGTGTTTTGTAGTATTCTTTTAGCTGTATGATAATGCAAACCTAGCTAATATAATGTTAACATCACATCACTGCAAGCATTTTGTTATGCAAGTGCATAGCTCATTTTGCCGGCCCTATGTTCCTATACAAATCTTGAAATTTTATAAAAAATATTATCATGGCTTGAGTAGGATCCTCGTCAAATCGATAAATTATTTTGTGTGGATCCCGGAAGGCGTCCACAGACGAATGAGAGCGTGTCACGTCACTTTTTTGTTATATACCGGTGTTGTGTACCGCTGTGTATCGACTGATGTGGCGCACTCTCATTCGTCTACGGACGATCCAGAGTTTATAAAGAATAATTTCTCCATCAAATATGCTCTAATAAATCAGCTATTAATCAGCCGAAAGATAATTATCCGCATCAGCAACCCATAAATTCTCTTTCTTTTTAGTTAATTTCCATTTATTTTATTTTCATTCTTAGTTAGATTTTAAGATTAGTAATTGATGTTACCTAATTAAGCCCACTTATCAAAATAGTAAATTTAAGTGCAAGAGCAAAATGATCAAAAGAACTAGTTGACCCCTCATACTTTCCTAGCGATCCTTATTAGCTTCTTAAATTAAGAAAAGAGCCTTTCAAAGACCTACATCAATAGTACTTTGTATCATCGTACATTTGATCAAATGTGATTTTATTGTCTTGGGTGAGATAAAGCGAACAAGTTCACGAATGAGGTACACAATGGACTATTTTGTGCCCATCAATCAAATCTAAAAACGAAGATGAAAATTAAAAGATTGGGTTATTATTAGCCAACAGTGGCACAAGAATGTATCCAATATGCACATAAATATTATCACTGACATGTGCTCGGAATTGCTTTGCATCATCCAACGAATCTTGTTCGTCTAACATTTGCATCATGGTCTTTTAAATACCGGGAGATATAAATTATTGATCTTATTCATCCACTATCTTCTAAGGGCTATAGGTTTATCTTGGCAGATGCTGACTACTTTTCTAAGTGGATAGCAATTGTACCCCATTAAGGAGGTCAGGGCAAACAAATATTGTAATTCTTTAGAGACCACTTTGTTGCTTAGGTGAGCCAAGAAGAATCATATAATATAATGGGTATGCTTTTATGATGAGTATAAAAATGAATAGATTTGCTAATCATCAACATATATATAAGCAATTTTCTACTATGTATACTATCATATAGGCCAATAGCTTATAGAAGCCTTTAAAAAAAAATTAATAGTCCATCTTGTTACAAAAATTAGTATCCACCAAAAACACGAATGGCATGAAAAATTAACTTATGTTGCAAGGGCATATAGAGCTCTACATGTTGTATATTGAAACAATCAACTCCTTGTGCACTTACTTTTGAGATGGATACTGGGGGTGACAAAAAATGACCCGACCTGCAATCTAACCCGATAAATTCGATTTGGGTTGACCCGTTTAATAAATGGGTCAGAGTCATGCCTGGAATTATGTGAATTCGGGTTGACCCGCCAACCCAATTTTGACCCAAAATAATCCGTTTAAATTATTTTATTTATTTTATTTATTTGATATGGTTGTATTATTTTTAACTAATTAATATAAAATTTATTGTTAAGAAGTTATAAAAAAAATTATAATCAAAACATCAGATCGGATTTGGGTCAGCAATTTTGACGCATTTATTAAACGGTCCAAATTTGAGTTGATTGAATTCAGATCGGATCGGATTCGAACTCGACTTATTTTGATACCCCTACTGGATTCTTTTTTTTTTAGAACAAAAGCTCCCCTCATTATTGCTTTAAGCTATAAATTCAATAAAGAATATAATGCTCATTTACATCTTGAAAAATTCTATTGTGCTCAACAGCTTAGAGTGCATGATAAGTTAGTTTGATCAAGGATTATTATAGTGAGAGAGCTTTTATTGGTCTTGCGCAAGCCTATAGTAACACAACGTCACAAAGATAACAAGTTTAAGCCCACCTGGGATGGTTCATTTATGATAGAAAAAGTATTCAGTGGTTCATGATCTGTGACGAAGAATTTATTTATTTTTTTCTATCATTCAACTATTTCTATATTATATATTTCAATAACAACCAATAGTCATTTTAAATCTCCAAAATTAAAATAAATCCTATTAAAAATCACATTTTTTATAGGAAAATTGCTTGGGTGTATAAACTCAATTTTTCTTTTATTGATCCCTAAGGGCCTATAGAGTTTTCTTGGGTCCTGAAACATTCATAGTGGTAGAGACATAAAGAGCTTAATGCTCTAATTTTGTACGAATATCTAGTACGCAAACAAATAAAAGAGAGGGGTACAGTATTCATAAGAGATATCTGAATTTTTACGTGGAGACCTCTTAAATGGGGAAAACGACAGGGACTTGCCCAGTTGAAATAGTTATACTAATATTTGTGATTGATTACACGTGATGCTCTTCTTCAGGAGAAAGCATTGGCTCATTGTGACATGCACAATACATAGTTGGAGTTAGAAGAATCCGGTGACATGAGAGCTGTTCTTAAGCGAGTATTGGCCTGCTCATTTGGTGTGTAGGACCGTAGTCGGCCGACGGTGGTCAGAGATACCGTATTTGGAGGTCAGAGGGACCAATCTGTGGGCGGCTGTGTTCTGAGTAGATCATAGTCGATGGCAGAGAAGGTCAGAGGAATCTTAGTTTGTGGTTGAAAGAGGTCAAAGGGACCGTAATCAACGAGCGATGGAGGTTGGAGTTGATTGTGGTTGACGAAGGACGGTGGTCAGAGAAAACGTAGTTGGCAGACGATGGAGGCTGGAGTGGTCGTAGTTGAGTCAGTGGGTTATAGTAGTCAGAGGGGACCGTAGTCGGTAGGCAATGAAGGTCGAAAGGACTGTTGTCAACGAGTAACATTGGTTAGCGGGGACCGTAGTCAACAGGCATCGTAGGTCGGAGAGATCGCAGTCAGCCGACGACAGTGGTCAAAAGGATCGTAGTAGATATGCGACATGGTAAGAGGGGATAGTAATCGGTGAGAGATGAAGGTCGGAAGGACTTAGTCGTATTCACAGAGCAACAAAGGTTGGAGGGACTATAGTCATAGTCGACGGGCAATGGAGGTCAAAAGGATCGTAGTCAGCGAGTGATAGTGCTTAGAGGGGACCGTAGTCGGCGGGCAACGGAGCTCGAAGGGATCATAGTCGGAAAGCGACAATGATCGAAAGGACCTTAATTGACTACTGATGACAGTAGTCGGAGGGACCGTAGTTAGTAAAAATTGATAGCATGATTATAATTAAAGAAAAAATCATCTTGAGCCATCGTTCATTCATATGAAAAAATATACGTATATATTGTAATTTGGAGAAGTAAAAAATTAGATATGATTGCTATATGTTGAAGTTGAATTCAGGGTCATGACATATATAGAACATGTGAAGGAAAGTCTTAAAAGATTTTTATAAGTTCTAAACATCCACATTAGTGAACTAATAGTTATGATATATTACAACCAATTAGCTTTTTTTTTAAATTCTGATCCACCATAATAGACCTAACCATGTAAAATTTGATAGATCTTTTATAAAGAGGAAATTTGATCTAAAGATCATTCAAGTGCAATATTGATGTGCGATAATTTGAACATATATAGTTCCAATTATTATTTTATAGAAAACTATCCACCAAGCTATCCCAAAAGAGAGGGCCACCAAGGCATACATATTTATAATATTCAAATAAAAAGGAAGAGAAGAGAAAGAGAATATTATATATATATATATATATATATATATATATATATATATATATATTGGTTAAAATTCACGGAGGGGCCTACGTGTTAATTTCAAAAATCAGTTACAAAGTCCTTAAAAGACCAACCAGCTGACTACTGCTCCGAAGAGCTACAATCCAAAAAAGAGAAAAAAAAACCTAGAAGCCATCTTTTTATGTTCTCTTCCTTCTTTTCATGCTTGATTGGCCGACCCTTCATGGTTTCTATATAAATTATTTAATTTCATTGTTATGGGGCTCATCAAAATATGAAAATAGATACGCATCTTCGCTTTTCAAAAATAGACTCTCCTTACTCTAATGATACTGAGGATGTCCAAGCCTAAATTTGAAGTCATCTTTGCATGATCGATCGCAAGTTGATGTCTTCTTTCATATAATGAAATCTCCTTACAAGATTGTTCTCAAGTCATGTGAATATACAAAAAAAAAAAAAGCATGAGATGCATGTATTTTCAACTACATAAAATAATAAATTATTATTTAACAATATAACACATAATATTATGATAACATAATAATAACATTAAAGCACAAAATAATTTGATGATAATAGTATTAAAGAACAATATGATAACTTATAATATTTAAAAATTAATAATAATATAAAAATTTTAAGTTTCCAAATTTGTGGCTCTTCCTACCGATCACTACTAAAACTATCAAATAAATTTACTTATTATATAATCATTTTTTTTAAATACCAAAAATATTTTATTTCATGTTAAAATATAAATAAATAATAATTATAAAAATTAAAAAAAATCCCAAACGGCCCTTAATTAGTAAGGTTTGGTTTAAGATGACTTTCTTTATGCTTCTTAAAGCAGCTTTATAATATAAAAATTAATTTTTTTGTATTGGAAACCTACTTTAAGAAGCATAAAGAAACCGTCCCAAACAAAGCCTAAGCTTTCTTGGCATGAAAAATAGTATCTTAAACTTTCTTCACTTACGAAATAGTATTTCAAAAAAACTTAGCTAACTTTCTTCACTAACGATCATTAACCTCAGAAAAAATTTAAATAATAGTCATCTAGACTATCAATGAAGGCATTGAGTTTATAAGCAAACTAGAAAGTGTTGAGCATAAAAATAAATTTAGCGAACTTTCTTCACTAAAAACTTATGTTTTGATATAAAATAGAGCATAGGTACAGCGTAGCTCTAAGAAAAATACATGAACTTAGCAAACTGTCTTCACTTGCAGGCCTCCCATCTCCTATTCGGATTTCAATGGCGGCCAACGCTTTCTTCACTTGCACGTCAACAAACATTAACAAACTTTCCAGTTAAAGATAAGAAGCAGAAGAACATACCCTTCTGGTTCTGGGCTTGCAGTTCTTATCAATCATGGTAGGTTCTCCTCCAAAACACAGTAGTTGAACTGTTGATGATGATGAAGAAACAGAAAAATAAAACGATTTTTGTTTTCTTTTTTAAATTTTTCTATGGAGGCATGTCACATCTGCTATCTTGTATGGGTGTCAATATTTGACACGATATGAAAATTCGAATTGAACCTGACTCAAAAAATCCGGGTTAGGCCCGTGGGTTTGGGTTCAAGAAATTAATCCATTTTAAAGATCGGGACGGATTCGGGTTGACCCGGAAATACGGAAATGACTCGGATTGACCTGAAATGACCGTGATGCCCGCTGCTCCTCTGCCAGCATGACCTCGCTGCCCGCTGCGGTTCTGCACGCGTGACCGCACCGCGTCGCGTCTGCCTGCTGCCCGCGTCAAACCGTCCCGCATCCCCACCGTCGACGTGTCCTGCTATCTCGCCTTCCCGGGTCCCCGTTGTCGATGCAATCCAGAATGGCCTCGCCTGCCGCCATCTCGCCGTTGACGCAATCCGGCAGGTTTGCAAAATCTTGTTAGGCCGGGTTGACCAGATAACCCAATGGGTCGGGTCCGGGTTCATGTTTTCGACCAGTTTACAAAATCGGAGCGGATTCGGGTCAACCTGTTTGAACTCAAATCAATTTTGGGTCAAACCGAACCTGACCAAAACCTAATTTTGACACCCCTAATGTCTAGCACTAAAATTAAAACCTAAAAATGGATGATAAAGGTTATGCATTATCACATAGGTTAAAAGAATACTACAAAACACATAAAATAAATTAGTAAAAAGAATTTCAGTGTCAGCAATGATTCAGATGGCCATTGGCCACCGTTCTTTAATATCATTTCTTAGCTGTTACTTCATGTTTTCAAACTTTTTTAAAAGTTATTAAAACTCAGCACTAAAATCCAGAATCCAACCACTGCTTTCTTCCCCGTTGAACATGGAAGGAAAAAAGAAAGTTGGCCCAAAACAAAGTGTAAGTTGGCTTTTTCTGTCTCACTTTAAGCATCCAACATGGATTGCAATTCAGTTGGTGCTTAAAAGTTTAGGTTTGATGGGTTTTCTTCTAGCTTTAATTAAAGTATTGATTGGGGTCCTTTTGGTTGTTGTCAGAAAAGAAGGAAAGTTAAGGAAGTGGCAGATATATATATAGTCTTGTTGCTTTCCAGGTTTCAATGAATTGGAGACAAATCAATCCTTGTTCAAGCAAATTCTACGGTCAAAAAAGTTATTAACACCTTAATGGTGGAGTTAAAACGTGTTTAACTAATAGAGGTTGTTTGGTGCTAATTGAATTCTGACTTTGATTTCAGACCGTTGATTCTATAATTTTTTTTTAAATTTGTTTCATTCAGATTATTGACGTTAAGCTTTGGTAATCCGGCGATATTTTTGAACTTGGTTTTTCGTATATGGCTTTTGTTATATTTTTCTTATTGTTCGTATATGGTTCAACTAATCGATTTAAAGAAAGGCTTGAACTTGAGCTTGAGGTCAAGTCGTCGAGCTTATGTACATATTGGGTTCGAGCCAGCTCATTTGTCCAATGAAAAACTTGAGCTTGACTAGTGAGCTCGAGATCACCGGAGAAGCATCATAAAAATGTTGCAGTGAGAGTTCGCTAGAGATGGTGTCGATAGCAGTAAAGAAGTTGCAACGAGAGATTGTGGAAGAAGCCATTGATAGGATCAGGGGCAACGAGAGAGCATGGCTAAATAAGCTAGTTTATGTAGTAGATGATGTTCACGAGAGGTGGTTAACGATCTACTAACTGACAGACTTTATTATCGCAAAGATCACATATAATGAGGAAGATGTGATCAATGGATAGTAAAAGAGGACTAATAGTGGCAAATAGATGTTCAGGATAGAAAGAATATTAGAAATAAAGTAGCTTTGATATCGTAATTTGTGTGTGTCAGAGAGAGAGAGAGAGAGAGGTGGGAGAGGTAATTGAATCTCTATTATTTTGTTTTCTTAGGGCATCTCCAATTGAAAAATTCATTTTTCACTCTAAAATGTAGTAAAATTTCAAAATACAGTTATTTATCTTCAATCGAACGTCATTTTTTTTTTTTTTTTCGTGCGCTTCCTGCAAAGGTAGTCATCTTTGACGCGCTTTTCTCCTCTTTCGCATGCTTCTTCAACAAATCCCACAAGAAATTTTTTTAGCGTTGGTGAACAGTCCGACACTAATATTGACGTCGCATTGTTCACCTACCGGCATTTGGTGTTCCATTTTGAGTTCAAATAGAGCAAATGCCAAACGGCATACGATGATATATGGAGTTACTGAGTTAGGTTGGAGATGGACTTATACAAGCATATACATGTCTATATATATGAGAGAAAGAGAACAATAAAGTAAAATTATAATAAACGGGATTTTCCTTAATAACAAGCCAAGAGAATATTTTTCCATGAATGTTGATAATGTCTATCTATATTTGATTTTGTACATATATGATAATATGTTAATAGTGTATGTGAAATATTATATGATTTTTATTAGAATAAGAAAAAGTTATGCATTAATTGTATTTTCTTTATTCTCATAGGCTGTTTTTATATTTTTATGGAAGATTTAGGCTTCATTTGGAACTATTTTCTCACTACTTCTTAAAGCAACTTTTTAGTATTATTATATATATATATATATATATATATATATATATATATATATATATATATATATATATATATATATATATATATATATATATATATATATATATATAGGGAAAATCCACGGAGGGGCCTACGCGTTGATATAATGAAAAATTACAAGTCCTTAAGGGGACATTCAGCTCACTAATGCTCGAAAGAGCTACAAAATATTAAAAAAAACAAAAAAATCTAAGAGCCAATTGTCCCCAACTAAAGCACTTACAAAATTGCCTAGATACAATCTAAGGCGATGCCGAAACAGTGTCCAAAAAAGAAAGAGCCGATAATAAGCATTCATAGCAGTCTTTCTACAAAAATGAAGCTTGAAAGCCAAAAAGAACCTGCAAAGAAAAAAAGAGACAATACCAAAAAAAGAAACTACAAGACAACAAACAAAGTTAGCGGAAACTAAAGATATATAAAAGACAAAGTAACTTATAACCCATACCAATGTTAAAGTTCTGCCAAGAGTCCAAAGTAGTACTAATCCAGATATAGCTATCAAACTTAACACCAACTGTCAAATATGATTTCATGCTAGGACATAATAAGCAATAATTTTGGTAATAAAAAACAGTTAATATAATAGTAGAGATAACAAACCACAAATTCCAACACCAAGAAGTAAAGCTCAGCATAAGATTAAAAAAACCCCAGAAAATAACCAACAGCAAGCTGCATCCTCTTTAAAAATAGGACATTGACAAAAAACCTCTGAATCAACAAACACCCCAAAAAACCAGGGAAATGCCCCACCAGAATAAACAAACGGCCCATGAAAAACAACCTGAAGAGGAAACTCACACAACAACCAGCACCAACAGCCAAAAGATCAACCAGATCTGATGTAATTAGGTAAACTAAATTTGTCTAGTTTAACCAACCCCTTCAACAGATGCGGCAAATTGTCATTACCAAGTTCAATATCCTCCTCCAGCCTACTACCAAGTTTGGCCAGGCAATCAGCACAGGCGTTACCCTCCCTTAAGACATGATTCATCGTATAATTGAGAGTAGAGAGAGCCATACGAATGTTCCTAATAAGATAGAAGAACAAAGGACAGAACACATCCTCATTTTTAATGATTTGAATTAAAAGTAAAGCATCTACCTCAATCTGAATATTAACATAACCTCTATTATTGCAGATAACAAGCCTTTTAAATAAGCCCATCAGTTCAGCAAAAATGACTTTACACGAATATAAAGGGCCCGCAAAAGCCACAATCACTTCACTAAAACTATCACGAATAATACTCCCCATACCCGTAACAGAAGTCCCAACAGAACCATCAGTATTAAGTTTAAGAGAATGAGGCAAAGGTTTAAACCATCTGACAACCCTATAATTTTTAACCATATTTTCAACATAGATAGGAATACCCAATTTAACAGCCAAACCTTTACAATTCTTGAAATTCTTACTCGAAATAATTTTAACAGCAAACAGTTAAAGAAGTTTGTTATTAATATTAGAAATAATACTCTTGGCAACCATTTTAACACCATTATGTTTAGCATCATTCCGAGCCTTCCAAATAAACCATAAAATAAGAATGGGTAATAAATTTAAAATGTGACCTTTAGTATTAGTCATCCATTCACTCAAAAGAGACATAACATTACTAACAGAAGAAGGGTAAGTTTTGTTAAAAGTAGGGGTGTAAATTTCGGGTCACGGGTCGGGTTCGGGTCGAACCCGAACTAACCCGGGTGCAAAATGGGTCGACCTTAACCCGACACGGGTAGAGAAACGGGTCAAAATTCAAACCCGACCCAGCGGGTTGCCGGGTTCACCCGACACGACACGGAACCTAGGAGCGAAGCTGGCGAAGCGAGTGCGTGCGAGGTGCGGGCGAAGCGGGCGAGCGCGCGCGGGTGCGAACGCGGGAAACGGGCAGCGGGCGCTGGCGCAGGAAGCGCGGGCGGGGGCAGTGCGGGCGGGCAACTGGCGCGGGCAGCGCGGGCGTGCAACGGGATTCGATTTTTTTTTGAATTAAACGGGTTCGCGGGTTGACCCGGTAACCCGTCGGGTCAACCCGAACCCGACCCGTTTTTCAAACGGGTCAATTTATGGAACCCGAACCCGACCCATTTTGAAATCGGGTGGGGTCCAACCCGCATTTTTCAGGTCGGGTCCGGGTCGGGTTTTCGTGTCGTGTCAAATATTGACACCCCTAGTTAACAGTAATAGCATAATACATCCAAACTTTTTGAGCAATACTACCATTGATAAAAATATGATTAATAATCTCAATATTAAAACAACAATGACATTTAGAAGGAAGATAAAAACATTTATTCCAAAGATGAGAATCCACCAGCAGAGATAGCCTTTAATACATCTCCAAGTAAGAACATAGTAAGAAATAGGAATATTGTTGTGCCAAAGAGACTCATAAATAATAGAACTTTCCTTCTTAACTCTAAACATCTCCCACGCATTTTTAAGTTTAAAAAGACCATTAGTAGAGCTATTAAAAAGAATACGGTCATTATCCAGGATATGTAACGGAATACTCAAAATTTGATTCAAAATCTCATAAGGTAAAATTTCACGAAGCTTATTAACATTCCAGTTCCCGTTCTCAATGTAGTGGTGGACCTTGGTAGAGATAAAAGCATGAGAAAAGAGCATACAATCAATAGAACCATTTCCTAATCAATTAACTTGCCAAAAAAACACATCACCTTTGCCCAAGCCACATTAGATGAATTGGTTCGCTTCTCAACTAATATTGCATAAACGTTTCCAAACCAAAGAGTCGGCTCTTTTGAATTTACATAATATAGGATGCACCTTTTTGCAATACTTAACATGCATAAATTGAGCCCATAAACTGATTTTAGCTCTAAAAGAGAACAATAACTTATGATAGAAAGCCCTAACCATGTCCAAAATATTCTTACAACCTAAACCACCTTCATTTAAAGGCCCGCACATATTATGTTGAGTCTAGTAATTAGGTTGTTAAGCCTAAGTAAATGTCCCAAGGCTACCAAGAGGGGGGTGAATTGGTAGTTTTTTAAAAATTTTAAACCCTCTTAAAACTAATGTTGAACCGAAATGAAATTTTCTTTTAAAGTTTGTAGAAAATTGTTTTTCAACCACAGAGTTGTTAAAACAGAAATTTAAAATGCGGAAACGTAAAAGCAATAAAGTAAATGACACCAGATTTATAGTGGTTCGGTCTATAACCAGACCTACATCCACTCCTCAGAGGCACCCTCTGAGTATTGCACTAATACCACAAAGTGACTCTCCTTTAGCACCCACAGCAAGGCGGAGAAGCCTGTACAAAACCCTCTTTTCACCACTCCCCGGTGCGGCAGAGAACCGTCGTCCTTTTACACAATCCACAGTGCTGGCAGAGAACCGTCGTCCTTTTACACTCTCCTAGTGTGGGCAGAGAACCCTACAGCTGTTCACACTCTCCAAGTGTAGGCAGAGAACCTTCTTCCTTTTACACTCTCCTAGTGTAGGCAGAGAACCCACGGCTGTTCACACTCTCCAAGTGTCGGCAGAGAACCGGACCTTCTTGAATGATCTTCTCACAAGAACCTAGAAGAAAGAAAGAAAGGAGTGAAGAAATCCAATTTCACAAGTAGAGATTCTTACCTTAGCAATCCAAGTGAAGCCTTCTTGCTCCAATGGTAGGAATCCTCCTTTGAATGCTCTCTTCCACTCTCCCCTTGACTATTCTCTCAATAGGCACGAAGTTCAAGTGACAAAAAGATTGGGTGGCAGTCTAATTTGAAGTATTTATACAAAAGACAAGAAAAACCGCCCAAAAACTGCAAGTTTTCAATTCTGTACGCAGTGGATCGTCCGGTACGATCGTGGATCGTCCTGGACGATTTTACTTAAACGATCTGAAACGACCCAATTTGTATATGTGTACGAAATGACTTCGTACAGCTGATCGTCCTGTACGAACTAGGTTCGTCCAGTACGAACGATTATTACAAGGTCGGTTCTAGAAACTGCTGAAAACTGTCCTAAGTCGGTTTATCGTTTGGACGAAAATTTGATCGTCTGGACGAAAATTTTCCAGAGAGCTGATCGTCCTGGACGATGATTTATTTCGTCTGGACGAAAATTTTCCAGAGCGCCCATCGCCGGGGACGATAATATGGTTTCGTCTGGACGAAAATTTTCCAGAGAGCTGTTCGTCCGGTACGAAATTTATTTTCGTCTGTACGAAAATTTTCCAGAGCGCCCATCGCCGGGGACGATATAAAAATTCGTCCTGGACGAATAGGACTTAGAAAAATTTTTCGAAGCAAGTTCCTATTCGTTCCAAATGCTCTATAGGAGATAACTGACAGATCGTCCAGTACGATATATATCGTCCTGTACGATCAGTATAGAATTTCAAGATCTCCTTAGTTTGTGTGTGTGATTTTATTCACTCAATTACAATCACTCCCTTTCAAAAATTAATTCAAAGAAAAGACACTTCAAATAAACAAAATTTCTCATGTTGAATTTGATTTGAAGTTTTCGTAGTCTGGAGTCTGATTTTCCTGAAATGTTAGTACACACAAGAGCAAGTGCAAATCTTCTAAATTGTTAGGAGATAATTATACATCTGAACAATAATGTTTGGAATCATCAAAAATACATAAGTTGCACAAATATAAATCATTCAAATAGCAACTATTCAAACAATCTCCCCCTTTTTGATGATGGCAAAACAATTATTATTAGTATGGTTTCAAGTTAAAACACTATCTCTTATCTCCTAAACTCCCCCTGAATTTATGAGTATATTAAAAATAAGGAGGCATTAAAGAACAAAAATTTTTGTTTTTCAAAAAAAAATTTTAACACAGAAAAACATAAACCACAAACAAAAACATACAAACAAAAACAAAAAAAAATATACAAACAAAAACATAATAATTTCTCCCCCTTTTTGACAACAACAAAAAGTGAAGAAGAATAAGACAAGAAATGTAAATAATAATATGAAATTCATTGTTAAAATTTTAATCTAAATTGTGATTTGACATAGGGTATGCAATTTTAAACTAAAGATATTAGGTCAATCATAGAAATTCATAAAATTTATGAAAAGATATAACATTGTAAGTAAGAAGAATTTATGAAAGACATGATTCAATTTAGACATTTTGATTATTTGAAAATCATTACAAGTGAGATGTAAGAAACATTCTATATTTCAAAGTTCAATAGAATATAAATGAACATTAGATCAACTTGAATTAAGAGATTAAACGAAATTTGGAAAGAAGAGAATTACCTCATGTGGTGCTTTGCACATCTTTTCAAAGTTTTGGAGCACATTTTTGTGCATTTGTCTTTGGTTGGGCTTATTTTGTGCCTCTTTTTCACTTTGCAAATTTTTGCGAATCCCTTTTGATTTTTGTACATTTGTACAATTTTCAAGAGTAATTTGACCAATTCTTTCCAAAATCTATAATCTAACATTTCAAATATTTCTAGGTGCATAAATATCATTTGAGCATAGAAATACAAAATAAGATAACATCAAAATTGTAATAACAATATTAAATTTTATGTAGTCTAAATGAATAGACATGAACTTAAAAATTCTAACTACAACAAGTTATAAACAAATTATAAATTTAGAAAGTCTAGATTTTCTAATATAGATAATCTCATATTACAAACAAATTTGAGCACAATGTAGATTAAAAACAATATTAATGAAATTCATAAAGATTAGCCACATTTCAAAACAAATCTAAGACAAACAAACTTTCATTAATTAAAAAGAAAATTACATAAAAACATTGAACCAAAAAAAACATAACAACAAAACAAAAAAAAATACACCAGACACACATAAAAAAAAAACTTCTACTGTTCTGGAGGAGGAGGAGGAGGAATGCCGCCAAAGAGATTGAAGTAGGAGGCCATTAACATTACATTGGTATTTATTTCATGAACTTCATCTCTAATATTACCAATGTCATGTTGCTGCTGCGTAAGATGAGCATCAAATTGATCAAACCTTTGATCAATGTGAGTCTCTAGTCTATCAAATCTCTCAATCAGATTCTGGTAATCTGATTGAGAAGCAGAAGCTTGCACTCCTTCTTCTTCTTCTTCTGAAGCACTATCATGTGCTTTTTCTTTTTCTTTTTCCTCCCTGAAGAGCAGTCTGAAAGATGCATCGTTGTAATAAACTGGCTCTTCATATTCCTCATCAGGATGGACTATATTGTACTTCTTCTCCAAAACATAACAAATCAAGTGCCCTAAAGAAATATTCTTCTTCCTTTTCTGATTAGGATGTCCTATTTCTGAAAGCCCATAGATATGATCTAGGATGAGTTGGGCTTCATCAATAGGTTGTCTTTTCATGATTAAAAAAGTTAGACAAGAAAGAAGAGGAGTAATGTTAATCCTATCACCAGCTTTAGGAATAATTGAGGATCTAAGGATATGCTGGATGATTCGGGCATCTTGGGTCATACCGGCCACTCTAGCAACATGATTGTCAATTCCATTTTCTCTAATTACCCTATTGATTTCATACCAATGGAAGACGTTTTCTGACATTAGGGTGTGAGCTCTATATCCTTCAGTCCTTAAGTTTAAAAATGCACCAAGGTCGTGCTTGGTGATCTCAACTTTTTTCTTAAAAACAAAAGAACTAATGATAGAGTGGTCAGAATTGAAACTCATGTTGGCTAGGAAGTAATGGAAGGTTTGCTTATTGTAGAAGTGGACAAGAGAGAGAATGAAATGAAATTGGGTTGAGGCAAAGAGGTGTAATACCCGAAATTTCAACTCCGTTTGGATAAGAATGCGAGACGGAGTGATTTTTGCAGAAGCAAAACGAGGAAAAGATTCCTCATTTGCTTTGGAAAGGAAGTTGTCTGGAGCATTCCTGTTGGGTTTCTTCACCAAAACTTTTTGTCTCTTGCTAGAGGAGGCCATAGTTGATTTGATGTAGAAAGGGATTGAAAAAGATGTTTGAAAGTGTGATTTTCAAGTTTGAAAGCCCTCATATTTAAGGAAAAACGATATGTTCGTCCTGGACGAAAATATTCGTCCTGGACGACAAATTATCGTTCGTCTGGACGAAGTAATTTCGTACAGACGATCCAATTCGTCCAAAATGTAACGGCTTTTCGTATTCAACACAACTTACGATGCGTCCCTTCGTACAGGCTTTTTGACTTGACCGATCGTACATACGAAAATATTTCGTACAGACGATCAGAAAAGCGTTTCGTTTTAATGACTCTTGAAAACCGTCCCCTACAATGAATCGACACATGTTCGTACATACGAAAAAATTTCGTACAGACGAAAATCGTATTAAAAACTGTCTTATCCACTCAACCGCTGCATTCAATCGTCCCGACGTTTGAGAGAAAAAAAAATTCGTACTGGACGATCACAGATCGTACAGACGATCCAATAAAAAACTGCTCTCAAAACGGTTTAAATTCGCGCAAACTGTTTCTTAACACATCGTCCTGTACGAAAAATTTCGTCCTGGACGATTTCCTCCAAAAACAATTTTTTAATTTTGACTTTTTTAATTTAACAAAATAAACAAAAACAATAAAAATAATAAAAAAAACAGAAAAACATAAGATACAATCATACATCCAAAAACAATTCATTCAAAAACACACAAAATTCACAAAATCACAAAAACAAAATACAACAAGTATCAATGTTGCAAAGACATTTTGATTAAGCATTCAAATCAATAACACCAAGCCTTGTTCTTAAAGTACTGAAGGTATCAAAGGCTAAAGGTTTTGTAAAAATGTCTGCAAGTTGATTTTCAGTTGAAACATGAATGAGTTCAATTTCTCCTTTGGATACATGATCCCTTATGAAATGATGCCTTATATCAATGTGTTTGGTTCTAGAATGTTGAATAGGATTTTTGGAAATGCAAATAGCACTAGTATTGTCACAATAAATTGGAATAGTGCCTATAGTTAATCCTAAGTCAATCAACTGTTGTTTTAACCAAAGTACTTGTGCCACACAACTTCCTAATGCAATGTATTCTGCTTCTGCAGTAGATAGTGCCACTGAATTTTGTTTTCTACTAGACCATGAAACTAATGAATTTCCAATGAATTGACATGTTCCAGAAGTGCTTTTCCTATCCACTCTACAGCCTGCAAAGTCAGAATCTGAGTAACCTATAATTTCAAATGAAGAGCTAAACTTAGGATACCAAATTCCTAAGTTTTGAGTTCCTAGTAGATATCTTAAAATCCTTTTCACTGCTGTCAAATGTGATTCTTTTGGATCTGATTGAAATCTAGCACATAAGCAAACACTAAACATAATATCTGGTCGGCTAGCAGTCAAGTAAAGTAAAGATCCAATTATCCCTCTAAATTTCTTTTGATCAACAGATTTTCCCTTAAGGTCTTTATCTAACTGAACTGAAGAACTCATTGGTGTACTAACAGGTTTAGCATTGTCCATTTCATATTTTTTGAGGATGTCCTTAATATATTTGGTTTGACTAAGAAAAGTACCTTCCTCAAGTTGCTTAATGCTAAAACCTAGAAAGTAATTTAAATCTCCCATTAGACTCATTTCAAATTCACTACTCATTGTTTTAGAAAAATCATCACAAAGATGTTTATTTGAAGATCCAAAGATGATGTCATCCACATAAATTTGAACAATAAGTATATCCTTTCCAATTTTCCTTAAAAAGAGAGTTGTATCCACACTTCCTTTTTCAAAAGATCTTTCAAGTAGGAAGGTGCTTAACCTCTCATACCAAGCCCTAGGTGCCTGTTTCAATCCATATAATGCCTTTTTTAATTTGAAAACATGATTTGGAAATTTAGAGTTTTCAAAACCTGGAGGTTGTTCTACAAAAACATCTTCTTCAATTACTCCATTTTGTTGAGGAGTTCTAGGTGCAGAAAAATTGTGATCAATCCCATTTTCTTTACAGAAATCTTCAAATCTTTCATTTTCAAATTCTCCTCCATGATCACTTTGTATACAAATTATTTCACATCCTAGTTTTCTTTGTATCCAAGTTGAAAAATTTCTGAATTCCTCAAATGATTCACTTTTATGAAAAAGAAACTTAACCCAGGTGAATCTTGAAAAATCATCTACTATAACAAATCCATATATCTTTCCTCCTAGACTAACAGTGCTTACTGGTCCAAAAAGATCCATGTGTAGAATTTCTAAAGGTTTACTGGTCCTAAGATCTTTAATGGACTTAAAAGAGGACTTCACTTGTTTTCCTAATTGACATGCATCACACAAATGGTCCTTAGTAAAGTCTAGTTTAGGTATTCCTCTCACCAAATTCTTTTGGGTAATTTTTCTAAGATTTTTCATACTAGAATGACAAAGTCTCCTATGCCAAAGCCATGATTCATCAGAAACAGTTTTCAAACAAAAAGCAGTAGGAGATTGAATACAATTTAAATCTAGCATGTAAACATTGTTCACCCTTTTTCCATTTAAAACAATTTTTCCATTTAGGCTAATTATGCAGCTAGTAGGTAAAAATTTTACATTATAGCCCTTATCACAAAGCTGACTTATGCTAAGCAAATTATGTTTCAAGCCTTCAACTAATAAAACATTATCTATGAAAAAGTTTTTCAAGTTTCCAATCATACCTGATCCAACCACTTTCTTTGTGGTATTATCTCCAAGTGTAACCTTGCCTCCACTCCTGGCTTCCAGCGTTATGAATTGAGCAGTATCTCCAGTCATGTGCTTAGAACATCCGCTGTCCAGGTACCATATACTCTCACGAGGTCTTGTGTGAGAGTATACCTGCAAAATTCTCAAATGTTAGACCTGGGAACCCAAACTAGTTTGGGTTCACCTTTATGAAATTTATAATCAGATGCATGTGTGATATGTCTAGGTTTATGCATCTTAATTCTCCACACCAAATTAGATTTAATCTTTAAAGTGCAGGTGTGAGATATATGTCCCAAAAATCCACAATTGTTACATTTAACATTAGGAAAAATATTCCTATGTTTTCTCTCATATGATTGTCTTCTAAGGGATTTCATGAATTTAGGATAATATTTAGGATTTGTAAAATCTTCAAGTTTAGGGGGGTTCCTATTATCCTCAAGAGCTCTTATAGTAAGTTTGTAAAATGAATTCATTTCCTCCAAGATTCGATTTGTATAACTTACCCTATATGTCTTGTGTTCAGATTCATCCTTAAATTTCTCAAATTCTTTTTCAAGTTCAGCATAGGATGATTTTAAATTCTCAAAATTTTTATTCAAGTCATCATATTCATCAAGTAGTTTCATGTGGTTGCTATCAATTAAAGCATGATCTTTCCTAAGGATTTCGTGTTCCTTATTAAGCTCTTCCAATTCTAAAACTATACAAGCATGCATCTTTTTAGTTTTCCTATATGCATCATGCATGTGTTCAGAAACTTCAAACAATTCATTATAAGTTAAATCACATACCTCTTCTTGATCTGATTGTTCAGCTTTATCTGCCATCAAGCAAAGGTTGGTGACTTCTTCTTCTTTATCAGTCTCAGATGAGTCTGAAGCTGAGTCCGCCCAAAAAGCCTTTTGAAACTTCTTCTTGCCCTTCTTTACCATTGGTTTCTCCTCTACCTTCTCCTTGCTAGGAGAGGCTTTGAGTTTTGGACAGTCAGTCTTTATATGGCCTGGTTTCCTGCATTCATAACAAATTACTTCATTAGAAACCTTGCCATTTCTATTATACTTACCTCTATTCCATTGCTGGCGTCTCTTCTGCTTCCTCTTTAAAAAGCTTTTGAATTGTCTAGTCATCAGTGCTATATCATCTTCATCCTCAGGTTGTGAGTGTTCACTTTCTGACTCTTCCACATTTAGTGCAATATTCTTGTCCTTTCTTGGTTCACCTGCATCAATCTTTCTTTGACTTACTCCTTGCTCGTAAGCAATGAGTGAACCAAGAAGATTGTCAATAGAATAAATGTTCAGATCTTTTGACTCTGTAATTGCAGTAATTTTAGCATCGTATGCAGTAGGTAAACAACGAAGAATCTTATTAACCATTTCAGCATTAGTTAATTCCCTACCAAGTGCATGCAAAGAGGTGACAATTTGAGTGAATCTTGTGTACATGTCAGATATAGATTCATTAGGTTTCATGCGAAATAGTTCGTAGTCATGTAACAAGATATTTAGCCTAGATTGCTTAACCTCATTTGTCCCTTCATAAGTAATACAAAGTCTATCCCATATGTCTTTTCCGCTTTTACAAGTAGAAACTCGCATGTAGTCTTCAGATTTTAAAGCACAAAAGAAACTATTTAAACATTTTGCATTTAATTGTGCTAAGTCACGTTCTTCAATAGTCCAATCCGCATAGGGTGCATCTACCCTAATTCCATCAACTAATCTAGTTGGTTTTGTGTAACCTTCCTGGACTAACATCCACATGCGATAGTCAAGTGACTGTAAGAAAGTAGACATGCGTGTTTTCCAAAAATCAAAAGGAATATTGTCAAACAGTGGAGGTCTAGTGATAGAGTAACCCTCAGGAGTGTTTCGGTTTCCAAATGTAGCCATCTACGTTAATCAAAAAGTAGTTCAAACTTATGATTTTGAAACTATGCTCTGATACCACTTGTTGAGTCTAGTAATTAGGTTGTTAAGCCTAAGTAAATGTCCCAAGGCTACCAAGAGGGGGGTGAATTGGTAGTTTTTTAAAAATTTTAAACCCTCTTAAAACTAATGTTGAACCGAAATGAAATTTTCTTTTAAAGTTTGTAGAAAATTGTTTTTCAACCACAGAGTTGTTAAAACAGAAATTTAAAATGCGGAAACGTAAAAGCAATAAAGTAAATGACACCAGATTTATAGTGGTTCGGTCTATAACCAGACCTACATCCACTCCTCAGAGGCACCCTCTGAGTATTGCACTAATACCACAAAGTGACTCTCCTTTAGCACCCACAGCAAGGCGGAGAAGCCTGTACAAAACCCTCTTTTCACCACTCCCCGGTGCGGCAGAGAACCGTCGTCCTTTTACACAATCCACAGTGCTGGCAGAGAACCGTCGTCCTTTTACACTCTCCTAGTGTGGGCAGAGAACCCTACAGCTGTTCACACTCTCCAAGTGTAGGCAGAGAACCTTCTTCCTTTTACACTCTCCTAGTGTAGGCAGAGAACCCACGGCTGTTCACACTCTCCAAGTGTCGGCAGAGAACCGGACCTTCTTGAATGATCTTCTCACAAGAACCTAGAAGAAAGAAAGAAAGGAGTGAAGAAATCCAATTTCACAAGTAGAGATTCTTACCTTAGCAATCCAAGTGAAGCCTTCTTGCTCCAATGGTAGGAATCCTCCTTTGAATGCTCTCTTCCACTCTCCCCTTGACTATTCTCTCAATAGGCACGAAGTTCAAGTGACAAAAAGATTGGGTGGCAGTCTAATTTGAAGTATTTATACAAAAGACAAGAAAAACCGCCCAAAAACTGCAAGTTTTCAATTCTGTACGCAGTGGATCGTCCGGTACGATCGTGGATCGTCCTGGACGATTTTACTTAAACGATCTGAAACGACCCAATTTGTATATGTGTACGAAATGACTTCGTACAGCTGATCGTCCTGTACGAACTAGGTTCGTCCAGTACGAACGGTTATTACAAGGTCGGTTCTAGAAACTGCTGAAAACTGTCCTAAGTCGGTTTATCGTTTGGACGAAAATTTGATCGTCTGGACGAAAATTTTCCAGAGAGCTGATCGTCCTGGACGATGATTTATTTCGTCTGGACGAAAATTTTCCAGAGCGCCCATCGCCGGGGACGATAATATGGTTTCGTCTGGACGAAAATTTTCCAGAGAGCTGTTCGTCCGGTACGAAATTTATTTTCGTCTGTACGAAAATTTTCCAGAGCGCCCATCGCCGGGGACGATATAAAAATTCGTCCTGGACGAATAGGACTTAGAAAAATTTTTCGAAGCAAGTTCCTATTCGTTCCAAATGCTCTATAGGAGATAACTGACAGATCGTCCAGTACGATATATATCGTCCTGTACGATCAGTATAGAATTTCAAGATCTCCTTAGTTTGTGTGTGTGATTTTATTCACTCAATTACAATCACTCCCTTTCAAAAATTAATTCAAAGAAAAGACACTTCAAATAAACAAAATTTCTCATGTTGAATTTGATTTGAAGTTTTCGTAGTCTGGAGTCTGATTTTCCTGAAATGTTAGTACACACAAGAGCAAGTGCAAATCTTCTAAATTGTTAGGAGATAATTATACATCTGAACAATAATGTTTGGAATCATCAAAAATACATAAGTTGCACAAATATAAATCATTCAAATAGCAACTATTCAAACATATTATACCAAGAAGCCCAATAAATACAGAAAGTACTATTCTTAGCCCCCCAAAAGAACTTATTAATCAATCTCTCTAATCTAAGATAAATAGAAGGAGCAGGGTGGAGAGTGTGAAAAATAAAAATGGGAATAGAATTTAAAACATGTTTAATAAGCACAAGTCTACCAGTAAAAGATAGAAAATTAGAAGACCAATTGGCAATTTTGCTTTGAGAAACCGTGAAAATATCCTCAAAGATAAGACCTTTTTTCCTACCTTTAAATATAGGGGTACCCAAGTACTTAATAGGAAATGAAGTGCAATTAAAACCGCATATCCTTTTAATGTCATTGATCCTCCCTTGATTAGAAGAATTCAAAATAATGAAATTGCTTTTATTCTTGTTGATAGAAAGCCCGCTCATATTCTGAAAATCATTTAAGTGCTTAACTAAAAATCTAATATTATTCAAATAACTATTAGCAAAAATGATAAAATCATCAGCAAAACTAAGATGTGTAATAGGGATACCACCCATAGTACGATATAAGAGCTTAGTATGCCTTTTATATAATTCCTCCAGACCCCTGGACAAATAGTTAACAACAATAATGAACAAAGCAGGGGATAAATGATCACCTTGACGCAAGCCTTGGGTAGAATTAAAGAAGCCATGACTCCTACCATTAATGATAATAGAAAAAAGCAATGCTCAATACTATTTTTAATCAGAGAAATAAAATCTTGACTAAAACCAAATAAAGATAACACTTTGTATAAGAAAATCCAACTCAAGTTATCATATGCCTTAGTAATATCCAGTTTTAAAATAATGTTATCTCCTTTAACTTTAGCGTTAATATCATGAGTAATTTCTTGAGCAAGCAGAATATTATCAAAAATACTCCTACCTTTCACAAAATCAGTTTTGTTCTGGGAAATAATTCTAGGTAAGATATTAACAAGTCCTGTAGCAATGATTTTAGAAATAAGCTTGTTGAAAAAAGAACATAAACTAATAGGTCTAAAATAATTCCAATTATTGGTACTATCCTTTTTGGGAATTAAGACAATATTAGTATAAGAGAAAATTTTAATGTAAGGTTTACCTGAAAAAAATTCAGTGACAGCTTCCATAATATCCAACTTGGTAATAGTTTTAACAAAAAAATTAGTAGTAAAGCCATCAGGACCAGCAACTGATTCATTGTTCATCTCCTGCATAATCTTCCAGACTTCCTGCATAATATATATATAGCTAGTTGATTGACATGAAAATATCATAGAAATATTACCTTTTTTAGAATGTGTTTATTTGACATTTGATAGAAATATTATGAGGTTAGTTGAAAAACTGTTCCAATGAGGCCTAAGTAGGTTGGATATGATTTGAGCTTCAAATCTTTTTTTTTTTTTTTGTTAGCTCATTAATTTTGATATTCTTTAGAGTCAACCATCTCCTTTTTAACTTATCATTTATTTTTTAGTGTCATCAGTTCATTCAAAAAACTCGGTACACCTCGATACCGCGTTCTTTTTGCCTACGACCGGATGTTTCTTGCATCCGGTCAACCGAACCAAATAAAAATTCGTATTGCGCACACTAAAGGGTTGACTTCATAGTCATATTTTTGTTTATCAACGAAAGTGCTTTTTGTGTAGCCACTATGGAATAGGTTCTAAGACAATTTTTTTCATTTTTATAATTATTAAATTTTTAGATTAATATAATAAATAAATAATTTTAAAATAAATTTTACTCTGAACAGATTTAAGTAGGGGTGTCAATATTGGACCCGACCCGAAAATTTCGGGTTTGGGTCTGAAAAATTGACCCGTTTACAAAATCGGGTCGGGTTCGGATTGACCCGAAAACCCGGAAATGACCCGAAAATTGAACCGGATGCCCCACTTGGCCGCGCGTAGCCAGCCTGAGACAGAGTCGCATGGCCACGCGTGGCCGCTTGCGCGAGTTGCGTCGCTGTCTGGCGCGACCGGCAGCCGCTTCCATCTCGGCATCTCCCATTCTCCCGCTGTCGGATTCCGTGAGTCGCCGCACTTGGCCGCTTGCAGCCTGCCGACCCTGCCGTCGTGACCGCGTGAGTCGTGACCGCGCGTGGCCGCTTGCGCGAGTAGCGTCGCCGTCTGGCACGACTGGCAGCCGCATCTCCCGCTGCTGGATTCCACGAGTCGCCACCTGCCGAATTCCGCGCGTCGCCGCCAAGCGGGTCGGGTCGGGTTGACCCGAACCCGAAGCGGTCGGGTTCGGGTCCAGAAAATCGACCCGTTTGCAAAAACGGGAAGGGTTGACCCGAACCCGAATAGTGCCGGGTCAATTCCGAGTTCGACCCGAACCCGACCCGTGACCCGAAATTGACACCCCTAGATTTAAGTTTTTTTTCATTGTTTATTTCATATTTGCATATTTATTGGTGTTCTTAATTAACCTTTTAGATAATCATATGTTTATTGTTTCACATTTATATTGATCCAAAGTAATTATGAACAAATTGTATGGGTGAATTGAATGAAAGAGTGAACCACCATATTATTTAAATTATTATATTTAGGCTTCATTCGAAAGAGCTTTTTTATTATATTCTAAAAGTGCTTTGCAGTACAAAAGGTTTTTAGTTAAAAAATTTTTATATTAAAAATTACTTTAGAAAATAGTAATAAAAATGTCTCAAACGAAGTCTTCGGCTATCATAAGAACAAAAATTTAAATCTTAAACCCTTTAAGATTGTCATTTAAATTTTTTATATTTTTGGACTATCATAAGAACAAAACTCTTTTAATAATTAGAAAATATAATCACTTCATACGTGAACAAAATCAAAATGATTGCATTATAGATCCATTCTAATAAGATTGCAAAATATATTTAAGTATATTACTATCTCAAACAATAACGTATTAATTTATCTATTAACGTGAACAACTCTTCTGAAATCTTAAAGCTTCAACCAAATGTATTGGTGCTATTATATTATACCATCTTAGTATTCATAAATTCTACCAAACAGGTCTCCTATATTCTCCCATCTTGGTGTTCACAAAATCTCCAATACTAATGTTATTAGATTCATTATAGTATTTTGTTTTAGCCGGTCAATCTTCGTGCACTTTTCTAGAACTTATAGCTAGTTTTTAATTTCTTCTCATATGAAGAATAAAGATTATGACATGCTCATTTTTCATCCAAGAAGAAGAATAGTATACATCCTAGACTCATTCAGAGTTGAGCTAGGGGTTTCGAGTGCTCTGCTTGGGTTTCCCCAAGACGCCCTCAATCCTTCTGTCAATGTCATGCTACGATGTTTTGGGAGTTTCTTCTTCATTTCTGTGTTGGCGACATGAGGTTCATTTGCTCCGTTGGGGTATCGGCTGCTCGTCTGAAGTTTATGTGGCTCGATTGGTGCTTCTTAGGGAAGTTTCCTCAACTTGTGTTTGTTTTGTTTTCTTTAGTCGACCGTTTAGCCGACTGGATGCATCGTACTTTGAATGGTAAACCTCATTCTAAGTCATTTAAAGATGCTTTAGCTGGACAATCTCCATCCACCTTTTCAAAACTCAAAGCTTCTACCCACAAGGTCTTCCTTCTCTTTAGATTTCTGGGAGGAGACCCAAGCCCTAGCGGTTCCTTTCGAGTTTTCCTTTGTCGAAAAATTTTCAATTTAGAGACCTTTTTGTTACCATTCTGGATCCAAGACATATTTTGATCAAACTTTCAAATGATTTGGATTACTATAGCATTTTTGCTAGGCGTTCCTACTTTGTTTTTAATTTTTTAATTAAACAGTTAAAATTATCGTCTATGTTTGATTTGTTAGAGGAATCTCCTATTCTTTCGGTTTGAATTTCAAATTTTTTTATTTGTGGGTGGGGGGGGGGGGGGGGGGGGGGGGGGGGGGCTTTATTTCTTGTTTATTGATGGTTTCCTTCATGTTTGAGATCTTCTTGTTGTAGGTCATGTTATGTTGGAGTTATGATTACTTCTTGTGTTACGTATTAGTTTCCTTGAGTTTGAGCTGATTCGACTTGGTTTTGATTGTCTGTTGTCATCTATGGTTTATTTCTGGTGCTTCTTGATTCTCCTGCCTCTCTAGTATGATATATGGTAAGTTTTATATACTATTTTGTTTTGCATCCTTGTTCATATCATTGGATTAAATCAATATATCCTCATATGATGATCCTTTTATTAGGTTAGCATCAAGCCAATCAGTTCTTTTCTTTTCTTTACTTTTATTAATTAGGTAGAATCATTAAGTCATTAGGTTTTATTTTGGATATGAATGTTTTTTTGGTTGTTGCAAACATTTGATCATTTAAGGGCTTGTAGATCAATTTTCTAAATTAACATGTAGGCCCTTCTAAGGGTTTTAACAAAAAAAAGTATCTAAAGAGAGAAAGTGAGATGATTGATTGCTTTAAAAAAGTATTTAAATAATTTAGAACTTGTGAAATGAAAACAAAGAAGCTAATTTACCTTATAAATGAAGAATCAAACAAAGTAGCTAGAAAACAATGCAATTAAAATCTAGAAATCTTAGAGATAACATACCAAAGGTTTTAACATGGTTTGATCTTCAACTCAACCTACATTTTCACATAGCCAACTAGACTATATGATTACACAAATAAAAAATTTCCTCATAAACCTCCTCCTCAATAGTGGAGAAAAATAATGCAACCTATATGCTTTAATTAACAAGCAACCACCAACCAATTTTGAATTTATAAATGTAAAAGCATGCTAAGCCTTTCCTATGGCTTTACAAAATGAACTCTAAAATTAATTTTACCAAAAACATATCACAAATATCTACTAAATTGAACCTAAAAGTTGCTAGAAGTCTAATTTTATTAAATAACCTCGATGAAATGGAGGCTACAAAAATCTATAATGAAAATTGATCATTAATATTAAAATGTGAACTCTTCATTATATGAACATATATAATTATCCCTAATAAAGAGAGGTGATGAAGAGGAAGAGCAAGGGGAGGGGTTTCATATGTAAAATAAAAGTAGTCCTTTGGGTTATTGTGTGTGGAGTTCTTCAATTTCTTCAAGAAATAAGTCTATCTCTTATCTTTGTAGTAGTTGATTACATTTTCTCCCAACAAGACAATATAGCATCATTATTTATATCTCTAATTTTATTTGAAGAGTAGTCTTCTTGTATCTTATTGGAAGCTTAGCTGATTAATTAATCCATATATGAGCGTAGATATAGTCTTACTTAAGCTAATAAATATAAATTTGAGTGTTCTCTTTTGTAGTTATTGCTCTCTTTTTAATTATTATTATATGGTTTATTGTACTTTTCCTTAAGGTAAAGGAATTCCCTTTCATAGCAACAGGCATAAAAAAGAGATTAGTAAATGTTTAATGGCCATAAAATTTAAAATTAAGAAGTTTAATGGCTCAAAGAGTTTTGGTCACTGGAGAATTAAGATAAATGATGTACTTGTTCAGCATTGACTTTTAAAAGCACCCATGGGATTTAGCAATATGCATGAAACTATGAGTGAAGAAGATAACAAGATGAATGAGAAGACTCTTTCAGTTATTCTATTATATTTGGTAGAAGAGATCATGATAGAGGTCTTAAAGGAGACAATTGTAGAAGGTTTATGGCTCAAGATAAAGTCTTTGTACATAATAAAAAACCACTCCAATAAACCTTATAAGTAGAGTCTCAATTCACTTTGCATGTAGGAAGGCATGTATATTAAATTATATTTGAATGAGAGTAATTCCATAATTTAAGATTTGAGAAATATTGATGTCATTGTTGATGATGAAGGTCAAGATTTATTACCAATATGCTCTTTAAATCTCTCTTAGAAGTATTTTTGAGATATCATATTATATATCCGTGATATAATAAGCATAAATGATATAAAAATTTCACTTAATTATTTTAAAATAGGTGATTCTAAGCTTGAGGAAAGTAATAAATCAACTAAAATTTAATCACTCATATTGGCAATTATGCTATATTTCTATAGCATAAAATCACACTATATATGAATCATAAATAGCTTATGTGCTTCTATAAAGTGGTTTCCCTCATTTAGATACAGTAGGTATAACTTTTATGTCGGTTCACCCATTTTTAAGTTAGGCCCCAACGCCATCCACAATCCCCTCTTTCAATTATTTATAAGAAAAAAGTATGCTATGATAATCGAATATAAGTTGTATCATGATTTATTTACTAGAAGATAAGTGTCCTATAGACTCTTTATATATGAAACTAATCTTAAAGAAAATCAAGTAATATTCAAACTAATATGCATACAACTTGTATCAGAATATTTTGATACCCTATTTGTAAGATCTAACAATAATTAAGTTACATTAAGCTTCAATTATTTAAGTCTAAGTTTAATTTAATTTTTTTTGTTAATCAACAAAGAACAATTTCTAAGACTTGTGGATCCAAAATGATTTTTTACAAGTTTGATGATATTAAGAGATTATTTATTGCAAAAAATATATTTAAAATATTCATTTATATCTTTTTTTTTTTTTTTTTTTTAGATTTGAAGTAAAATGAAGTCATGATTCATTGAAACACCTAAAAATCTCAGTTTTGTGTGAAAAAATGCAACAAAAATTGCAAGAATTTCATCCAATATTACTTCTATTAATAGCAAATTGTTCTTTTGGAATGCTTTTGGTTAATAAAGACCACTTAAATTTTATTTTGATTATATTCAAAATTTATTAATATTTTTTATGCCTCTACATAAATAAATACTCTAAAAACATATATAATATGGATTATATTGAAATTTTTATGATATTACAAAGAGTTTTTCGTAATTTGATCTATGACTGATTTTCTTTTAATTATAATATTTTTATTTAATTTTTTAATAATTTAATCAGAAATTCATGTATATTTTTAAATAAATTAGATCTTAAATTCAAAATAATTAAAATACACATTCAATTTAATAGTGAAGCCAAAGCACTCAAACATTTATTGACTCAACACTTTTGATATTCTTAGTCAATCATTTTCCTTTAACCAATCTTTTTAGTGCTATTTTCGTGTCATCATTTCATTCAAGAAAAATTTATTGTATGTTGTGAGAATAGAGTTGACTTGTTAGAGGGGTGCTTTTGTTTATTCATAGCCACTATGGATTGGTGGGCTACAATTCGCTTTAATTTTTTTCTAAGCAAATGAAATAACAAATTTGCATATATTACATAAATAATACCCAAACTCAAAAACTTTTGATTGAGAGCGTAAGCTAGAGAACCAACTTGCATGATGTTAGTTTTATGCGGAATCTAATTGTGTTGATCAAATGGGTTGTATTGTTGATTCAGACCTCAATTCCGCTGGTTGAGCTCGATGAGAAGCTCGTAGGGGGTGGGAGCGCCCCCTACTCGGGGTATGAGGGTGAAACTAATATATATATATATATATATATATATATATATATCACAACATTATAAATTCAAGGCATTGTTGATCCCATTTGGATTGAAAGCGAGTGTTGAGGCGCTATGAATATAACATCGCAAATCTGTAGACACAACCCCTTTGGATTTTGGTCACATAGCACTGCGAGCTAGTTTTCAGATAGAGGAATTAGTAGTACCAATGTGCTACGGGTACAACACCGCGACACTGTGTCAATTGAATTTGCTTCTCTTCATTTTTAAAAGTTACACCTAATTGAAAGGGGAGAAACTTGCGAGAAACTCTTGTATTCATATTTGGAGATGGTGGACAATGTGGAGTGAAGAAGAGAGTCTGAGTGTGAAAATTTGTATAATTTTTTCTTTAATTTTTCATATTAGATTTCTTGATATGGTGTGGCTCTATGGTATTTTGCCAATTTTGAATTTTTTCATGTTGAATTCTGGTGTTATTTTCTCTCTTCTATTTTTTTTTTCTTGTTTGTTTCATTCTTAGTTTGCTTCCCAATGCATGATGGGTAAGAAAATAAGGGATTAAAAAAAATATTATTATTAAATTTATTTGATGATGAATATAATGAATAATTAGTTAATTGTACTTATATATTATATTTATTTTATAATAAAATAATATCAATAAAATTTGTTCTGATTAGATTTAAAAAAAATATATTTTTATTTTTTTCATTGCTTATTTACAACATGTATATATAGGAGTTTTTTTTTTTTTTTGCAATGGAGACTTAGAGATGTGGATGGATGAAAGATATAAAATTAATTTCTCTTTTTATTTTTGTTCTTTATTTTTCCCACCATGTAATAGTACGTTTATTGTTTCACATTAATATTGATCCAATTCTACTATGTCCAAATGAAGAATTAAAACCTCCTGAAAGAAAGCATAGAAGCTACTTACCTTGCAAATGAAGAATTAAACAAAATAGGCAATTATGTAGGGCTATCTAAATAGAATTTTTCTCACAAATTCTCTCTTTGATAATGGAGAAAACTAATACAATCTATACACTTTAACGGGTTGGCATCAACCAATTTTTAAGTTACAATATGAACTAATTTAATCCTCACTTGTAGAGCATCCCACAACAAGAAACAACAAAGTGAGGAGAGGAAGAGAAGGTGAGAAGAAAGCGATAGCCTTTGATATACAAGGACAAATATTTCGAGTAATTATAAGTAGCTAGAGTTCTTCATTTTCATCTAGAAAGAAGAATTCAAGTCTTATCTTAATTTACAGTAGCTAACTATAAGTAGTGTTTTGTAAAAGCATTCAGGGGGCATAGCAAAATGCCATAAATCATAAGTAAACAAGTTCATATAGAAATGGTTGACAATGATCTTTCAATAATTGGTTGTGCTTGGTTAATGAGATACTGATAAAGGGCTTAAAGGAGACAATTATTAAAGCTTTATAGCTCTAGTTGGAGTCTTTATACATAACTGAAAGTATTTCGAACAGACTTTATTAGATGCAGAGATTCTATAATTCAAAATGTAATCATCAAGCTAGTACATTAGAAACTCATACTCAAGTGAGAAATTGGAAGATTATTTTGTTCGGCGTCTAATTTTATTCACTATTTTATATTATTATTGACCTTACTTTTTCAAGATTGGTAGGTACTGCAAACTTCTAAATGGAGGTTATCATTAAGCTCTAAATGGAGGCTATCATAGAGTCAAATAGAGGCTAGCTATCATAAAAGCCTACAGTGAAGGAAACAAAAATCTTAATTGAATGATGGATGATTATTAATAATAGAAGATGAGTTATATATTCACTATATAAACCTATATAATCCTCTTTTGAAGAACATCCCATAACAAAAAATGTAATAAAGAGAGCAAAGGAGGAGGAAAAGAGATGCAAATTGTGTTATTAATTTGATCAGAAATAAAAAAAGAAGTCTTTTATGTGCTTGCAAAGGTAAAATTCAATTTTGGAAATATTTGAGATGTTATGGAAGTTTTAGAAAGGAAATCCCACATTTAAAAACATCTTAAACCAGCTAAAAAACTAGCCGTTAAAGTCTTCAGGAGGCTGACGGGCTCGACAGCTCCTTAAGAGTTAAGATCCTTGAGTTATGTTGAGCTCCCATGGAGTGAATTGATCACTTTGTAAGAAAAAAGGAAAAGAAAATTTTAAGATCTAACAGCTTTGATCTTGCCGATAATATTGTAACGAAAATGAAAAAAGTTATTTGATCGATCTTACAAATTTGATGATAAATCGAACAACTTCTAAATGATTTCAAATGATGTGAATTATATGAACTCAAGTTTTACATAAATTTTGATCAGCTCTCAAATAACAAATTTCCCCCCAAGAGAATTTTTGAGAGAGCAAATTTGAGAAATTTTCTCAATTTTTTTTAAAATTTTTTTAAGCCCAAATTCATTCATAAAATTCATCAAAAAATTCATTCATAAAGAAAAGGTTAAAACCAAACTCCAACAAAACAAAACAAAATTACAAAAAAATTAACAACCTAAAAAAAAAAAATGTACAACAAAGATTGGAATGATGTTGGAATGATGCACAAAAACACAGGAGAAAGGGGGCGATTGGACGAAGATGCTAGCCAAACTCATGAAGTGCCATGAAGCTTCCTACAACCACCCGCAAGTCAAACAAGGGCTGAAATTAGGTATTTATAGACACAATAACCTCTAAAAAATTATATAAAAATATTATAAAATTAGTTGAGTAAACAACTAGACGTTTAGCTATGAATATTATGAAGTAATCATATGGTTGATTTCAGCATATAGCCGTTGGAGAAGGTTAGTATACAGAAATAGTTTTTTATAATGCCATACTACATTGTTGCAGCTTTTTGGAATGAAATCCTACATTTATGTAACCGTACTTGTTAGCAAGGATATTCAATTAATATTTGAACGTTGGACTTATAAGCTAGTATGCATTTGCTAACTTATTATAGCATCTTCAATCGAAAATCTCATTTTTCACTGCAAAATGCAGGGAAACCAAAAAGTATCGTGATTCATTTCCAATCGAACGCCATTTTGCCTCCTAACATTCGCTCTTTTCTTTCACGCCTTTCTTCCGCAAATTCGGTAGAGTCTACCCAAAAAATGGCGCATATGAACAATGCAAAGTCAATATTGACGTCGCACTGTTCATCCACGATCAAATGGCTTAGGAAAAGGCGTTCGATTGCAACTCATGAGGGCCTCCATTCGGTTGTTTGCCGAACGGTTGGAGATGGCCTTAGGGTCCTATGGATTTCATAGCAAAAATCTTCACTATAACTCGCAATGGACTCGGGATTGCAAAACTCTTAGCTCAATATCACTGGTGTTTTTGGATATGTGATTTCTTTTGGGATAGCTTTTTCATTATATTTTAAGGTAATTTTTTAGTATACAATTTTTTTTTGAAATAATAATTTTTTTAATAGAAAGTTGTTTTAGAAAGCAATAAAAAAGTTGTCCAGTCGAAGTCTAAAATGTTGGTTGATACAATGATACACTGTGAGAAGCGTCTAATAAATTAAATGACAGATAATGCATGTATTTCAACTAAGATGTCATTTGGGATTTCTTTCTTAATGCTTTCTAAAGCAGTTTTTTAGTTAAAAATTTTCTTGAATTAAAAATTTTTATATTATAAAGTTGTTTTTAGAAAGCAACAAGAAAATTGTCCCAAACGAAACTTAAATCTGATCTATACGCCAGTCAAATGTAATGTGTATTTTGAGAAATATCAAGTAGGAGATTGAAGGTGCTCGGCCATGGCCGAGAATACAAAGGAGAACAAAGAATTATGTGGGAACATTAATTTAATATGTGAAAATAGTGAATACATAGTATAGTATTTACCTGAAGACTAATATAGTAGCAATTATTAAACTACCCATAGACAATTATATAAAGCTGAAAAGATCCTGTACAGCCACCTTGCTGAATTGGAGAAGTCAGAGTGGTGGAGCAGGGAATTACACCTCTTGTTACTGTAAAATGGATGTGGTATCATTATCAGCCCCCCTCAAACTAATGTGCGGAAGGACCAGCAGTTTGGAGCATAGATGCATGTGCCTTTGTGCATGAATATACTTGGTGAAAATATCATCTAGTCGATAAATGGTAGAGATATGATGCACTGTGACGTGTCTAGTTTGAACACAATCTCTAATGAAATGATGATATATCTCTATATGTTTGGTCCTTGCATGAAAAATTGAATTGGAAGCTAGTGACATTGCAGAGATATTGTCACAATAAAGTGGTATGGAAGGAAGGTCTATAGAGAAGTCATGACATAGACGACGAAGTCAAATAACATCTGCAGCAGCCGCGATAAGGGAGCAACATTCGGCTTCAGTAGAGGAGCATGCTACTGTGGATTAATATTCTTTTATGGTTATGAATAAAAATAATATATATATATATATATATATATATATATATATATATTAAAAATGTTCTCAATTAAATACAAAATATCTTCATCTTCCATTCTCATATTTGAGCCCCAAATTCTCGATTCCTAGACGACGACGAAGCAAGGAAGTCGACAAGGGAGTTCGTTGGAGTGGCAATGTCTTGACCAGCTGCATGTGATGGAGTACGAGAGCTTGTGCCACGGTTTTAAGTTAAATTTGTTCGATGCTAAGTTGTCATTTAAAATTAGGGAGGATTTAAAGTTGTTTTTTTTTTTTTAATAATATAGAGATTTTATTTCATCAAATAAAGAAGGATACAACCAAGCAAAATAAGAACAAAGTAGGATTACACAACCAAATTTAGAAATGAAGAGAAAGCAAACAATGACGAAGGTGAAGAAGCCAGACATGCTTAGTAATTGCCAAAAGCTCCATCCGACCCAGACGCTAGGCTCAGACCATCCATAGGAGGAAACAAGAAATAATCCACAAAGAATAAAGACAAGCTAAAGTGCCACCAATGGTTGCCAACAAGTCATGGTTGTCCAGGTGGTGAACAAAAAGCTGCAACATCATTGCCCACAAAAGAACGATACAACTGCAAAGCCCATACCACATTCCAACCAAATGAAAGCCAACTACATCCACAAAAGCCACCATCAAAGTGACACACATCGACCAACAATGAAAAATAAGGCCCCCAACGATAATATAACAATCACAATTACTTCCTTTTGGGTTTACGACGTTGTCATTTGCCACCTCCATGGGAGAAGACCTTTTCAATAATGCGATTCAAATTCAAATAAGAGAAAGCATCAAACGCATCCTCGGCCCCCACTAGCCCATCTCCCATACCATCACCAATTGAGGACAAGTGCTCTTCAAGCCAATCAGATTGGATCAAACTAGAATCATGCAAAGCAAAATCCAATTGGCCTTTCAAATCTTCATTAGAAATAATAGAAACTAGGATATCATCAACCGTTCCTTCGGAAATTATAAAGGAAGAAGTGGGCATAGCAGGACTAACATCATCATCAAACATTCCACTAAAAGAATCATTATCCACTATGGTATTAATTCAACATTCCAAGTTGACCATCTCCATGTTAAGAGAGACAATAGAAGTAAAACACAATGGATCTTTCATAACAACAGCTATAAAATCATAAACCTCTTGCACGATATAATCAGTAAAAGAAAAAAACTAGATTAATGACCTCCATACCATCAATATTAGCATTAACATCACCCAAATTCTCCTTAACATTGTCATCAGCATCCAGACCATCAGAGGCCAAAGCCACGGGCTTATAGGAGAGCCCAATATCAATAACCGAAACAGTCACATAAGGAATAACAAAAACAACCACATGTTCGAGCATATCTACTGTCACGACCCAACCCGACCGGGACGGATCCCATCACGTTGAGTCGCGGCGGATAACCCCAGGCACTACAGGAAAAATGCCCTAAACCGGCGGTTTAGGGACCGCCGGTAGTACCGGCGGCACAACCGGCGATTTGGCCGTCGGATTTTAACGACGGCTGCACCGGTGATTTTGCTAATATAAGCCGCCGGTAATGTCATTACACCGCCGGTTTAGTACCGGCGATTACCGACGGCCATCGGCGGTTCTACGGTGGACATCTGGCGGTTTGGAGCGTCGGTACTACCGACGGCCACCGCCGGTAAAGGAAGCGGCGGTTAACTAGCGGAGGGCGGCGGTTTTTAAAACAAACGACGATCGACTAAACCGCCGGGGAATCATCGGTAAATAGACCGCCGGTGAGCCATCAGTCAGATAATCGGCGACGTAATGGCCGGAAACCGCCGGTCCAAAATCCGGTTGAACCCGACGGTCCAAACCGCCGGCGTCATAAACCGCCGGTGAAAGTTTCCTACGCTCACCGGCGGTTTTTTCCGGCGGCCCAGAAACCGCCGTAAAGCCGCGGTAGTCCAAAAAACCGCCAGTTAAAATAGGATAACCGCCGGACAAAACCGCCGGATTTTGACGTTTTTCCTGTAGTGAGGATCTAGCTTTGAAATTTATTTTCAGACTTTCTTTCAATATTCATTGAAATACAGAAAACATAGAGGTACTATAAACATCCAAATATACAGAAAAGCTCATCCATGATTTTCTTTGTTCTCATTCTTCAAAATAATCATATACATTACAATACATGGCTTCAGACAAAAAATACATAACAGAAAGCAAACCAGCCAAGACTGTACAAAAAATCAAAAGTATAAAAATACTTATACTTCATATCAGATCTTGAATGGCTAGTCCAAAACTTCTTTCCCTTTCCCAGAACCTGAAAACCATAAAGATAACCACAGTGAACTAACAGCTCAGCAAGACTTCACTAGCCGATCTAATTTCCCAGATTCTCTCATTCCAAAATAATTCTCAGAAGCTTTTAAAAATAGTTCATTTTAAATCAAATAATCACTAAACTAAAATATCAAAACAGAATACATAACAAACCATTCTTTAATTCAGATATTCATACAGAATTCAGAGAATCAAACAAAATTGAAGTATTCTTACATAAATCATATAATCAGACAGAATTCAGAATATCGTATATAAATCAAATAATCAGATGGAATCAAATAACATATACAGAAAAACTGAATCGGATTCATATAACATAATTGTTCAAATCACATTTCAGATCACATTTCAAATCAGATTTTAGAACAGATTTCAGAATAGATTTCCATGACACTGATAGAATCTCAAAAGATTATGGCCTCTTATGCCTCTCTTCCCTGACACAAATAAAATCTCAAAGGATTCTGACCCCTAATGCCTCCCTTTGTGCTTACAGCACCAGAACATATCAGATATACAAAATTATTAGATCATAATTCATTTTCATATTCCCAAACACAGACAGAATCTCGAAGGATTTCGACCCCTTATGCCTCTCTTCCCTGACACAAACATAATTTTGAAGGATTCCAACGATTTATAACTCCCTTCTGATATCTTTCAAATCATATAAAGCATCAAATCATCACATCATAACAAATACAGAGTAATTGAGCACATATCAAAATTTCACTTTTTTCGTATAGCGGCTGACAACAGAAGCCAATGAATAAAAAATGTATAATTTCAAAAAATTACCAAATATCGTATAAAATAACATTTCAAAGCTTTTACTGTACTAAAGCAATATTTTTCAACATTCGGATAATTTTCTATACGATAAAAGCTCCGCATATTTCAAAATATCTGGTGCAAAATTTTTAGAAAATACTCAAAACGTGCAAAATTATCATCTCTACGACATACCAATAGTTATGAGGTAAAAGTTTTACCGATACAAATATATAACCATTTTTCGCTAACGAAAACAATATTTTAATCAGAAAAATTCGTCAACAATCACATTTTTGAAAATTGAGAAAGACATAATGTGCCTTACCTCGAGTCGAACAACTTTCCTAATTACGGCAATGGACAAAAATGGATCGAAGATGTCCAAAACGTGGCTTTTTCCTCTTTTTCCTTTGTTTTCTCTCTCCTATGCTTTCTCTCTCTTCAAAAAAAAAAATCTCAAATCAGATATTTAATGAACTCGATCGTCCCGATGATGTTTCTCATTCGTCCCGGGATGATCTCCTCTGGACACAGATCATACAGACGATATTTGACTTTCGTCCCTAGACGATGTCCTCTGGCAAAATTTTTTGTTTTGTTCATCCCGGACAAACTCAGGTTCGTACGGACGAACCTACAATTTACTCAGTTCGTACAGGCAGTTCGTACAGACTAATCATACATATTTTCAAAACTTTCTTCAGTTCGTACAAACGGTTCGTATGTACTAACTGCACATTCTTATTTATTTTTTCAATAATAACTTAAAATTTAAGGGTTTCACACCTACATTGTCAGCATCACAAGAGATTACTAAATGACCCTCCTTACCGACACCAACAACCTCATCGCATAAAGTCAAATCCACGCTTCTATTGACCTGCCTAGAAATGAGCTCCACAGTTGATGGCAAAACACCCTCATTACCCACATTAGAAGAGGGAATATTATGAGGAATAATTGCAACATCAACATTTCCATCAAATGCAATTGTATCCAAAGCAGTAGATGCACTCCCAATAGCATTCCCAAGATACGAAGTGGGATTAGAAGTCTTCGGAATAGAGGAATGGGAGAACATTCACGCATAAAATGCCCAATGCATTTACAGGAATCACAAAATGATGGAAAATCCTCCATCTCAACTATTTGAATATAGCCGAATTTTTTAGGACCAAGCTAGACTTTGTTCGAATATTTTTTTGTGATGTCAAACTCAACTAAAACCCGCGCAATAGAGGGTTAAGAGCCCACAGAGGTAACATTGTCAACTTTTAAGGGCCGAACAAACATAGAACCCAAAAGCATGAGGGATCCGTGGAGAAAAAAAAAACAGGGCCTTAGTTTTGGAAAGGAAATCCAAATGAAAATTATAGGGGACTCAACACCGCTATCAAGAGTAGGGGAGCATTTAGATAATGTCATGAAACCATTAATTACAAAATAGGATCTATGACAAAATACTCTACTATGATCCAGATCATTTGACAACTTAATCATAACATACGATGCATCAAGCAAAGTCACAGAAAAACTCAACATTTAGATTAAGGTTGAAGAAGAACTTGCAAATAAAATCCAAACTAGGATGACATGATGGTAAAAAAACCCACTAACGCAAATTGGAAAGGAGCCGCAAGCGCCCGAATCCCATTTTCCAAAATCCACAAAGATGGAATACGATGAATGAAGATGATTTTAACTCAGGAAATCCACCATTAGAGGAAGATCCAGCCATGACATCAATGAAGGATCTTGATTTCACAGCTCCACCCAAAATTTCAGGATCACAAACTCGATTCACCTCCATTCCGATCACAAAGGGTCAAAGGTGGAGGAATCAAGAAGCCAAATAGAATGAACAAAAAAAGCAACAATATAAATGAGAAAAGGGAAGTATCTTGCTTGAAACCCAACATATGACGGCCAAAGCCGTCGGGAAAGAATCGGAGCAGCCCTAGCACGCAGGGGCAGGCGCGAATGAGCTGCTGGGAGCTAACCTAGTGGAGCCCTTGTCGACGCGGGAGAAAAGATGTCGTGGTGACGAGCAAATGTCACGAAGTGAATTTCATGGAGGATTTAACGTTGTTATTTTTGTTGTTTGGTAGGATTTATGTTAAATGCTGCTCAAATCTTGATACTAAACAGCTCCTTCGTTATCGGGCTTGTTTGGATGCAGGTAGGATTTAACTTAACTAAGATTTTATAAATCAAGCTAATTGGGATTTCTTAAATTCTAAATGTGTTAAGTTCTGAAAACTATTTCCCAAGAAATGTTTTAAATCTTGATAAATCCTATGAGATTTAAGGTGGATAACTCATAAGGTCTAATGATCTAATTACTCATTATAATACTAATTATTTATTTAGGTATGATTAGTAAGTAGCTTAATATTAATTAATTAATCATTATTAATAATAACTAATAATTTAATTAATATTTACATTATTAACTATTTCATTAAAATTTTAAGTGTAATTTTAATAAGTTTTTAATTATTAATTATATTTATAATTTTATAATTAATCAATTAAATATTTTATGATTAACGAATTATCTAATTAATATTTATATCACTAATTATCTAATTAATTGTTTATATTTTAAATTATATTATTTAAGCTAATTAAATCATTAATTATAATAAGTTTTCATCTCTTCCATTGGAGATGCCTGTCAGGTTTGCTTTTCCTCTTCTCCATTTTTCTTTGATGTTTCACGTGAGGTCGGCGAGGTAGAGTTTGAACGAGGCGCTGCCTCTTCGCCTCCTTCGACGACGTAACTGTCTCCATTTCTTCCGCGACGTTCAGCTTCGTCTGTTGCTGCTTCGGCTTCGCGTGAAGTAGATTTTGAAAGAGTCGCTTAATGAAGCTTCTCCGCCTCCTCCGAGGACATCGTTGTTCCTGTCGGATCGGAAGTCGCGAGGGAGCTCACCACGAAGGTAATGCTATTTCTCCGCGTTCGCACGCTGCTTCGGCTTTACGAAATCCGGGATTAGGAAAAAATGTCGAAAACGCCGTGATGTGGAGCTTAGATTTACTGTGAGATTTAACTCTGCGTTTTTTGACGTTTGGCAGGATTTAGCACAAATTTTACATAAATCCGGCATAAATTCTGCATCCAAAACAGCCCCCAAAGCTGTCAACCTAGATTCATTTGGAACCACTGCTTTCATTAACCATCGTTTTACCTAGCCGGCAACCATCCCTCACCTCTCTGGCAGCTATCTTTAACGGCGCCTGTGACCATCCCCTGTTTCTCCTGAGCTATCTCTCACAGTCAGCGTGGCCGCAGTCTCCAAGCAGGGAGCCCACTCATCTCGCAGGCACGTCTCTTCCGTCGTGATATTTTAAGAAACAAATATATTTCTGTTTTCTTGTTCAAAATTCTCTCATTTTTAGATATCTGTGAATATAAATTTCAGAGCAATTCCTAATCTTTATTTTCTTTAAGAGGAAGAACCCTCATTATTCTCATTCTTTTTGTATGAAGAAAAAAATAAGGATTACTCTCACCTAAATTGTTTAATAATCTCTTTCTCTTTTATATTTTTCCTGTTCTTAACAAACACTTCATCTTAGCATCAAAGTATCCCTTTAGGGTCTGTTTGGTTGAAGGTTAGTAAATCTGGATTAGACAAATCCAATTCTATTTGGATTTAGTAAATTTGATGGTTGAATTGCTTGGTTGCCCACCAATTATTGAGTCCAACTAAATCTTAGGTCTATTTCATCGCGGATTGGAATATTTGGGGCTTTTAAATAGGTTTAGTGAATATTGCTGAAGTAAATTTCTTAATCCTAGTGTTGCCAGGATTTGATAAATTCTGAATTTGAGCTAAGATTTATCAAATTCTGTTAAATTCATGATTTACATGTGGAATTTAGAAATCCTTTATAACACATTTGTTAAGATTTGTCCTTTAATTCTATGGGAGTTTATTGTGATTTTTACACTTAGAGTTTAATTCATTATTTTTGTGGAGGAACATTGGCCATGCATGTGAGTTGTTTGCTAACTGCCCACAAAAGGACTAGCTGTTATGGGTTTTTCCTGGCAAGCTGCTGACGATACTGAATAGACACCAAAAAAGACTGATATAAATAAATAAGTTATATTAGTAATTTTTGATTTAACGAATAATGTTACATTAATTATTTGTATTTATTGATTTCAAAGCATTATAAATATGTTTTTTTCTTTTTATTTTTCTAATTAAACTAAATAGCCATATTAAGGAACTTAAACAAAATTTGTATGGAACTAACACACTTGTGGTTTGGGGTAGTGGACTCTTGAGTAACATTGTGAGTTTGATTTGAAGTTCGCTAAAAAAATAATTTTTGGCTTCGATTGAGCTATGATCAAAATTATTGAGTTGACTAATGAGCTAAGTTCAGCTTGAATTGAACTTGAATTGAACTAAGTCTTGATCAGATTGAGTTAGCTTGAGTTCGGATCAAATGTATTCGCCTATATATATGAATCCATTCACACACACACACACACTTGCTTGGCTCAAGATTGAATTAAATGACATTGCGTCACTCTTGAGTTCGGGTCAGGTAGGCTTGAGATCAAATTATTAAAAGACTCACTCATGAAGTTCTTATCTTATTGGTTATGTTATTGAATCCAATGGATTTTATGTTCATGAAATTTTTTGGGATAAAAATATCCTTTGATGCACTAACATATAAACATGATTCCGTTTTTTTCAAAAGCAAATGAGCTACATATGGAATTTTTTAGCATATTTTTGTGTAGACTGTGAAGGTTTGGGGTAGTGGACTCGTGTTATTATGACCATGTGTGTTATGTTGTTGAATCCATTGAATTTAATGAGCACCATATTTCGTAGGACATAGATTTATTCTCTACTTATCCTCCCCCCTAATCTGCATTTGGTGTCTTTTATTATATTCCTTTCTTCCATAATGGAAATCATTGTGATGGCTAGTATTTTTAGTGTATGGAATCAAATCACGGGTCACGATTATTTCTTTTCTCATTTTGAATGGTTGAAATTTTCTTTACTTGCATAGTTGCTGATGAGAGCTCTCCTTTGTGAAGTTCTATAAGACTTTCATCCAACTATTCTTACAAAAGATTGTTTGTTATCAATCATTGTTTAAAATTGTGTAGTGTGAGCTTCTCCTCAACACAATTCCGACAAAAAATGCCTTGAGGCATATGCCTCGAGCATTTTTTTAAAGATGTGCACTTTAATTTTGCTGAAGCACGTCTGCCTCACTGGCATGAGGTGTATGTCTCACTCTCTCTCTCACTCTCTCTTTCTCTCTCTCTCTCTCTCTCTCTCTCTATATATATATATATATATATATATATATATATATATATATAAATTAAGACTTACCTAAATCCTAAACTAAAGCCCCAAAGCCCCAAAACAAATCAAACCTTCATGCATTGCTGAGCCACATCATCTTCCTCTCGACGGCCTTGGCCTCCAGCTCGTCGTCTTCGTAATTTCTATATTTTATGTTGTTTTGGCCTTGTGATGTTTGGATTTCAATTCTATGTCACACATTTGATATGTTTCCACTTTGCATCTTGTGAATTTTTTGTTTCATATGTATGCTAATTTGTTACTTCATAGTTCAATAGAGAGTTAATATGTTATCTTTTAACATATTATTTGATTATTATACAAAAAAATCACTTTTAACATTTATTTTTATTTACACAATTCTTGGATTTTGAGGTTTATGCCTCAAAACTCCTTAAGACTTACTGTCTTGCCTCACGGACGAAAAATACCTCAATACCCAATTGTGCAATTTTAAACATTGGCATCAATTCATGTTTGTTAAAGAATCTTTTCCACCAGATACTTTGATTACTCCTAGTTGATATTTGTAGATACTATCATTATCTCCTCTAACTACTTTTGAATACTTTATAGCCTATTTAATGTTCTCCGTAGACTAGGAAATTGCTAATGAGATATAACCGAGGGAAATGTTTTGGTCTAATTTTGATCTTGTTTTGATAAACTTGCTTGATTGTACAGGAGAAGTTTGTGTACTGTATGAAAGAAACTTTTGTCTTTTTTATATGATCAAAGCTTGAATTTGTTGAATTATGGTTATTCCCATGGTGTGATCTGGACCCAAAGTTTCATTCCACTGTTCCAAAAGAGTACAAGTTTCATTAAGACATGACCTTGTTCTCCTCAGTTCACCATAATAAAACTATTGTATTCTTAGCATCGCCATTGTTATTCATTTATTATAAAGGAAGACATTTCATTTCTCCTCTTTTATTACTTTGATCCATGATGTCTCTGCAGTTTTTTGTGAATGATATTCTTTCAACCTTGGACATGAGGTTTAGCGTCATATTCCTTTCATCTCCATTCCTAGAAAAGGCTGCGTTTGGAGTTTTTTCTTTTACGAATATGCATACTTACCAATTAAACATTCTGTGGGTATTTCACCCCTTCAGTAATGCTAGTCATATCTCCCGATCCAGATGGGCTTGGTTACCATATTAGTTTATTTTTAATCTTTAACAACATGCAATCTTGTTGGTTATAGCTTTCATTTTGAGATGTTTCTGTTTATACTTTATTTCATAGAATGTTTTAGCTGTTCGAGATTTATTTGTTGGTTCGTTTCTATATTCTATTGCTCTTTGCTAATTTAATATTTACCAATTGGATTGGATGCTAATTTATTGATAGCCTTTCCATGCAGCAAGTTTTTTTCTCAAATATTGAGATGATATTTCCAACACAATTAGAATCTGGAGTGCTTTCTAGTTTGCAATCAGTGCAACCCATTCAGCATGATTTTAACACCTTTTGGCGAGCAGACCAAGTTCATGAACATTTAAGGAATTTGCAGGAAACTATTCATCTATTAAAATCAGTGTATGTATTTATGGTGTCATATTTGATCACAAAACAATACTAATTTACATTATCCTGGGGCACATTGGACATTAGATCAGCCTGGCCCTTATAAGCATGATCTAAATTGTTTATTCTTTGGCAGGCAGAAAGAACTAGAGGGAATTTATCTAATAAAAAAATCCAATTATACTGTTGAAGGTGATGGAATGCCTTCTAATCACTTGCAAGGACAAAAGTTGCTTTCTTCTCCCTCTGATTCCTTTGGGAATGAAATGCTTTATAATATAACCGAGATAATCAAAGAGAAGAAAGTTTTCCCGGAAGTACAAGAATCTCTTTCTTTAGAAGCCGCGAACTCATTAGTTGCAACTGTGAAAAGCCAACTTTCCCCATTTAATGCCATCACGAGCCAGACAAGTCAATGGGAGGAAAAATCCATGGCAGTGAAGTTAGTTCAAAAGCTGCAAAAGTACAAGAGGAATAAACATTGGAAAAAGAGAAAAAGAAAACAAGTTGCAGAGCTACTACAGATGGTTGCTTGGATCCTACTTTTAGATTATGCATTTATTCCTTACTGATAGCTTGTAAAACTTTGCAAATCCTATATTTTTTTAAAAAGCATGTTGGTAAATTTGGCTGTTGCATACCACGCCTTGAATATTTGAATATATGATTATGATGATTTTCTTTTTGTTTTACCTGTTGACCAATAGGAGCATGAACGATATGATAAGGCCGATGAAGATGCTGATGAGTGGAGGGCAAGAGAGATTGCCAAGGACATTGGAAAACGCAAGGTACCACTACCATCTTTTGCAGGTGCTGATTTACCTTTTTGATAAATATCTGGATGTTTGTTTTTGTTAATACCTAGCAGCCATCAGTTAATTGAAATTGACCTGTATCTTGATGTGCTTATGCTGAAAAAATTCATAAATTATCTTCTTACTCAAAACATTTTTTATAGTTATACATTTTTCATGATCTGTTTCTTGTTTAATTCATGCTACTATTCTACCCTCTTATGACATTGTTGTTCTTTTAGTGTAATGCTTCTAATATCCCCAACTTCCAATTTAAAATGCAAAGCATGACAGGCAACGGCTTCAAAAACTGGAGCTTGATAGTATGAGTGATCGGTGATGGAAAGCTAAGATAATGTAGACATGTTACTGGCTTTTAGAAATTCACATGATTTCAGGTTAGGATTTTTTGTATTTTAATGAGGCTGATTGGATATATTTGTAAAAGAGTTTCCCTGTAAATGGGCTTTGTCTATCCCTCCATATTGAGATCGTAATCTTGGTTAATGAGTCCTATGGCATGACCCTTTGTGTTGGCATTTGTCACATGTAAGTGACATGTTCCTTTAAACTACTGCCCTGGGAATGAATATTGAGATGGTTGTAACGTTGCATAGATGTCATGTGGTTCTATTATTTAGGGATTTATGCCAATGATCCTTAACCTTGACAATTTAGCAGCAGGCGAGGTACTTCATGCCTTGCTACTGACATTACGTCAGGAAACTTGCAAATGATTAATAGCATTTGTCGAAGAGTCTTGTTTGCGATTATTGGGTGCCACATTAAGAACTATGTTTTTTTGTGATAGATCTTGGTTTATTCATTGGAAAGGGATTTACTATAGGGTAAATTGCGTGTCTGAAAATAATAAATACGGCTGATTGTGGCTCAAATGGGTGAAGTATACTTGATTTTTGTTTAGACTTTAGAGACATTTGGCATGTTTCATGATAGACGGTTAAGAGAAATAATATGTTCAACAATGTTTTAGAGGTATATTATGAAAAATTCAATTATGTATCAACAAACATTAATCTAGTTTGAAAAGTGAGTTTTTGAGAATTTATTGTTGTTTTTAATATAGTGACATGAAGCCTATGATATTAACATGGAAGGCATTTATATTTTGTTATTTTTGGGGTGCACCAATTCTTGAACATGCTTGTTGATGTAATTTATTATAGGATGTGTTGTTGACTTGACACTTTTTGATAAGTTTGAAGGTTATTTACTGGTTGAATTAGGGCCTTAATACACTTTTTGTGTATTATGTTTGGTACATGGGTGCCTTTTCATGCTTTTAGGTGCAATACATGAGATTAGTATTTACTATTGGATGCCTTGCCACGTTAACACTTATTGATATATTTAAATCAGGTGCTTTGGTAAGCTTATTAAGGTTAAGGCTTGATTAGAATCTTTCAATCAACTATGAACTAAATGTGATCATACTTATGTGTTGATGATTAGCTTGATTAACGAAGTTGGATATTTATAATTTTTAAATATATCTAAGGGGTGATTATACACTTTTCAAAAAAGTTAGGGGTGGTGTTTGTATCGTTGAGGCTTGTGGATTCTTTGATGCTTTTGAAAGTTACTTAGAAGCTTGATTTTGAAGATTAAATCTTTAGAGTATTCTAGTCTTGTTTACTTGGACGGGCATTTTGATTTTTTTAAATCTTAGTTGTCATTTCAATAAATTTGAACTTCGATTGGAGTAGATAGAAGATTTTGAGCTCTATAGGTCAATTTAGTTAGTTTAATTTCCTGACGAGAGCAACTTGAAAGTGTTTTGTTTGCGTTGTCGTGTCAGGAGGGAAATTCTTTTTTAATGTTTAGCTTAAATAAATTGTAATTAAATATCTGCCAAGAAATTTTCACATTAGATAGCACATTAAAGTATATTTTTCATTTGTGAATTCTCGGTGGGGCAGATTAGGCATTTTAGCCTATGATATTTAGGCCATGTATCTACGATGTACATTTTGGGTAGAATGCATGATACATTTTTCCCTAACATGAGGTATATCCAATTCATTTTCCATTGTTTTGCAGATTTTGTTTAGGTAACATGTGTCTACTCAATCATCTCATTTAAGTTGTTGCATAGTTTGCTAGAAATGCCATTTTAAGTGCCTTTGGGGAATTTTAGCATAGCAACTTACGTAACTTAAATAACCCTAGAATGCTATCAAAATTGATGGATGCCAATAAAAACCAGAATGTCTACATCAAATCATTATTACAGGCAATATAAGAATGATGTGTGCCATGGTTTTTGCCACATGAAAGATCCATTGAAGAAAACAATTTAAAATTAAGAATTGAAAAATATCTACAATGGTGGATGTAGAAATTACTTTATTCTATGTTGGATTGGTGATGGAAAGTCCTAATCATATTGTGAGAATCAGACTTATCAGGTTCAGCAGAATCGGCCCGGTTATGTAGAACCGACTATGTATTGTAGCACAGAGCGGAATCGAGAGCAGAAACTCGAAACCAAGTGGGCCGCATGATATTTGACGGATCGTTTCACCGTTCTAAGTGACTAATCGCGTGCAGGAGGGAAAATAGCGACTCCTCGTGAGTTATAACTTCTATTCGCAGTCCTTTTGGAGCAACTCGCATGAGAAGTGTTAGTTGAGAGAAACGGCTACGAGGAAGAAGGAAGAAAGGAAGTTTTCAATTTCATTTCTTTTGACATTTTTCTCTTATGTGATTTAATTCTAAGAAAAGATAAGTTATTTTAAAGGGAGATAGAGGAAGAAATTGAAAACGGAAGTGAAGAAATTTTGGGGTAAACGAATCATTGAATTTTCATTTATATTGATAGAAAGGATAATTGAATTTAATTGTTTTTTTTACATTCATAAATATTTTATTTTCTCTAACTGACAACATAATAAGTGATTAACGAATCGGAAGGAGAAATATGGTGGGAAGTGTTTTGATTCAAAGCGAAAGAGAAGAATACATTTTGAGGTAATTATAAGTGCATGAGATTTTGAATTAAGTCATGAATATATCAATTAATAAATTTAATTTAGAAGCATAATGAAGTTATGACATAGAATCTACTTAAAGAGAAGAAATTTTAAAATATTAAGTTATAGAATTTACTAGTAGTCTATAGCGTTATGATTGGGTGTGGGGGCGGAGAAGTCAACGGTGTTGTGGAGAGTTAGGATGCTGTGGATGGGGTGGTTAGAGAGGAAGCCGATGAGAGTTGTGTTGTGTGCATGGGTGATTGTGTGTTAGCAAGGGAAAATTGAGCAAGAGCCGGAGGGGGTGTTGGAGCGAGCTAGCTTGCTGGCTTTGGGAGTAGGGGGGGATGAAGTGCAGAGGAACTAGCGAGCAGGTTTCAAGTTTGGAAATGAGAAGTGCTTGATTGCAAGGGACAATATTGCAGACTATCTGGATTTCGGGGATTAATTTGGTGTGGAACACGATTTGATTATATTTCTTATGTTTAATCATTAAAACCTCAAGTAGGTGAATTTGAATTTCATCCAAAGTGGGTTACTTCAAAGCTCAAAAAATTGCATAAATTGCATGCAGTGATGGCGAAGCAGAATAAAAAATGGTCTCCTAGTAACTCTCCCAACCAGTTCAAACGATGGGTGAATAAGCAATCCATACCAATACTACAACTACAGGAATCCATGTTAGAAACTAATACCATTACAAGCCCTTACCATAATTCCACTTAAAATCAGAATCCATGCAACCGCTCACTGGAACTGCAGCTACAGTCCTGCTTCACAAAGGCTTTTAAATACAGCGATGCTTCACAAAGGCTTTTAAATACAGCGAAAGCAGTTGCGTGTCCTTATTTAAAAGTTATAAGGTAATGAGAAAAGATTGAAGAATGCGTGGATGCACGATGTGGGAAGGATGCCAGGGCAAGTTCTTCAGAAGGATAGGGAAGGGAAGGGAATGGTTTGTTAATATGAGTTAGACCTATCATAGGATGGGTGTTTATTTTGGTTCGGACCATGGTCTTCATTTTACTTCTTAGAAAAAAGCGTGCCTACTGCTGTATTACATTTGGCAATATACTTTATTGTCTCCATCTTTTTTAGTCTTGCAATGATTTTTTTGGCAATTTTCCAAGGCCGTTTTGTTGTAATATCTTAGTTTTATGTTTCTCTGTACTGATGTTCCTGCAATTTTTATTACTTTAATTTGATAGCACATCCTTTTTCCTTAGCACTGAGATGTAGCAACTACAATTGTCAGTCTTTCTGAGTTCCCAACACATATTTTTGATTACTAAAATAAGTTGTTCGTCCTTTTTCACAAGCAGGGTATTGAGGATGTAATATTAATAGTTTTCTGTTCGTTTTAATGAGTTTTATCGAATGCCAGGTTATAACTTTGATAATATTAGAATCTGATTTTGGCATTTCCAGATGGAAAGCATGAAGTCAATTGCAAAGCTTAAAGCTATTGAGGAAAGAAAGAGATTAGAATCTGAGGTGAGCCATTCTACTGCTTAATGGATGACTTTTTTCAACTGACTTGTAATCCATTTATGAAAGTGATTAGAGCTTGTTGTTCGTTGCTAGTTGCCATTCCAGGTTTCTAGTATTCACGTGTTCTGCGGTGCATGTGAAGCTTTTCTTGTCATTCTTAATGACAGAAAAACTGTCTGAAAAGAATGACATTCTTGTCTTGCACTACGAATGTGTATATTCCTCATTATCAGTTAATGGATTGCATATTACTGATATTTTAGCCATTCATCCGAGTTTCTTTGGAGAAGACTTGATTTCTCTAGAGAAATTTGCTAGAATTTCAAATTATATTTGATAGCCTTGTTTGGTTCAAATGCTCAGCTAAGTGTACATTTGCTGATTCCTCCATGGCTTTTAGCCCTAACATTGTGCTACTACTATCTGTGTAGGCCGAGGTGCTAGAAGGAAGTCGAATGAATACTATTTAACTTTGTCATTGGTTGCGTCCTTCTATTGTATTTTATTTTATGCTTTATTTAGATACGTAGATGTGCAAACTGTTGCTATGAGCTCTATGCTTTTAACAACTTCTTCCTATGTTAGTTTTTTCATGTTTCATTCCATAAATTAAGTTTTTTTTTGCTAACTCTGATGTGGTGTGTATTCTTTTTATTTTCATTTTCCTATTTAATGATGGTTTTGTGAGATTCATGTGAATCTGTTCTTTGGATCTTTTTCTAATATTATATTCCATTATTCATTGAATGTTTCACACTATTCAGTTTTAATGACAATATGGATTGTTAGCTGACTTGTTGTTCTTTATAAAAGGGCAACAAGTGCCAAAATTTCATTCTGTTAAGTGCTCTGACATGCGGAATCAAAGTAGTCCCTTTTTATGAACCTTATATCATTTCTTTAATTCTCTCTTTAGTTGTCCTGATTTGTATCAGAGAATGATATTCAACTTCATAAAAACTCTCTTGCTTTTCATTAGCAGTATTCTATGTTTTTCAAAATGATGTATTCGTTGATTTTGCAACTAATTTTCTAAACTTCAATAACTTTCAGCTTGAGCTTGTATTGGTTGTGGAGAAGTTGCAAGAGCTTCGTTCCATCAGAATTCATAAACTAAAGAAACAAGGTAATATTTTCTGACTTCATTTTTCCTTTGATGTTTATATGTTGCTGTAAGCATATGAGAATTATTTTTTGTATAGGATACAAATTCAAGCTTAGCTTAAGATATTTAATTTCTTCTATAGTATTCATAAAATTTTGCCAAATATAAGAGAGTATGTTCAGTCTGGCTCATCTTATTTTCTCATTCACTTTTGCTTCCTTTTGAGCCCTTCTTAACTGGCGATTTCATATTGTTCCTGTCTAGTTTTCTTGTAAATTATATCTTACTGAATACATTTTCAAGCATTTCAACATTCAAACTTTTTCCTTCAAATTTAGTGATCGGACTAGTTAGTATAGTAGTGTTTGCAGTACTAATTAAGGAGATATTTTTCTTTTCCCATTGTCCTGAAATTAATTTTTTTTTTTTAATTTTTCTAAAAACAATGTAATTTTGTTGATAACATACGCCATGCTTTGTTAGAATTTCATGATCCTATGTATATTCGCAGGGCATTTTCTTCCAGAAGAGGATGATAAGTTCCTTGAGCGAGTAAGGTCTGCTGTTGAGGAAGAAGAGAGACAAGCTGCTGCTGCTGCTGACACACATGCTGCTAGGGATGCCATTTCAACAGCTCTGGAATCTAGAAAAGCTATCCAAATTACAAATCCTGATACAATTGTTGTAAAACAAAACAGAGTGGGAAGTCCGGTGATTCAAGAGCAAGTAAGCGCTGTAGAAATTGAAAGAAGCTCCATTGTGGATGCAACCCAGGGCTCTGAACAAAAGATGGAAGGACAAGGATTTAACAATGTCTATGAATCAGTGACCAATTTGCCATTTGAGTTTTACCACTATTACCATGGTAGTAATAATGATATGGGTACACTAATAGAGGTGATTTTTTATCATCAATTATTTCTTCTTTTTTCTTGGGTTTCACTTTTGTTTTTATTTTTATAGTAGTTTTTTTTTGGCTTGGCTTACATTTAAGTCAGTTTTAAATTAATTCAAGGCTTGTTGATCTTTTCCCAAATACTTTGTTGCTGTATTTTGAATCCCAGAAATTTAAGGCTTACTGGTTACACTTGATAAATAACTCAGCATGTAGCTCTATTATTGCTAATTTCTCAATATGTAGCTTTATCATAACTAATTTATTTTTGTTTACGTTGATTAGAAAAATAGTTTGAACATGATCAGTAGCTTGACTCAGAAATGTGCAAACATGGACATTGTTCCACTTGTTAATATGCTCCACAAATAGCTTATTCAATGACTTATTTCACTGTGTTGTGTCAGACCTTTTCCATTTCATGCACATAAAGTGAGAAATAAATAGATATTAAATGGAATATGTGAGCTCTGAAAATTCGCGCCTCGGCCTCCCCTCTCTTGGGGGAGTTTTAATAGATTAAGTTCTGAGGTAAATTTTAGGAAGGCAGATGAACAAAGTCCTCTGTTAGCTAAAGGTGGATTCAAATTTGTCCCCTTAGACAACTCCCTCCCCGCCCCCAAGGTCTGCAAGGTACCCTTGGACGAAGCAACCCATGGCTGCCAACAAGGATCCTTCTGTCAGGTTGGGTCAACTACCTCCTTTGACTAAGTAGACCAAGGACCATGATGGCCTGGGACAACGAAACCCTGGGATCTTGATCGGGTCCACCACACATTCCCCCACCATCCACTTTAGGTATAAGATGGTGAAATTTTTAATTTTAAATATCAACTCTTTTTAATACCCAAGCTCATGCTGCTACTATATGCCAAATAACACGTATCTCTATGTATCTGATTGACGAATAGCTTTAATCGAAAGTTCTCTCGTTATCGAGAGGGTTAATTAAATACAGGTGCTTGCGCCTATAGGAAACCAAAACCCAAATCATAGTCCTCGCAAAATGAGGGTGAAATCTTAGATAGTGTCTTATATACAAACCCAATCTGCCTTCCTAAAATTTACCTCGGAACTTAATCTGTTAAAACTCCCCCGAGAGAGGGGAGGCCGAGGCGTGAATTTTTAGAGCCCACAAATTTAAGCTATAGTTGCATATTTGTCTAGGCGTATATTTAAGCTATAGTTGCAGTAAAATCTAATGAGTTAATATCTAAAGGTTATTCATAAAATATTTTTTTTTAATTAAACTCATTAAAAATTATCTAAACAGTATTTTGAAATTATACAAATTATCTATTTATCATTTCATTATGTTGAGTTCCTATGTTTTGAAAGTATGGGATAATATATTAGATCCTGATTACTAATTCCCATCTTTCATTTTGTGCAGAATGGACCTCCGGAACACTCCTTTCACTGTGCAGTTGGGACGTGGTGCTAACATTTAATTGGTCAAATGCTTTCATTAACTCTGGTAACTTAGGAGCCACCATTCAATTTGGTGAGCTACAGTTCTTTGCAGCTATTGCGAGTGCTGCTGTCGTTCCAATATACGACATGGATACTAAAGAGCCTGCTAGGAGGCCTTATGCTGCTGATGTTGCTACTCGTCGCGTTCATCCACTACCACGGCGACCACAACCAACCCGAGTTGTTGCTGCGAATGAGTTCCCCCAGAAGATGGTTTCAGTCTTTAAAAGGTTGTCAAATTCTGAAACTCCGACAACAAGAATGGTCGTGGCCAGGAAATAAATTTCTGTGATGCCTGCTACTACCACAACTCTGCCGACTGGGTTATCTGTGCCTGGAAGGAATGATGCTGAGTTCTCCTCATATGGAGGAAGGCCATCAAGAAGGAAAAATAAAAGGATGAATGCTGAGCTCGCAGCTCAGCAGCCGCTACAAGTCCATCCATCCACAATGTCGTCTCAGGAACCTGAAGCGAGTGTTCCTACCCAGAATAAGTTTACAAATTTGAAATGGGTAAAACATAATAGCTTAATAGGTGATCTTAAACAATCATTTTGGGATCAACAATCCCAAGCCCCGACTCAAAAGAAGAAAGGGCCTGAAAATCTGTCCGCTAGAGTGCACAGGGTCCTGAAACAGTGAAAGAAAAGGGGTTGACGAAAAAGAAGTACCAAAGGCCATTAGTGATTGAGGTCAAAAGAAGCTCACCAAGAGAGTTGCCACCTTTGGCAACTCGAGGAAAATTTAAGTCAAATTCGCAAAAAGCACATTGTGGCGTGACACTTGGACCACTTGTGCAAATATCTGCCGCTGAAAGGGCCAACGAGATGACGAACAAGTTTGGAGGCCAAGACCGCATGAAAGAAGAGCATTTGATAAACAAACAAGTACGGGCATGATATCTGGTGCAACCTCCCAGCGATCTGCCCCCACTAACAGAAGTCATTAAAAATGGGTCCCTAAGAAGGTCCCAATTGATAATTCTTCTGATGGTCGATACCCTGGATAATCCTCAAGGGGATCCCATCATCAGCCAAGTACGTCATCCCAAGAATAAACTAACTTCGATCGCAACCCCATAGATCTAAGAGTTTTTTATGTTAAGTGATGAACCAGAGATTCAGTGGAGACGCTGCTCGTGGATCCGTACACGAGAAGATGACGATGAAGATGACGAAGAGACCATGAGAGTTGAAGTGGTCTATATGGTGGAGCATGATGATGAGCGGTCACTTTTGCGAGTATACCAGTGATAACATGGGGCTTGATCCATTGCAGGTGGAGATTTCGACTCCTCAGAGAATGAAGAAGAGGAGGAATTCAAAGAGAATCCTCTATTCATTGATGCTACTACACTATCAGAAGCACGAAGGCAGATTCATCGTCAGATGAAGGTGAATGATAAGAAATATCTCAGTTAAATGCCAAAATGACTGAGATGATAACGCAAATGATCATGATGATGCAGATGATGCAGAGAAATATCAATGCTAATATTACACCTGTTCAACAAACCAATCATCAGGCAACAAGTAGTGACCTCGCTAATCCTCCAGCCCATCCTGTACCCCAAGTGTCGGGAGTATGTGGTTCACATGAAGGAGGAATCGAGAACGATAGTTTGGTTCACCAACCTACTCCTCAAAATGTGGCAAGCATATCGGAGCCTGTGATAGTGACACAATTGGAGACAATCATCTATGAGAAGATTAAGGCTATCTTTGTTTCGGATCAGGCAGAAAAATTAGTGAACAAAGGTTGTCCGTATCCTGCTGAATTTGACCAGGTGTCGTACCAAAGGGTATTCTATCCCGAAGTTTAACACATTCAGTGGTAATAATAACCCCAAACAACATTTGGCCCAGTTTAAGGCCACTTGTGGTAATACAAGAGATGTTGACTCTCTACTCTTTGAACTAGTACGATACAACCCCAGTTGATCCTCAACCTCCCCAACAAATCATTATTTAAAATCAACCAGTAGAACGCCACGTAGTCAACAGACATAAAACTAGTAGATGCTTGAAGCCGTGGTTATATTGCTTAAATATTAAGGAAAGAAACGATTGGAAGCAGCCATTCTTCAAATACTTCAAAGAAAGCAAACTCCCAACAGAGAAATCTATGGCTATGCAAATATGGAAGAGAGCATTACGATACTCGTTCGTCAACGACATGCTATATCGGCGAGCATTTGATCAGATGTGGCTAAGGTGCCTTGGGACCAATGAAGCTGATCGAGTGGTAACATAAGTCCATAAAGGAGTTTGTGACATGCACCAGTCAGGTCCTAAGATGGCTGCTAAAATCAAGAGAATGAGCTACTATTGACCGATAATGGTAAAGTAGTGTATTGACCATGCTAAGAGGCATCACGAGTGTCAGATTCACAGTGATGTGATACATCAACTGCCAAATCCGTTGCACCCAACATTAGCGTCCTGATCATTTGAATGCTTATAGGCCCATATATAATCGGGCCGATAGATCCGCCATCATCGGTTGGATACTGTTCATTCTGACAACAACTGACTACTTTTCTAAGTGAGCAGAAGTGGCTCCATTCAAAGAAGTCTTGTCCGAGCATGTGATCAACTTCTTCACCCACAACGTAGTCTACAGATTTGGCGTACCGCACCGCATGATCTCAGATAATGACACAACATTCAAGAGCGCCGAAATCTATAAGTTCATCAAGCGACACTAGATCGATTGACAATTCTCATCAATATACAACTCAAGGGCAAATGACTTGGCATAGGCCTTCAACAAGATGTTCATGAAGCTATTGATGAAGATTCTCACCAAGAACAAAAGGAAGTGACATACTAAAATTGTAGAGGCATTATGGGCCTACCGTACAACTTACAAGACATCGACTAAAGCCACTCCCTACGCATTAGTGTTCGGGGTTGAAGTAGTGCTGCCATTAGAGATTGAGCTGCTGTCACTTCGGGTAGTTATCTAACACATTCTCATTCAAAAACAGAACACTCGCCGGAGAATGAAAGAGCTCGACGGATTCGATGAAATCAAACTACAAGCTCAACAGAATTTGAAAATCTATCGAGTAAGGATGACAACGTCTTTTGGTTGGATGGTATGCCATCGGACATTTCAAGAAGGGTAATTGATCATAGTGCTGAGAAGGCCAATCATCACACATCAAAAAATTGGTGGCAATTTCGTATCCAACTAGGAGGGTTCATTCGTCATCGAGAATGTGTACCAAGGAGAAGTTTATCAGTTGATCGATATGAATGATCAGAGGCCCATACTACCGATCAATGGTTGGTATATGAAAAAGTATCATGCATAAGGATGAATTTGTATTTAAAGTGTGTAGTTTATATGTATTCACTGACATGTGTACAATTCTCTTGTAGTATAAGAATGCATTCGAATAACCCACAAAAATCCTCCCATAAGAGTGGGCATTTTAAATATTTATTTGGGTCGACATCGTGCCGCATGCCAAAAACCCCGAATAAATATTTAAAATTTAAAAATATAAAGCTTAACACTACAGTTGCCAGGTCCCAAGTCCTGGATTAGAAAAGTGGAGGGTTGCGTTAGGTAGTCGACAGCCAGCATAAAACTTGTCAAATAATAATGATATGAATTTTTTAAGAAATTGTATTAATGCTAAGGCGTCACCTGGAAGCGGCGTGCTGTATGGCCTGAATACAGTGACAAGTGTGCAAGGGCCGCTGCACCGGCACCCGGGTGTAGTGTTAAATAGGTAAGAGTTCCCACATCAAAGACGGATATGTGCAAATAAGCTAGTCCATAAAACTTAAATTAGGATAAAAACTTGGAATATAGGTTCCCTTATAAGAAAATTAATGGAATTAATATATATTATGATTCATAAGAAGATAAATATCTTGTGCATTCAGGAAACTAAATGGGTTGGAGACAAGACTAAGAAAATTGATAGTTTAGGATTTAAACTTTGGTATTCGGGTATGAGTCGTACTAGAAATAATGTTGGTGTTATTATAGATAAGAGTTTGAAGGATAATGTTATAAAAATTAATAGGATTGGAGATAGAATTATAGCTTTAAAGATTATTTTGATGATAAGATTGTTAATATTATAAGTGCTTATGCTCATCAAGTAGATTTTGATATGAGTTCTAAATTAAATTTTTGGAATGACTTAAAAGAATTATTTCAAAAGATACATCTAGAAAGAGTTTTTATTGGAGGAGATTTAAATGAACATGTTGGTAGAGAGGTAGATGATTTTAAAAGCATTCATGGTGGTTATGATTTTGGAACAACAAATGAAAATGACAAGACCATATTAGATTTTTGTTTAGCTTATAATTTTTTAATTGCTAATACTTTATTTAAGAAAATGAATGAGCATCTCATTACTTATAAAAATGGATATAGTACAACCCAGATTGACTATTTTTTTATAAGAAAATTAGATCATTTAGATTGCAAAGATTGTAAAGTTATTCCAAGTGAAAATTTATGTACCAAACATCGATTATTAGTTTTGGATTTTAAGATAAAGGGGCAGATAATAAAAAATAAATAAACAATTTTCTAAGTTTAGATGGGGGCATTTAAAGAATATTAACAAAAATATTTTTTAGAGTAAAATTTTAGATCTTAAGATTTTATCCGTGCATGAGGATGCTAATGTTATGTGGGAAAAAGTGGCTACTGATATTAAGAATATTGCAAAAGATATGCTTGAAGTATCAAAGGGAAAAGCTCCTAATAGCAAAAATAGTTGGTGGTGGAATCCAAATGTGCAAGAAAAGATTAAGAAAAATAATATTTGTTATAAAAATTAGTTTAATTTTAAAAATTCTGGTAATTGGGAAAGATATAAAAAGGCTTGTAAGGAATCTAAGAAACCAATATGCGATGCAAATGCCTTAGCTTTTAGTAATTTATATAATAGATTAGATACTAAGGAGGGAGAAAGATATATGTATAAGTTAGCCAAACAAAGAGATAAGAGTAGTAAGGATTTAGTTCAAGTGAAGTGTATTAAGGATGAAGATCAAAAAATACTTTTCTTAGAAGATGATATTCAACAAAGGTGGATTATATATTTTGCAAAACTTTTTAATGAAAATTGTGAAAATAAGATTGACTATAGTGACCTTAGCAACCTAAATGAAAATAAAGATTTCTATTTTTATGGGCGTATTATTAAAACAGAAGTTAGAGAGGTTTTAAATAAAATGAAGGGTGGAAAAGCTGTTGGACCTGATGATATTCCAATAGAGGTGTGGAAATGCTTAGGAGATGAATGAATTTCTTGGCTTACTAAACTTTTTAATACTATTTTGAAGACTAAAAATATGCCAGATGTGAGAATGAGTGTGTTAATTCATATTTTTAAGAATAAAGGTGATGCACAAGATTGTGTGAATTATAGAGGAATTAAGTTAACGTGTCATACTTTAAAATTATGGGAGCGAGTTATGGAGCATAGGTTGCGGTGTGATACTAATATTTGTCAAAATCAATTTGGATTCATGCCGGGTAGGTCGACTATGGAAGCCATACATTTATTAATAAGTTTGATGGAGAAATATAGAGAAAATAAGGAGGATCTACATTTGATATTTATTGATTTAGAAAAAGCATATGATAAAGTTCCAAGAGAAGTGCTATGGAGAGTTCTTGAAAAGAAATGAGTTAATAAGGCTTAGATTCAAATCATTAAAGATATGTATGCAGGTTCTATTACTTGTGTTCAAACACAAGGTGGTTTGACCAAGTATTTCCCTATTTCGGTTGGGTTACATCAAGGATCAGCCTTAAGCCCATATCTTTTTGCTTTAGTCATGGATGTTATCACTAGACATTTGCAAGAGGATATACCTTGGTGTATGCTTTTTGCTGATGATATTCTTCTTGTTGATAAGACTAGAGAAGGAGTTGAAAGTAAACTTGAATTATGGAAGTCAACATTAGAGACTAAAGGTTTTTGCTTGAGTAGATCTAAAACAGAATATATGGAGTATAATTTTAGTAGTAATAGACCTAGTGAGGGGATTGTGACTTTGGGCGATCAAGTCATTAATAAGAGTACACGTTTTAGATATATTGGATCTATTGTTCAGAGTGATGGTGAAATAGATGGGGATATTATCAGTAGAATTGAAGTTGGATGGTTGTAATGGAGGAATGCATCGGGCTTGTTGTGTGATAGAAATGTACCCCTCAAACTTAAGGGAAAATTCTATAAGATGATAGTGAGGTCTGCAATGCTTTATGGTGCTGAATGTTGGCCATTAAAAGAGAAGCATAATACTAAGTTAAGTGTGGCAGAGATGAGGATGCTCAGGTGGATGAGTGGCTTTATCCTTAGAGATAGGATACGAAATGAGCATATACCTGTAAAGGTTGGAGTAGCTCCTGTAAAAGATAAGATTAGAGATAGTCACCTTAGATGGTTTGGTCACATAAAACTAGGGGTGTCTATTCGGGTCAGCGGGTCGGGTTCAGGTTGAACCCGGAACTGACCCGACACTATTCAGGTCAACCCGAACCCGACGCGTTTTTAAAAACGGGTCAGGTTTCCAGACCCAAACCCGACCCGATTAGGGTCCGGGTCAACCCGACCTTTGACCCGACACGAATGACCTGAAGTTGACCTAAAATTGATAATTTTCGGGTCAATATTCGATTTTCGGGTCAAAATCGGGTAAAAACGGATCAATCTCGGGTTTTCGGGTCAAATATGAGTTTTCGTGTCACTTTCGGGTCAATTTTGGGTTGTTGGGTCAACCCGAACCCGACCCAATTTTTAAAACGGGTTGATTTGTTCAACCCGAACCCGACCCGTTTCGGGTTCGGGTTGATTCGAACCTGGATTTTTCCGGTTTGAGTTCGGGGCGTGTTTTGGGTTGTGTCAAAAATTGACACCCCTACATAAAATGACGGCCTTCCAATGACCCGGTTAGGAGAGTAGAGGTATTAGATTAGACTTATGTTAAGAAAGGTAGAGGCAGAGCTAAAAAGACTTGGTTAGAAAATATTAGGAATGACATTATTAGATTTAAACGAGAATTTGACCTTTAATAGGACACAATGGAGAAAAAGGATTTATGTAGCCGACCCCACGTAGTGGGATAAAGGCTTGATGTTGTTGTTGTTGTTGTAAAAATATAAAGTTTATCCTAAATCTCCTTGCAAGACGTGAGATATTTTTAAATATTTATTTGGGTTGACATCATGCTATGCGCCGATATCTTCAAATAAATATTTAAAAATCTTAATTTATTCCATTTTAAAATGTCCTTGCGAGATAGGAAATTTTAAATATTTAATCGGGTTGACTTCGCGCTGCATGCCGAGATCCTCAAATAAATATTTAAAATCATCAGCACGAATATTCCTTCAAGATAGAAGGATTCGACCTTTTTTTAAAGTATATGCATGTGGTCTTCTAAAAGTCCGGGACATTACCTTCTCCAACATACCGAGATTTTAAAAGTCAGGAAAAAGATTTTTGTTACTTCCCACTTCAACAAATCGAGCTAGAATAACTTGAAATCTTTTAACAGTCTGAAGCTTAAGGTTTGAGTGAGTGTAAGAGGTCGGATCCAACAAGCCCAAATATGATCGGATCGCTGGCAACTCTGTTTACTCAATACGCCATAAGAAAGGCCTTAGTAGTGGAACACCACTTCGTCAACCCTTCAGTAGGGATTGTAGGAAGCACGAAGGCTAATTCGACCCGATAAGTTCAAATAGTCGTAGTCCACAAGATTTTTCTAATTGACCAGAGAATCGAAGTTCTAGTAGAAATGATGAGTCGCGAGCAACAATCGAATGTGTGTAGGCTCTAAATCTTCAACCACAAAGAGGGACTTCAAATCTACCAACTTCAGTGTATTCAGCTTTGGAGAGTACGTTTCCCATAGCTCTAGTCTGAAACCTAAATGAGTGTATAAGGTCGGATACAACACTCTCAAATATGGCCTCAACATGCCATAAGAAAGGTCGCAGTAGAGGAAGCCTCATTTCAGCAACAAGATGACGAAGAGATATCAAATATTAGCTCACATAATTTGATGTACTCAAGTGACTCGGATTGAAGTCTTCTCAACTTGTTAAGGATCAAGATAATACCTTCATTTGGTACTATCGATTAAATCCAAAACCTGCAAATCCTTCAACAAATTTGTAAAGCACAAAGTGAGGATCAAATGAATTCTTTGACAAGTCCGTCAAAACACAAATCAAAGGACCGATGAAATTATTCTAAAGTTTACACGAAGCCTAAGGCTGAACTAAGAGGATTTCGTCATCAACAAGTCCGTTATATAAATCTCTGAACAGATGACTCTTTGACATTGACCTAATGCAAGCCTCGAGGGGTAGGTTACCGGCATGCACTCATTCATCAAGCCCGTCAAAGTAGAAAGCAAAGGGTAGAAGATATGTAAATTTTTTGACATTTCAATGAAGAGAAATTAGGTAATCCTTCATCAAGTCCGTCTCACAAAGCACATGTCAGAAGGATTCAAATTCTCAAATGTTCAATTGTATTCGTCATCATTAAGTCCAATAGCACAGAGCGTCGGATCGATAACAATCTCAAAACATGTTATTATAGTCGAACCACAAGCAATGACAAATTTGGCACTTGGGTCAAAGACTCAAATGTATGTTTGCTCACAACTTCAGTTGTCAAACTTCTAAGAAAGAAAATCTCCAAATAAAAGAAGAAAGAAAAGAAGATTGTTGGAATAAAAAAATTATAAGTATATGCGGAGAGAGTACAAGTTACTGAATCTCAAACAAAGAGCGATATGAAATTACGATCATAATAATCAACTATGTAGATCTTTAAGCTGCAACATCACTTCGGCAAGGGTCTGATGTTCAATCTCAACAACATGCAACTCTTCTGCAGCCCGAGTAAGTGCAACTTCAGCATCTTGCATAACACGGTGGCTAATCTGATAACGATTACGCTCCCTCTCGATTACTCGTGCTTGCACTTCTTATTTAGCTTGAAGGTCAACCTTGCAGGACATTGAATCTCTGATCTCCCTCTAGAGATTCTTTATCTTTGAAGAAAGTTTGTCTACTTCAACTAAAGTATTAGTAGATCTCTGGTTATGCCGCCTCATAACATCAACTCTCTTTGGGATTTATCATGAGTAGCATCATCTGCTTCTCGACAATTCTAACCTTCTCGCAAAGATTAGGTAACGAGACTCTGGTTCGTATGATTGACAGAGACTTCAATCATCGGACATGAAATTCAGCCTCATGGCATAGCCCTTCCCAATACATCATATTATCCGCTTCTAATCCAATCTATGCTAAAACACCTAAGGTAGCATTGGCCGTGTTCGTAAATTGATCCAATGATTCGGGTGAGCCTAGTTCAACCTAGAAATCACTTCACGTAGGAACCACATACTTTGATCGCATATGTTTGTATTCCTAGTGTCAGGAAATCGTGGAATGTGATAGAATATTTCTGATTGGTAATCTACTCCTTCCGGCTATACAGAAGGAAGATGGAAGAAATGCATATAAAAAGAAGATATATGAGAAAGTAAAGAAAAACGGGCAAACAAGAGATGAAAAATAATAAATAAATGAGTTCATACCAGTGCTCGATTCCACAAATTGTGTTTGGTGGGTTGTCAATAAAAGGGGCCTCAAACACTGGAGCTAGCTCGGAAAAAGATGAAGTATATTCTTGCATACTAGACCCTCTAGCAGGTGGTGACCCTCTTGCTGCAGATGTTTCTCCTGGGCAATATGACGAAAGGGATTTGTTGGAAAGAGCATCTCTACGAAAGAAGATTCTGCTTTAGGTATGTGAGACGATATGCGTATACTGGATGAGCCCCCTTCGTAATCATCAAAAGGAACATGCATAGCATCCACACACATTCAGTAGGCGTCAAAAGGTACTTCATTCTGGGGTAGCAGTTGTTGTGGTAACGTGCTTGCCGTCCATTTTGCTTAAGCACGCGGAGGTTCCATTGGACAAGACATACGCGGCGGTGTCCAGATGAAGGGACATTGGCATAGCTCGGAGAGGGTTCCCTTGCTCGCACTCGTGATGAGGCATATATGATCCCCTCGGTGGCGTGCTGATCGTCTTGTCTGCCTGCATTCAAATTAGGAGAGGAAATATGTGTATTAAAGAAAGAAAGAGAAAGACGAAAATGATAAAAAAAATGTCTATACCTTCACTAGTTCCGCTTGCACCAAGCATTTTGAGGCCTTGACCACGAGGGACCCTAAATAATCGGCACCTTTGTCGTATTTTCGGACTCCGTGCTAAA